>KQ994485.1:50373-104249 GCA_001598015.1 Dorcoceras hygrometricum
CATCTGCTGATTGTGATGACATCAAGGCTGATGTCATCACAGCTCAATCCATATAGAGCGCAACTCTTCTCATCTGCTGAATCTTCATCTGATCACTGTAGCTCCGGCTGAACTTCTTCGTTCCAGCTCCATCTTCGCTTCTTCTTCTTCTTGAATAGCGACTGTTGATAGATTCATCAACAGTACTTATAACTTTGCGATCTTCTTCTTCTTGCTTCTTGGATAGCGACTGTTGATAGATTCATCAACAGTACTTATAACTTTGCGATCTTCTTCTTCTTGCTTCTTGGATAGCGACTGTTGATAGATTCATCAACAGTACTTATAATCGCGATCTTCTTCTTCTTGCTTCTTGGATAGCGACTGTTGATAGATTCATCAACAGTACTTATATCTTTGCGACTGCTAACAGATTCGTCAGCAGTACTTATAACTTTGAATCTTCTTCTTCTTCTTCTGCAAGCTCCTCAATTCCAGTTCCAGCTGGTTCACTTCGCACTTTAGCACTTCAGCAGGTTGACATCAGCTGGTTCATCATGCTCCAGCTGATTTCTTGGCCTCCGCCTGATTACAAACAATTTAATCAACTCTGGACGTCTCCATTGCTAATTCAACTGTTCATTCCATGAACACCAAACCATCTGCTGATCGTTTATGTAGCGAACCAACTGCTGGACATATAGGCGCTGCTGCTGATCGTCTTCTTTGTTAGCTATAATCTGTACACTCAATTAGAATTGTTAGAATCACAATAACAGGTTTTGTGTAATTCAAAACTTAATCAGGATCTGTAAAAACAGATCCAACACCGATGCATGTAGGATTCGATGCATCGTTGTCGAGGATTCATCGCTCGCATACATGCGTGGATATCCTATGCTATCTGAGGGGATAATAGTGTATAAATCTCTGGCTAGAGTACTAGAAGTGTTTTAGGTAAATGTGTTTACCTAGTTACACTCGTGATGTCACTATTCGATGTCCAAGATGTATGCATAGCTATTGGATCTTTAGCGACTCTCGATTTACCAATGGTCGTTGATCTGATCGGGATATATGGATTGAAAGGACCGTACTGTATGCTAACCACGACCTACTGGTTCTTGCAGGCACTATCAGTGATACCTAGGGGATCATGGGGCGATGTTGCTAGACGCTTTACCATGATCCGTTGGGCAGATCCGGAATTGTGATTCCGGAGCCACAATGGTTGTGGGCCCATGGCTAGCTGTATCCCTGAACCATTGAGGGTCACATAAGTACTAGATTCGAGATTCCCGCACGGATACTCAGCTCAATGTGTTGAGCACGAGAATAGGATTTCGGGAAGTGTGACTTCCTAAAAGTCAACAGGGGTTAAACCTGATGTTTCCCGCTGTTGAGGGGCAAAACGGTCATTTTGCACTGGGGTTCTGAAAAATGGTTTTTCAGATCATAATATTCAGTTTCGGAAACTGAGTCGATCGGTCCGATCTGATCGGCGATCGGAGTTACGATGAAGTCATGGTGATGGAGATGAACTGAATGTTCATCAGTTGGACCCGGGCCCGTTGGGCCGGTCCAAGTCCAACACTAATATCTATTTAAACATGGATTAGGACTCATTATAACATACAAGACTCTAAACCCTAACCCTAATCACTTGGCCGCCGCCCCCTCTCTACATCATCCTCGTCGCCGCCGCCCGCCGCCGCCGTCGCCGCCGCCGCTTCGCCGGAAAATTGTTTCCGGCCTAGTTTTTCGAGGAGAATCCGTTCGTGCAGAATTCGTCAGCGCTTCTAGTGCAGGCTGACGAAGGAGTCTCGGTTCTGGTCGTGGACCGGATTGGCGTTATCTACCGCAATCTACCGAGAAGAGCCGGGTTCTTGTAATTCCGGTTGGAGCCAGGCACAAGTACCAGCAAGGTATTCGTTTTGAACGCCCTATGCATGTTGAATTTTGAATTCTATTTTTCGCATTGATCGTCTCCCGGCTTTTATTCTATGTTCTTCCGCTGCCTCGCCGGGGGGCGGATCCGGATCCCCAACAAGAACATACCTTTCGCAGTTCGCAACTGCTCGAGGTACTCCTTGAAGTTCCTCCTCCAATGCCCAGGCTTGTGGCAGTGGTGGCAAACATCCTCATGCTTGTTTGGCTTGGAAGCCTTTGCCTTTGGATTCTTGGTGGACTTTTCCTCCTTCGCAGGGGTAGAACGCTTCTTTCCCTTGCGTCTGGGCCCCTTCTTCGCAGAAGAGCCCATAAGGAGGACGGGTTTGTCCTTCTTTATGGTTCCTTCGAACACTACAAGCATGTTACCACCTCTTCAAGGGTGGCTGCCAGCTTGTTCATGTTGAAGTTGACCACAAAGGGGTCAAATGCAGCGGGTAGTAAGAGGAGAAGTACATCCACCGACAGCTCGTGTGGAAGTGTGATATCAAGGCCCGACAACTTTTCAACGAGCCCAATCATATGAACCCCATGCTCGCGGACCGAAGTCCCATCGTGCATGCGGCTCGTCATAAGCTCCTTGACAGCCGTGAACCTCTCATGTCGAGAGTTATCCCCGTATAGTTCTTTGAGATGAAAAAGTATGTCAGCAGCATACTTTGTCTTCTCAAAGCGTCGTTGCATTTCATTGGACATCGATGCCATCACATAGCATCGAGCTTTAACCTCGTCGTCCCACCATTTTTTAAGCGTAACCAGCTCCTCAGGGCTGATATCGGCAGGGGCTTCCTTCGGAGGGCACTTCTCTATCGTATAAAGAAGTTTCTCCGAAGCCAACACAAGGTTGAGGTTGCGGAGCCAGTCTTGGTAGTTCAGACCGGTGAACTTGTTGCTATCCAGTATAGCAGCGAGTAGGTTTTTGAACGAAGACATTGTATAAGCAGTAATACTGAAAGAAAAACAGACAATCATCACTAACTATATATAAAATAATCGCTAAGACATAAAACAAGGTCGTTAAGTTTTATGAATTACCCTCCCACTATTTTAACGATTTCACCACCCTCTAATGAAATCGAGAAAGCAAGTTTCTTTAGTGGGTACACGGAGCCCAATCAAGCGATCATGGACCCGAATAATATCAGCCATCCATGACCCCCAAAAGGTAGTTTCCGATTGCAACCGGTGCAACCTCCATGTATTCACCTCACGTCCAGTAAGGGCCCAATAATATGACGCCGTTTACTATCACGTGTCAAGATGACCCATCAATGTTGAGTCGTGAAGGACGGTCCCCTTAACGTCCCCAATAATATGAGCCAATGTTAAAGGGAGTTCCAACCAACTCACAACAATTGTCAATGGCATGGACAGCTTTCTTTTTGAAAATTTGGTCTCATGCAATATATTTTAAATCATATTTAAAACATGCGGATTCACAACTAACTATATATCACATATATAAACATTGGGATGATCGATCGCGAGAGCTATGCGGTCCATGGTGCCAGCCACGGACCTGGGTCCAATCCTAGGGGTAATGCAACATGCAATGTAATCCTATTACAATGCTTCCGGTTTTACAGATCTTCGGTCTTCAATATCTTTGATCGTCATTGTCCACCGTCTTCGGATTTCCTCCCACTAAATCAAGTAATTTACATTTAAACATACCATGACATATAAGGGATACATTTTTCAAGAGGTGGGAACGGGCCACAAACAGGCCCACTTAAAATGATAATCAATAATATTTACAAACCGAAATCATAAAAACCTATCGCATACACCTAACACATTGGGGCATGGCTCTCGATCATCCAATCATGCAATCAATCCAATTAATATGCATAAATTAAATAATAAAATTATTTATCGCAAAATCATATTTCAATCATAAAATCGAATTTTATAATAAAATCGTATTTTGTCGATAAAATCAAATTTTAATCAACAAAATCATATTTCATTATAAAATCATATTTTACAATTAAAAGCGTATTTTGCTATTTTAATTGCATCATATTGGGCTTAAAACAATTTTGGGCCCAAAATCTCAAAAGTTTCAAAATCGACCAAAATCGGCCCGATATCGAATATCGGCCCGAAAACTTAATGGGCTGCCCTGGACAGGCCCGAACTAAACCTAGAAGTAGAATTCAGCCGTCGCAACAATCTTCCGGAGATCGTCGCCGGACGGCGGCCGCCGCCACCATGCATGTCGCGCATCAATGCGCAAAACAGCGCACAATAATCGGCCAGCCATCGCGCATCAATATGCGCAGCCGCGATGATCATCGCGCGCCATGATCGACGCACAGCAGCGCGTTTCTGCTCCGGTATTGCGCAACCAGTGCGCGTGAACGGCCAGCAACGGTCGGCCATCAAGCGCGACGATCGCGCGGGCAGCAGCAACAGGTTTGCCGCCATGCTCGGCCGATGCGCATGCAATGGCGCGCGCCTATGCGCGCGGCGGGAAGGGGGCCGCCGCACATGGCGGAGGCCGGCGGCCGAAACAAAAATTTTGATTTCAATCTGAAATTTCGAGATTCATGCAATTATGGCACTACTGTATTGAAGGATCCGAGCCTTGGCTCTGATACCACTGTTGGGAAACCGTGGAAGATCCGGATCCCGTCTCCCGGTGAGGCAGCGGAAGAATAAAATTAGGCTGGGAAACGTTCATTACAATTAACAACTGCAAACTATGAATCATTCATAGGGCGTTTAGTAGATTACCTTGCTGGCGACTCGCGCCTGGCTCCACCCGGATTACAAGAAGACCGGCTCTTCACGGTAGGCGGCTGTAGATTCGTCAATCAGGTCCAACTAATGAATCATTCATAGGGCGTTTAGTAGATTACCTTGCTGGCGACTCGCGCCTGGCTCCACCCGGAATTACAAGAAGACCGGCTCTTCACGGTAGGCGGCTGTAGATTCGTCAATCAGGTCCACGACCGGAAGGGAGACTCCTTCGTCAGCCTGCACTAGAATGCCTGACGAGATCAGCACGGACGGATTCTCCTCGAAAAACTGATCGGAGCAAGTCCGATCAATTAGCGGCGGCGGTGGTGGAGGCCGGCGGCGGCGGCGGATTTTGGGAGAGAGGGGGGCACCCGAGAGTTTAGTGTAGGGTTAGGGTGATCACAATTCCCGACTTGCCCATCGGATCATGGTAAGAGCGTATAGCAACATCGCCCCATGATCCCCTAGGTATCACTGATAGTGCCTGCAAGAACCAGTTGGTCGTGGTTAGCGTACAATACGGTCCTTTCAATCTCTATATCCCGATCAGATCAACGATCATTGGTAAATCGAGAGTCGCTAAAGATCCGATAGCTATGCATACATCTTGGAGATCAAATAGTGACATCACGAGTGTAACTAGGTAAACCCATTTACCTAAAATACTTCTAGTACTCTGGCCAGAGATTTATACACTATCGTCTCCTCAGATAACATAGGATATCCACGCATGTCTGCGAGCGGTGAATTCTCGACAACGATGCATCGAATCCTACATGCATTGGGGTCTCACCCAATCCCGCCGCCTAATGACCCCAAGTGAGTCGGCAAACGGGTCAAAGTGAGACTCCTATCATGTAGAGTCTCAATGATGTTTCGAGTCGTGAGGACTAATCAGTACAACCAAGACCTCGGACTTATCCACTCGAAAAATGGTAACCACTTGGAAAGTCCGAACGAGGGTAGTTCGATAGATCACCAGGTCACTATCTATCTGCATGCTCAGAACATCACAATGTTCCCTACCAATGAAACATGGTACTTCGCATCGTAGATACTAGTCTCGAGCTCGGGCGACCTTATCCTCATTTTGACGGCCCAATCGATTAGGAACTAATTCAGAATACACAGTGACTATTACATGTGTTTCATGATAGCCGTCATACCCACTATCACATCTAACATACACTATAGTGCATTCTAGGTCTTTACTCAACGCAATTGTTAATCATCATACAACAAAATGAAAGTAAAGAATGCCATAAATAAACGCGAATATCATATATAAATATCGTTTCATACAAGAGTCTATGAACCCACACGCCACAAGTTGGCTAGTTGGGCATCTACTCTAACACTGGAGATTAGAGATTTTGACTGTATCTCTGGAATGGACGTGTTGTCCAGTTATAGAGCGACAGTTGATTGTTTTCATCGTGCAGTGAGATTTAGGCCTGAATTTGGAGAGAAATGGGATTTCTATGGTGCTGATTCGCGACCTAAGATTCCTTTGGTGTCTGCCATGGAAATGTTTAGTTTGTTGTCGCTAGAGAATTCAGGGTTTATGATCTATGCCTTGGATGTTTCCCAAGTATCATGAGTAGGATTGAGCGATGTTTCGATTGCTCGTGAGTTTCCCGACGTGTTTCCGGATGAGATTCTTGGATTCCCTCTGAGACGAGAGATTGACTTCAGCATAGAGTTGGTGCCAGGAACAGCCCCAATTTCTAGAGCTCCGTAACGGTTGGCGCCAGCTGAGTTGAAGGAACTCAAAGAGCAATTGCGTGATCTTTTAGAGAAGGGCTTCATTAGACCGAGTATGTTGCCCTGGGGAGCTCCGATTCTTTTCGTGAAGAAGAAGGATGGATCTATGAGGCTGTGTGTGAATTTTCGGCAGTTGAACAAAGCGACGATTAAGAACAAGTATGCTTTTCCGAGGATTGATGACTTCTTCGACCAGTTGCCGGGATCTGCTGTATACTCTAAGATTGATCTGCGATCTGGTTATCATCAGTTGCGGATCAGAGACGCTGACGTGGCTAAGACGGCTTTCAGGACGAGATATGGGCATTATGAGTTTCTGGTGATGCCTTTTGGATTGACGAATACTCCTGTTGTCTTCATGAATTTAATGAATCACGTCTTCAGTGAGTATATCGATCGTTCTGTGTTTGTCTTCATAGAAGACATCCTGGTGTATTCGAGGAACTTCAGAGAGCATAAAGAGCATTTGAGATTGGTTTTGCAGAAACAGAGAGACTCGCAGCTGTATTTGAAGTTCAATAAGTGTGAGTTCTGGCTGGATAGAGTTGTCTTTTTGGGTCATGGCATTTCAGCGCAAGGGATTTCCGTGGATCCGAGTAAGGTCGAAGCAGTTCTTAACTGGGAGCGACCTAGGAATGTTTCTGAGATCCGTAGTTTCTTGGGTTTGGCTGGCTATTATAGGCGTTTGATTGAGAAGTTCTCTTTGATAGCTAGGCCGATGACTCAGTTGACCCAGAAGGATAGGAATTTTGTTTGGACTGAAGAGTGTTAGTCGAGTTTCCAGTTGCTTAGATGACCCAGAAGGATAGGAATTTTGTTTGGACTGAAGAGTGTGAGTCGAGTTTCTAGTTGCTTAAGGAGAAATTGACTACTGCTCCTGTGTTATCTTTGCCTTCGGGTTCTGGAGGTTTTGTAGTTTTGTTTGATGCCTCTCTGAGTGTTTTGGGTTGCGTGCTTATGGAGAACGGGTGCGAGATAGCGTATGCGTCTCGACAGTTGAAGCCCCATGAGACGAGATACCACGTTCATGATTTAGAGTTGGCTGCGATAGTGTTTGCCTTGAAGATTTGGCGTCACTATTTGTATGATGAACAATTTGTGGTGTACACTGTCAGGCCCCGTGCTAATCACTCAAGATTATAGCACAAATAAGCACATAATAGTGGAAGCATAAAATATGGCTTAAAAATTTTTCGAAATCATTTGGGCCTGAACTCAAAGTCATCATTCAAAATATTCATAATCAAAATACGAGTTGACTCAAACTCATATAAAACAGGTAACATCAAATCTCAATTCAAATACCGATCCCCAATACATAAAAACACGGGGCATCCCCCGGTTCAATACATAACATACAATATACTGGGACTCAAGGAAACGGGGATCGACCAGCTGGCATGCCACTCGGTCCAGCTTGGTTACCTGAGATCCTTGGTTACAATACATAACATACAATATACTGGGACTCAAGGAAACGGGGATCGACCAGCTGGCATGCCACTCGGTCCAGCTTGGTTACCTGAAGATCCTGAAAATGGGTAACACAGACCCAAACAACACAAAAACAGGAAAACAAATTCGAGGTCAAGCCTCAGTACGAAGAGCTATCAAAACAGCTAATCATGCAACATGCTATAATCAATGCTATGAAATGCATGAGGGCTATCAAGGATCAGATAGCTAGATCAGTGTATCAACTGGAAAATCATCTCAGTTAGCCTCTATACCCGCACGGTGTATCAACCGGGGAAATCATCGGTCCGTGATCTTCAGAGCCCGTCAGCCATCACAGCTCAGTGGTAGACACTCGAATCCGGTAGTCACCACTCCGATCATAGCGTTGGATTTTTTAGGCACGACACATCTGTCGGCCAGTCACAACGTGGCTCTCAATCAGGTCATCAATCAACCTGTCGATCAGGCTCAAGATGTATGCATGTATTCCAATAAGCCATATCAAAATTTTACATGCATAATTTACGCAAAACAGAACATGAAATCAATCAAATATTCAACAACTGCTTCACGTAATTCACATCATCAAATCAGCAGATTTCATAACATCAATTACAGCCATGTCCACGCTCAAAGCTGTTAAATCTGCTCAATTCGTACCTTCAACGGTTTAATTCTACCTCATAGATTAAGAACAAAGCACGGCAATTCCCAAATGACGCAATTCAGATCTCTCCTGGCTTCCTCAACCACGGCAGAACTCTTACTGGAAGCTGAAATCTGCTAACGCATTGCATAAAACAGCTCAATACTAAATCAATTCTGCTTCACCTCAACGGCTGAAGACTCACATTTGATCCGACCTCTAATTAAAGTTCTAACAGCTAAAACAAAGCTTACAACGGTAGTAAATGCTCACCGACAAGGCCAGAAGAACAAAAAGGCAAGCAGTTCAGGTTTCACGAAAAGCGTCGCACCTCCAGATGTTTCGCGCGTCCTCTCCTACACCAATCCAGAGCTCTAAATTGGTAGAAATCGAAAGAGCTAAACAAGAGGAGTTCAGCGCCACCAAAATCGTCCAAAACAAAGGCTGGAAACGATGGGAATCTAACGGAGAAATGTTCGAATGAACAGTGTCGGTCGAGGGTTTCAACAGAGAAGAGGATAAGAAATATCGGGTTGAAAATATTCTAAGTGTAACTCAACACTTGCATCTTAAATCCTAAACTCAAAAGCTACTGAACAAGTCAAACACCGACGAAAATAGATTCCTGCAACAAATCCTACCGCCAAACAGATTCCTCGAACAGCGCTTAAAACCCATCAGATTTCATAGCGCTAATGCTTACTCGCGCGCTAAACCAAACAACATCGTACAGGTGACATCTGAACGCTACACGTTAACATGTATCAGATCCCTCCGCTCGCACAATTCAAATCACGCTAAGCACTCACTAGCCAAAACGACGACGCACCACTTAACGAAACGACGTCGCACCTGAGACATCTGAAACATAACTAACGCTCATCGCCGAATCAGATCTCTACACATCCTTCACCAGCGTTCAACACCACTGAAACAGATCTCTCATCTGAACACGCTAATGCACCAGCAGTCAACTCCGCAATTGACCAACATGACATCTGTTCATGTCACACGCTAGCGCTAACGGATCTCTCGCTACTCTCCAATAGCGTTGACCCGCGTTGACGTCTGCTTACACCGCCAACCAGATCCCATCTTCAAGCGAGGCATCTGAAATCGCGAAACGACTGCGTATAGCTTCTAGCGTCAAACTCAACTATCTGATCTCTCTCTCCCTGGCAGATCTCTCACTCCACCAGACTCCACCAAAACGACAGCGTTTCACTAAAATTTCACGACCACTCACGCAAACGCCCAGGGACTCAGATCTCACCCAAAACGACGGAGTTCACTTCTAAATCTAGGAAATCAGATTTCATTCACAATTTCACCAATTCAACTCCATTTCTCGCACATATTTCACCCGAAAGAAGCTTACAACTCGAAGCACAACATCTCAAGGAGAAATCCGAAAATCATCAACCAGACTTCACCAAATTCTAAAGTCTGAAATCTGAAATCTGAAAATTTTAAATTATAAAATCTCGTGACTAATCCAATACAAATCCGATTAATCACTATTTCGAATTCTAAATCCTCACATTCTCCCCACCTTAAGAGATTTCGTCCTCGAAATCAAAGGCAAAAACAAGGAAGAAAATAAATCAAACATTCAAATCAAACACAAACATCTAAACAAGCTCAAATTAAAACTTAGAAATTACCTTGAATTTACACTATCAGTGCTCAAACAGATGAGGCCAATCTTGTCTCATCTTCTCCTCAACCTCCCAGGTAGCTTCTTCTCGGTCATGCTTACTCCATTGGACCATCACCAACGGAATCACTTTGTTCCTCAGCTGCTTCTCCTTCCTATCCAGAATCTGCACTGGATATTCTACATAGCTCAAGGCAGAATCCAGCTCAACTTCGTCGGTTCTCAACACATGGGATGGATCTGGCTCATATTTCCTTAACATTGACACATGAAAAACATCATGCATCGTTGCTAATTCATCAGGCAGCTGTAATCTATAAGCCAACTGTCCAATCCGCTCAAAAATCTCGAAGGGACCAACGAATCTAGGAGCTAATTTTCCTTTAAATCTAAACCTCATCACGCTCTTGAAAGGAGAAATCTTATGAAACACACGATCGCCAACCTCACACTCCAACGGTCGACGTCTTCGGTTAGCATGGCTGTAGCAACGCCTCAAATGGAGCCATCCCGATAGTCACCTGGTAGCTGTTGTTGTACGAAAACTCAACCAAGGACAAAGAATCCTACCAACCACCACTGAAATCCATCACAACTGCACGCAGCATATCCTCTAAAGTCTGAATGGTCCGCTCAGACTGACCATCTGTCTGTGGGTGATATGCTGTACTCATAGCCAATCTCGAACCCATCACTGCTTATAGAATCTTACAGAAACGAGAAGTGAACCTTGGATCTCTATCAGACACTATCAAAATAGGAACTCCATGAAATCTGACCACGTGGTCGATGTACAGTTTCGCCATTTTCTTCATGGAACACTTCACATCATAGGGAATGAAGTGGGCTGACTTCGAAAGTCTACCAATCACCACCCAAATCGCATCACATCCCCTAATCGATCGAGGTAGATGAGTCACAAAATCCATGGAGATGTGCTCCCAATTCCATTGGGGCACCTCCAAACTCTGTAGAAATCCACCAGGTCTCATTCTCTCAGCCTTGACTTGCTGGAAATTCAGACATCTAGCAAAAAAACCAGAGATGTCGCTCTTCATGCCTTCCCACCAGTAGTGAGACTTCAAGGCATGGTACATCTTTCTCTCGCCCGGATGCACACTATACCGGATACAATGCGCATCTTTCAGAATGGTCTCCTTCAAATCGATCAAGTTTGGAACCACCAATATTCCTCGAAATCTCAGACATCCATCCAAAGTAACAGAGAAATCATCAGACTGACAACTTCGGACTTTAATCTTCAACTCATGAACATATGGATCAGTCCTCTGCGCCTCCCTGATGTCACTCACAATCAACGGTTCTACCTGAATCGAAGAAACCATAAAGTACTGATCACCAGGCTGGAATCGCCAACCATAAGTACTCAACTGCTCATAGACTCTCGAGACACTCAAAAACGAAAGCATCGAAGACTGGGTCTTCCTACTCAAAGCATCTGCTACTGAGTTCATCCGCCCAAGCTGATACTGAATCTCACAGTTAAAGTCTTTGAGAAATTCCATCCATCGTCGTTGCCACATATTCAGATCAGACTGCGTGAATATATATTTCAGGCTCTTTTGGTCGGTGTACACCACAAATTCTTCACCATACAGATAATGTCGCCAAATCTTCAAGACAAACACTATCGCAGCAAAATCCAAATCATGAACAGGGTACCTCGTCTCGTGAGGCTTCAACTATCGAAACACATAAGCAATCACATACCCATTCTGCATCGGAACACATCCTAACCCATTGAGAGAAGCATCGGAGCACACAACAAATCCTCCAGATCCAGATGATAGAGCCAAAACAGGAGCAGTAGTCAACTTCTCCTTCAACGTCTGAAAACTATACTCGCACTCATCAGTTCAAACGAACTTTTGATCCTTCTGAGTCAACTGAGTCATAGGCCTGGCTATCAAAGTGAACTTCTCGATAAAACGCCTGTAATAGCCAGCCAATCCCAAGAAGCTGCGGATCTCGAAAACGTTCCTAGGTCTCTCCCAGTTAAGAACTTCTTCGACCTTACTCGGATCCACCGAAATCCCTTGCGCTGAAATCACGTGACCCAAAAAGATAATTCGGTCAAGCCAAAATTTGCACTTGCTGAACTTGGCGTACAATTGCGAGTCTCTCAACCTCTGCAATACCAAAATAAGGTGCTCCTTAAGCTCTCTCATGCTCCTCGAATACACTAGGATGTCATCTATGAAGACGATCACGAACCGATCGATGTACTCGCTAAAGACGCGATTCATCAAATCCATTGATGGATCTGTTTAGACAGATCTTGATTAGGTTTTGATTTACACAAAACCTACTATTGTGTTTCTAACAATTCTACTTAGTGTACAGATTTTAGATCGAAGAAGATGATGAGCAGTAGTTGAAGTCTGTTCAGTCGATGGTTCTCAAAGATTAAGTTCAGCAGTTGGTTTGGTTTATCATTATAATCGGCAGCTGGATTAGCAATGGAGATGTCCAAAGTTAAGTCAGGTGTTCGAAATCAGGCGGAGGCCAAGTTGAACCAGCTGGAGCATAGTGAACCAGCTGGAACGATAAGAACCAGCTGCAAGCGCTAAAGAGAAGCTGGACCAGCAGGAACACCAATAAGAGAACCAGCTGGAACAGGAACTGTGAAGTCTGCTGGAGAAGTATCGAAGAAGAACAATTCAGCAGGAAGCTACAGTGTTCAGAAGTAGAAGAAATCAGCTGTTGTATTGAAGAGAAAAGAAATCGAGAATCAATAGTGATGACGTCAGCATATATTCAGGAGAAAGCAATGAGCAGCAAGGATGATGTCATCACAATCAGCAGATGAAGAAAGCAACTGGAGCGCTCAGCATAGATGATGTCATCAGCAGTGACATCACAATCAGCAGGAAGCTATCAGCAGTTGTGAAAAGAAGCGCAAGAGATGAAGCGACGTCGTACAAGAATTGTCCAGTCGCAAGCTACTGTTCACCAGCAGATGCTATTTGTAGTGAGCGATAGAAAAACGATGTCGTTCGAATAAGTTGGAACGACAAAGTTTTGCCTTCGCACTAAGAATCAGTCGAAGGATTTTGCGATGATGACAATCAGCAGAGAGCTTCAACCAGCCGAGGGAATTTGGAGTTGGCGATAGCAAAACGATGTCGTTCAAATAAGTTGGTACGACAGCATTTTGCCTTCGCGCTTAGATTCAGTAGAAGCGCAAAGACAGAAGAGTTCAGCAGAAGATTAATCCAGTCTAAGGCTACAGTTCTTTGCATATCCAGTCGACAAAGATTTCCGCAGAAGCGCATAGCAGTTAAAGAATGAACCAGCAGCGAAGCAGTTGACAATTTACGAAGAGTTATCAAAGCTGGATGTCAACTGCTGAGCTCAATTCAAATGGCGAAAATGACAAGAAGCCTGCAAAAGAAAAGGACAAAAGGACTATTCCCTGTCGGTACTTTACAGAACATATTTGAACGGGAAGAATTTTGTGTCCAACGGTTTGAATTTGAACAGAGGCTTATATACTTCGAGAAGCGCCGTTGAAGAAAAGGCTGGTGAGACTGTTGGTCGCTGTGAGGCTGTCGCAGAAAATACATTGATTGCACAGTGCACCAGCAGAGGGAAAATGAACAGAAAGACGAAGCAATCGACCGCCATTAGAGAGGAGCTTTCACGAGAGTCGATTGCTGAGTTTTAATTAGCTTGTTAGAGCATTTCCCTAGTGTGTGAGAAACAGAGAGTTGAGAGCTTAATTGTAACAATCTCACACACAGAGATTCATTCACATCCATTGGTGAATGAATCTCAAAACCATTTCACAAACAGTTCCCGTCCAAGCACGATGACGTAAAACTCATGTGTATGTAGTTAGTCACACAGTTGCGGCTGCTGTGCATTTGTGAAGTCTAGGAGTTCTCGCAGCTGCTGGTTGCGGGATTGGGTCTGTACGTGTTGTATAGATCAAAGTCTTCTAGTGGATCCTTCCGAGGTGGAAGAAGGGGAGATGTAGGACATTGAGGTCCGAACTTCCAGAAACAAATCTGCTGAGTATCGTATCATATTATTTTAAAGCTTTCAGCACCTGCATACTTACTTTAGCATCGCACGTAAAACAGATTTCAGCACTCGCATAATTCAGCACTTGCTTATATTTCAGCACTCACGCATATAGTTCAGCATACAAGTACAGTAAGTCTCGAACAGATTTATGTGCAACATAAATCTGTTTGAGTTGTTTTAAAATGTAAGGATTCAGTTCTGGTGTTTTCCGCATGATTTTAAATCATACCAGATCTGTCTCCGGTGCTCTTGTGATTTTAGATGTTCAAGAACATTGAGCTATTGCAGCTCGTTTATAGCAGCGCAAAATTTTATCACTCATTTTAAATCAGCGGCTGCTAAGTTTCCTTCGAAAAACAGTTTTTGTATAGAACCGGTTTTTCGCTTGTTGAACTGTCATGGGATGCGCGAGTCCCGTGCGGTTGCCAAGCTTCTATTTTCGTTGTGCTGTAAGATCACCTGGAGCGAGGCTCGGTGACAAGCACATGGGGCGAGATAGAAGAAGGAAAAATCTGAGTTTTTATCTGTACTTGTTCTTCATATATATAAGTAACTCAGTAGCACTTGTTATTTGAAACAACATTTCGATGCTCTGATTTGTTTTAAATGTTCTGTTTTGCGGATTCCAGCTGGTGCCAAAATTTTGTTTTTAAATGATTTGAGTTCATATTATAAAAGACAGGGAGAGTGGCGTCACTGTCTTCATTAATTTGAGCTATGCATCAGTTTAGTTTCAAAATCATATAGCTCTTGCATACGGTGCTTCCCAAAAGTTGGTTTTGATTTTCAAATTTAAAACTCCTGCTGTTACGTTGTTTTTGTTGTAACAGTGTAGGGAGAGTTTTTGTTTTAAATATCGGGAAGACCAGCAGTTCGATCTCTTTTTGATTCCCACAAAAAGGGAGAGAATTGTTAGAACATGCATCGATTATTTAAGGTTTTGTGTAAATCAAAAAGGGAGAGATTGATGGATCTGTTTAGACAGATCCTGATTAAGTTTTGAATTACACAAAATCTACTATTGTGTTTCTAACAATTCTACTTAGTGTACAGATTTCAGATCGAAGAAGAAGATGAGCAGTAGTTGAAGTCTGTCCAGTCGATGGTTCTAAAAGATTAAGTTCAGCAGTTGGTTTGGTTTATCATTGTAATAGGCAGCTGGATTAGCAATGGAGACATCCAAAGTTAAGTCAGGTGTTCGAAATCAGGCGGAGGCCAAGTTGAACCAGCTGGAGCATAGTAAACCAGCTGGAACGATAAGAACCAGCTTCAAGCGCTAAAGTGAAGGTGGACCAGCAGGAACACCAATAAGAGAACCAGCTGGAACAGGAACTGTGAAGTCTGCTGGAGAAGTATCGAAGAAGAACAATTCAGCAGGAAGCTACAGTGTTCAGAAGTAGAAGAAATCAGCTGTTGGATTGAAGCGAAAAGAAATCGAGAATCAGCAGTGATGACGTCTGCATATATTCAGGAGAAAGCAATGAGCAGCAAGGATGACGTCATCACAATCAGCAGATGAAGAAAGCAGCTGGAGCGCTCAGCATAGATGATGTCATCAGCAGTTACATCACAATCAGCAGGAAGCTATCAGCAGTTGTGAAGAGAAGCGCAAGAGATGAAGCGACGTCGTACAAGAATTGTCCAGTCACAAGCTACTGCTCACCAACAGATGCTATTTGAAGTGAGCGAAAGAAAAACGATGTCGTTCGAATAAGTTGGAACGACAAAGTTTTGGCTTCGCACTAAGAATCAGTCGAAGGATTTTGCGATGATGACAATCAGCAGAGAGCTTCAACCAGTCGAGGGAATTTGGAGTTGGCGATAGCAAAACGATGTCGTTCGAATAAGTTGGTACGACAGCGTTTTGCCTTCGCGCTTAGATTCAGCATAAGCGCAAAGACAGAAGAGTTCAGCAGAAGATTAATCCAGTCGAAGGCTACAGTGCTTTGCATATCCAGTCGACAAAGATTTCCTCAGAAGCGCATAGCAGTTAAAGAATGAACCAGCAGCGAAGCAGTTGAAAATTTACGAAGAGTTATCAAAGCTGGATGTCAACTGCTGAGCTCAATTCAAATGGCGAAAACGACAAGAAGCCTGCAAAAGAAAAGCCATTGAAGAAAAGGCTGGTGAGACTGTTGGTCACTGTGAGGCTGTCGCAGAAAATACATTGATTGCACAATGCACCAGCAGAGGGAAAATGAACAGAAATACGAAGCAATCGACCGCCATTAGAGAGGAGCTTTCATGAGAGTCGATTGCTGAGTTTTAATTAGCTTGTTAGAGCATTTCCCTAGTGTGTGAGAAACAGAGAGTTGAGAGCTTAATTGTAACAATATCACACACAGAGATTCATTCACATCCATTGGTGAATGAATCTCAAAACCATTTCACAAACAGTTCCCATCCAAGCACGATGACGTAAAACTCATGTGAATGTAGTTAGTCACACAGTTGCGGCTGGTGTGCATTTGTAAAGTCTAGGAGTTCTCGCAGCTGCTGGTTTCGGGATTGGGTCTGTAGGTATTGTATAGATCAAAGTCTTCTAGTGGATCCTTCCGAGGTGGAAGAAGGGAAGATGTAGGACATTGAGGTCCGAACTTCCAGAAACAAATCTGCTGAGTATCGTATCGTATTCTTTTAAAGCTTTCAGCACCTGCATACTTACTTTAGCATCGCACGTAAAACAGATTTCAGCACTCGCATAATTCAGCACTTGCTTATATTTCAGCACTCACGCATACAGTTCAGCACACAAGCACAGTAAGTCTCGAACAGATTTATGTTGCACATAAATCTGTTTGAGTTGTTTTAAAATGTAAGGATTCAGTTCTGGTGTTTTCCGCATGATTTTAAATCATACCAGATCTGTCTCCGGTGCTCTTGTGATTTTAGATGTTCAAGAACATTGAGCTATTGCAGCTCGTGTATAGCAGCGCAAAATTTTATCACTCATTTTAAATCAGCGGCTGCTAAGTTTCCTTCGAAAAACAGGGACCAACATCCATGAAAACAGCTGGGGCATTCGTCAACCCAAACTGCATGACCAGAAACTCATAATGCCCATATCGAGTCTGAAAATCTGTCTTCGCCACGTCAGCATATCTAATCCGCAACTGGTGATAACCAGAGTGCAAATCAATCTTCGAGTATACGACCGATCCTTGCAACTGATCGAACAAGTCATCATTCCTCGGCAAAGGATACTTGTTCTTCATCGTCGCCTTATTCAACTGTCGGAAGTCCACACACATCCTCATAGACCCATCTTTCTTCTTCACGAACAGAATCGGAGCTCCCCAAGGCGACATACTCGGCCTGATGAAGCCTTTCTCCAAGTGATCTCTCAGCTGATCCTTCAGCTCTTTCAACTCTGCTGGCGCCAACCGATACGGGGCTCTAGAAATAGGGGTGGTACGGGCACCAACTCGATACTGAAGTCTATCTCACGTCTCGGAGGGAATCTAGGAATCTCATCAGGTAACACATCGGGAAACTCTCGGATAATCGGAATGTCGCTCAACTCAATCGTGGCTCTTGGGAAACGTCAAGCGCATAAATCATGAATCCCGCATTATCCAGGGATAGCAGGCTAAACATCTCCATGGCGGACACCAGTGGAATCTTCGAGCGCGAATCAGCACCATAGAACTCCCACCTCTCACCCGAATCAGGGCGAAATCTCATCACACCATGAAAGCAGTCAAATGTATCCTTATAACTAGACAATACATCCATTCCCAAGATGCAATCAAAATCTCTGATTCCCAAAACAATCAGATTTGACACCAACATATGCTCATCAAATCGAAGCACACAATCCAACACTACTTCACGGGACCACAGACTCACACCAGCAGGAGTAGACACATAAACAACATCACACAATGGGGAAGAACTCAACCCATGCTCACAAACAAACAACTCAAGAAATAAAAGAGTGTGATGCACCAGTGTCAAATAGAACTCTCGTAGGATAATCGAAAATAGAGCATGTACCTGCGAGCACTATGGAAGGTGTCTCCTCAGCCTGCTCTCTTGCAAGGCGTTCGCCTGGGCCTGCATGGAATCTGGAACTGAGGTCTCGATGGTGCTCCAAACCTAGAAGGCTCACAGGGTTGGAATCCAGATCGCTGAGTAGGGGAAGGAAACTGCGGTCTCTGAGAAGAACCACCAGCTGATCCCTGCTGCGAAGGAACTGAAGACTGACCCCTCAACAAAGTACATATTCTCTGAAAATGTCCGGGCTATCCATAGTTATGGCAAAACCCCTGAACTCCACGACACTGCGACTGTCCACAAGACATGCTTCCTGAACCACTGCCAGAACCAGAACTCGCAGAACCAGAGGAACTCAAATTCGCCTTCTTCTTGAACTGTTTCCCTCGAGGTCGAAACCTTTGGCGATTCGTCTGCTGCTGCGACCCCTGAGGAGAATAAAAATATTGCGATGCATCCTGCACAGGCTGATAGGTGCGTCCAGTAGTCAGCCGAGTCGGAGCATCCTCCTCCAGTAAACTCTCCTCAATATCCACCACCTGGTTCACTGCATCGATATAGGTCGCAGGTGAACCAGACAAAACCATCCGGAACAGATCAGGCCTCAAACCTTTCAGAAATTTGTTCCTCTTCGTCCTCTCCTAGTTGGCTACGTGTGGCACATAGATCAGAAGAGCAGAAAACTGTCGGGCATACTCAGCCACTCGCAAGTTACCCTGCTTCAGGTTGTCGAACTCTCGCTCGTGACTGTTATAGAAGGACTCCGGGGTATACTCCTATCTGAACGCCTCACAGAAGCTCTCCCAAATGATCACAGCCCCACTATCACGAAGGATACGAGAAGTACCTCTCCACCAGCGCTGTGCGTTGTCTCTCAGTTTCAACACCGCCAGCTTCAGTCTCTTCTCGGGAGCGTACTCCAGAGTATCAAACAACTCCTCCATCTGAACTAACCAAGCCTCAGCCATCGCACCACCCTATGCTGCAGAAAACGTCGGAGGGTTCGTCCGTTGAAACCTAGCTAAAACCGAACTCCATCTCGCCTATCTGTCTAGTAACGTTCTCAACCTTTGAAACCTAGCTAAAACCAACTCCATCTCGCCTATCTGTCTAGTAACGTTCTCAACCTACTGAATATCGTCATCACTACCTGCCCTAGACTCCTCCTCGGTACGTCTAGTCTTCCTACCTCTTCCTCTCCTCGGTGACATCTAAACAAGTATAGAGTTAAGATCTCACAGCAGATATATCACATAGACAGATAAAAGATCACATAAATCACAGAGTCAATCAAAATCAAATCAAAAATCTGTTCCTAGACTCGAGTGTGATCAAAAGGAATCGAGCTTATCCCAGTTTAAGCTCTGATACCAAAAATTTCAGGCCCCGTTCTAATCACTCAAGATTATAGCACAATTAAGCACATAATAGCGGAAGCATAAAATAGGGCTTAAAAATTTTTCGAAATCATTTGGACCTGAACTCAAAATCATCATTCAAAATATTCATAATCAAAATACGAGTTGACTCAAACTCATATAAAACAGGTAACATCAAATCTCAATTCAAATACCGATCCCCAATACATAAAAACACGGGGCATCCTCCAGTTCAATACATAACATACAATATACTGGGACTCAAGGAAACGGGGATCGACCAGCTGGCATGCCACTCGGTCCAGATTGGTTACTGAAGATCCTGCAAATGGGTAACACAGACCCAAACAACACAAAAACTGGAAAACAAATACGAGGTCAAGCCTCAGTACGAAGAGCTATCAAAACAGCTAATCATGCAACATGCTATAATCAATGCTATGAAATGCATGAGGGCTATCAAGGATCGGATAGCTAGACCAGTGTATCAACTGGCAAATCATCTCAGTTAGCCTCTATACCCGCACGGTGTATCAACAGGGGAAATCATCGGTCCGTGATCTTCAGAGCCCGTCAGCTCAGATCCTGCAAATGGGTAACACAGACCCAAACAACACAAAAACTGGAAAACAAATACGAGGTCAAGCCTCAGTACGAAGAGCTATCAAAACAGCTAATCATGCAACATGCTATAATCAATGCTATGAAATGCATGAGGGCTATCAAGGATCGGATAGCTAGACCAGTGTATCAACTGGCAAATCATCTCAGTTAGCCTCTATACCCGCACGGTGTATCAACAGGGGAAATCATCGGTCCGTGATCTTCAGAGCCCGTCAGCTCATAACAGATAGGTGGTTGACACTCGAATCCGGTAGTCACCACTCCGATGATAGCGTTGGACTTTTCAGGCACGACACATCTGTCGGCCAGTCACAACGTGGCTCTGAATCAGGTCATCAATCAATCTGTCAATCAGGCTCAAGATGTATGCATGTATTCCAATAAGCCATATAAAAATTCTACATGCATAATTTACGCAAAACAGAACATGAAATCAATCAAATATTCAACAACTGCTTCACGTAATTCACGTCATCAAATCAGCAGATTTCAATAAATCAATTACAGCCATGTCCACGTTTAAAGCTGTTAAATCTGCTCAATTCGTACCTTCAACGGTTTAATTCCACCTCACAGATTAAGAACAGAGCACAAAAATTCCCAAATGGCGCAATTCAGATCTCTCATGGCTTCCTAAACCACGGAAGAACTCTTCCTGGAAGCTGAAATCTGCTAACACATTGCATAAAACAGCTCAATACTAAATCAATTCTGCTTCACCTCAACGGCTGAAGAATCACATTTGATCCGACCTCTAATTAAAGTTTTAATAGCTAAAACAAAGCTTAGAACGGTAGTAGATGCTCACCGACAAGACCAGAAGAACAAAAAGGCAAGCAGTTCAGATTTCACGAAAAGCGTCGCACCTCCAGATGTTTCGCACTTCCTCTCCAACACCAATCCAAAGCTCTAAATGGGTAGAAATCGAAAGAGCTAAACAAGAGGAGTTCAGCGCCACCGAAATAGTCCAAAACAAATGCTGGAAACGATGCGAATGTAACGGAGAATGCTCGAATGAACAGTGTCGTTCGAGGGTTACAACAGAGAAGAGGATAAGAAATATCGGGTTGAAAATATTCTAAGTGTAACTCAACACTTGCATCTTAAATCCTAAACTCAAAAGCTACTAAACAAGTCAAACAATGACAAAAACAGATTCCTGCAACAAATCCTAGCGCCAAACAGATTCCTCGAACAGCGCTTAAAACCCATCAGATTTCATAGCGCTAATGCTAACACTAACGCGCTAACCAAACAACATCGTACAGGTGACATCTGAACGCTCCACGTTATCATGTATCAGATCCCTCCGCTCGCACAATTCAAATCACGCTAAGCGCTCACTAGCCAAAACGACGACGCACCACTTAACGAAACGACGTCACACCTGAGACATCTGAAACATAACTAACGCTCATCGCTGAATCAGATCTCTACACACGTACCTTCGCCAGCGTTCCACACCACTGAAACAGATCTCTCATTTGAACACGCTAATGCACCAGCAGTCAACTCCGCAATTGACCAACATGACATCTGCTCATGTCACACGCTAGCGCTAACAGATCTCTCGCTACTCTCCAATAGCATTGACCCACTTTGACGTCTGCTTACACCGCCAACCAGATCCCATCTTCAAGCGAGGCATCTGAAATCGCGAAATGACGGCGTATAGCTTCTAACGTCAAACTCAACTATCAGATCTCTCTCTCCCTGGTAGATCTCTCACTCCCAAGCGAGGCATCTGAAATCGCGAAATGACGGCGTATAGCTTCTAACGTCAAACTCAACTATCAGATCTCTCTCTCCCTGGTAGATCTCTCACTCCACCAGAATCCACCAAACTGACAGCGTTTCACTAAAATTTAACGACCACTCACACAAACGCCCAGGGACTCAGATCTCACCCAAAACGACGGCGTTCACTTCTAAACGCTAGGAAATCAGATTTCATTCACAATTTCACCAATTCAACTCCATTTCTCGCACATATTTCACCCGAAATAAGCTTACAACTCGAAGCACAACATCTCAAGGGGAAATCCAAAAATCATCAACCAGACTTCACCAAAATCTAAAGTCTGAAATCTGAAATCTGAAAATTCGAAATTATAAAATCTCGTGACTAATCCTATACAAATCATATTAATCACTATTTCGAATTCTCAATCCTCACATACACTGACCACAATAGTTTGAATTATATCTTCACGCAGTCAGATTTGAATATGAGGCAACGCCGCTGGATGGAGTTGCTGAAGGATTTTGAGTGCGAGATTCAGTATCAGCCTGGGCGGATGAATTTAGTGGCCGATGATTTGAGTAGGAAATCCCAACCTATGATGTTGACGTCGATGAGTATATCCAAAGTCCATGAGGATTTGGGAACTTCCGGATGGTGTTTTCAGTCAGGTGATCATTGCTTCATGGTTTGTTCTTTTTAGGTTGAGCCACAGATTGTAGCAGACATTAGAGCAGCACAGAGGACTGATCCGTATGTTCATGAGTTGAAGATTAAGGCTTAGAAGGGTCAGTCTGAGGATTTTTCTGTCACTTCTGATGGTTTCTTGGGATTTCGAGGTAGATTTGTGGTTCCGAATTTGATTGATTTGAAGGAATATCTTGAATTAAGCTCATTGTAGTCGATACAGTGTGCATCCGGGCGAGAAGAAGATGTATCATGCCCTGAAGTCTCACTTTTGGTGGGAAGGCATGAGGAATGACATCTCTGGATTTTTAGTTCGATGTTTGAATTTCCAACAGGTCAAGGCTGAGAGGATGAGACCTGGTGGATTGCTACAGAGTCTATAAGTGCCTCAATGGAATTGGGAGCACATCGCCATGGATTTTGTGACGTATTTTCCTCGATCGAGTAGGGGATGTGATGTGATTTGGATTGTTGTTGATAGACTCTCGAAGTCAGCCTATTTCATTCCCTATGATGTGAGGTGCTCGATGAAGAAGATGGCGCGACTGTGGTGAGTTGCATGGAGTTCCGGTTTCGATAATGTCTGATAGAGATCCGAGATTTACTTCCCGATTTTGGAAGAGCGTGCAGGCAGCGATGGGTTCGAGATTCGCTATGAGTACATACTATCACCCACAGATAGATGGTCAATCTGAGAGGACTATTTAGATTTTTGAGGATATGCTGCGAGCAGTTGTATTGGATTTCAGTGGTGGCTGGTAGGATTCCTTGTCCTTAGTTGAGTTTTCTTATAACAACAGCTACCAGGTGACTATTTGGATGACACCTTTTGAAGCGTTTTATGGTCGTAAGTGTAGATCACCGATCTGCTGGGAAGAGATTGGCGAGAAGCAGTTGTCTACTCCTGAGTTTGTGTAGTACATGAAGGATCAAATTGAGTTGATTCGGAGTAGGATGAAAGCTTCTCAGGATAGACATGCTAACTATGATAACAAGAGACGCAGACCTTTGGAGTTTGAGGTTGGCGATCGAGTGTTTCTCAAAGTTTCTCCTTTCAAGAGCGTGATGAGATTTAGATTGAAGGGTAAGTTGGCTCCTGGATTCGTTGGTCCATTTGAGATTGTTGAGAGGATCGGACAAGTGACTTATAGATTGAGGCTGCCTGATGAGTTAACAATGATGCATGATGTGTTTCATGTGTCAATGTTGAGGAAATATGAGCCAGATCCGTCTCATGTGTTGAGGACTGATGAAGTTGAGCTGGATTCTACCTTGATTTATGTGGAATATCCAGTGCAGATTATGGATAGGAAGGAGAAGCAGCTGAAGAATAAGGCTATTCCGTTTGTTGGTCCGATGATAGGATCAAAAATATCAGCAGACGTGCAGTTTTGACAACCATTAAAAATTTTGCGCGCTGCTAATACAACTGGAGCTGCAATAGCTCGATGTTCTTGAACAACTAAAGTAAACAGAGCACCGGAGACAGATCTGGTATGATTTAAAAATCATACGGAAAATACCAGAACTGAATCCTATATTTTAAAACAACTCAAACAGATTTATGTACAACATAAATCTGTTCGAGACTTGCAAGTGCTTGTGTGCTAACTGTGTATGCGATGCTAAGTAAGTGCTGATTTCTGTTATGCGTGAGTATGCCAAGGTAAAATATGCAAATGCTGAATGAATAAAGAACACGATACACAATATTTGTTTCTGGAAGTTCGGACCTCAATGTCCTACATCTCCCCTTCTTCCACCTCGGAAGGCTCCACTAGAAGATTTGATCTTACAACTTGTGTACAGACCCAATCCCACAACCAGCAGCTGTGAGAACTCCTAGACTCCACAAATGCACACCAGCCTCAACTGTGTGACTAACTACATACACATGAGTTTTACGTCATCGTGTTTGGACGGGAACTGTGAAATGATTTTGAGATTCATTCACAAATAGATGTGAATGAATCTCGGTGTGTGAGATTGATACAATGAAGCTCTCAACTCTCTGTTTTTCTCACACACTAGGGAAATGCTCTAACAAGCTAATCTAGACTCAGCAATCGACTCTCGTGAAAGCTCTTCTCTAATGGCGGTCGATTGCTTCATCTTTCTTTTCATTTTCCCTCTGCTGGTACACTGTGCAATTAACTTATTTTCTGCGACAGCTTCACAGTGACCAACTTCTTCTCGTCAACCTTCTTCAATGGCGTTGCCTTCGCATATATAGCCTCTGTACAATTAATCCCGTTGGACACAAAATTCTTCCCGTTCAAATATGTTTTGTAAAGTACCGACAGGGAATAGTACTTGTGTCCTTTTCTTTTGCAGGCTTCTTGTCGTTTTCGCCATTTGAATTGAGCTCAACAGTTGACATCCAACATTGATAACTCTTCGTACTCTTCGTAAATTGTCAACTGCTTCGCTGCTGGTTTATCGCTACGACTGAATTCATCTTCTGCTGAAATCTTTGTCGACTGGATTCATAGAGCTTGCGACTGGTTGCAATGCTTCGCTACATCTGCTTTTCTTGGATCTTTGCGACTGGATGCATAGTACTGAAGCTCTCGACTGGATCCATCGTATTTTGTTGACTGGATGAATCTTGCGACTGGATCCACTGTAGCTCGCGACTGGATCTTGCGACTGGTTATCAACGCAAAGTCTTCCTGCTGAATCTTTAGCGCAAAAGCAAAACGCTGTCGTATCAACTTATGTAAACGACATCGTTTTGCTATTGCTATCTCCAAATAGCATCTGCTGGTGAACAGTAGCTTGTGACTGGATTGCCTCCTCTACGACGTCGCTTCTCTCTTGCGTCTGGATGTACAAGCTACCTGCTGGTTCTTGCGACTGCTCTCTCAAACCATCTGCTGAATATGATGACGTCACCAATGACGTCATCAACGCTAATCCATCTGCTGATTCTTCAGCACGACGTCGCTTCATCTTTTTCGCTTCTCTTCATCAGCTGAATGCCAACTGCTGATTGTGATGACATCACTGCTGATGTCATCTCAGCTGATTCATATCTTGCGCATCTTCTCAACTGCTGATATCTCTTCTCAGCACGACGTCGCTTCATCTTTTTCGCTTCTCTTCATCAGCTGAATGCCAACTGCTGATTGTGATGACATCACTGCTGATGTCATCTCAGCTGATTCATATCTTGCGCATCTTCTCAACTGCTGATATCTCTTCATCTGCTGATCACTGTAGCTTCCTGCTGAAAGATGACATCACTGCTGATGTCATCTACGCTTGCGCTCCAGCTGATCTTTATCGTTTCAGCTCCAGATTGCGATTCTTCTTAGCTTCTTGAATAGCGACTGTTAACAGATTCGTCAACAGTACTTATAATTGCTACTGCTAACAGATTCGTCAATAGTAACTCACGCCTGGAATCTTCTTCTTAGATCTAATTCTCCAGCAGACTTCTCAATAATTGTTCCAGCTGATTCAACTTGGCCTACGCCTGAATATGAACAACTGTTTTAACTCTGGACGTCTCCATTGCTAATTCAGCTGCCAATTCCATGAACGCACCAAGCCAACTGCTGAACTTAATCTTGTCAAACCATCTGCTGAACAAATATAGCTGCTTCTCTTCTTTGTGCAATATGCTTCTTCCTGCTGATATTCTTCTTCGTTCCTAAATCCTGTACTGAAGGTCCCTGTTTTCGAAGGAACTTAGCAGCCACTGGTTTAAAATGAGCAATTAAAAGTTTTCAGCGCTGCTTGGAGCTGCAATAGCTCGATGTTCTTGAACAATAAATAACGACAGAGCACCGGAGACAGATCTGGTATGATTTAAGAATCATGCGGAAAATACCAGAAATGAATCCTATATTTTAAAACAACTCAAACAGATTTATGTACAACATAAATCTGTTCGAGACTTTGCAAGTGCTTGTGTGCTAACTGTGTATGCGATGCTTAAGGAAATGCAAGTGCTGATTTGTAATGCGTGCAATGCTAAAGTAAATACTGAATGAATAAAGAACACGATACTCAGTATTTGTTTCTGGAAGTTCGGACCTCAATGTCCTACATCTCCCCTTCTTCCACCTCGGAAGGATCCACTAGAAGATTTGATCTTACAACTTCGTGTACAGACCCAATCCCACAACCAGCAGCTATGAGAACTCCTAGACTCCACAAATGCACAACAGCCTCAACTGTGTGACTAACTACATACACATGAGTTTTACGTCATCGTGCTTGGACGGGAACTTTGAAATGATTTCGAGATTCATTCACAAATAGATGTGAATGAATCTCGTTGTGTGAGATTGATACAATGAAGCTCTCAACTCTCTGTTTTTCTCACACACTAGGGAAATGCTCTAACAAGCTAATCTAGACTCAGCAATCGACTCTCGTGAAAGCTCTTCTCTAATGGCGGTCGATTGCTTCGTCTTTCTCTTCATTTTCCCTCTGTTGGTGCACTGTGTAATCAATGTATTTTTGCAACTGTGCTTTAGTCGCACCAACGTCTCGAGCTGTCGTCTTCAATGGCGTCTCTTGAATATATAGCCTCTGTTTGAAATATGGCCGTTAGATAGCTTCCAAATCTGTTCAGCGCTTGATATGGCTAAATTTGTCTTCTTTCCATTTCAGTGCAACGTTCCTCTGTAAATTGTACTATTTCCCAGAATAGTACAAATCTTGTTCCCTTGAATTGAGGCAACTTGCACGACTTAATCTCAGCCATTGATTCTTTCCATCTTGAGCGTTTTTGCCATATGAATAACGCTCAGCAGTTGACATCCAGCTCTTGTAAATCGTCAACTGCTTCGCTGCTGATATATTCTTCAACTGTTGAATTCATCTTCTGCTGAGATCTTCGTCGACTGGATACTTTGCGCCTGGTTGCATCTCTATACTTCGCCTGCTTCTTCTTTTCTTGCGTCTGGGTACCAAGTCTACTTGATATACAATAACACTGAAGCTCGCGACTGGATCCACTGTAGCTTGCTACTGGATATATATAGCAACAGCTGGTTCATTGTAGCTCACGACTGGATGCTGCAGTTGCTTGCGTCTGGTTGTCCAGCTGGTATTAAACATATGCTTCCAGCTGGTATCTTGCGACTGGTTAATCAACGCAAAGAGCATCTGCTGAATCTTTAGCGCAAGAGCAAAACGCTGTCGTATCAACTTATGTAAACGACATCGTTTTGCTATCTCTATCTCCAAATAGCATCTGCTGGTGAACAGTAGCTTGCGACTGGATTGCCTCCTCTACGACGATTCATAGCAACAGCTGGTTCATATAAGCTCTCGACTGGATGCTGTTGTTGCTTGCGTCTGGATACCATGTCGACTGGATATATAATAGCAATGAAGTTTGCGACTGGATCCACTGTAGCTCGCGACTGGATCTTGCGACTGGTTATCAACGCAAAGTCTTCCTGCTGAATCTTTAGCGCAAGAGCAAAACGCTGTCGTATAAACTTATGTAAACGACATCGTTTTGCTATCGCTATTCCCAAATAGCATCTGCTGGTGAATAGTAGCTTGCGACTGGATTGCCTCCTCTACGACGTCGCTTCTCTCTTGCGTCTGGATGAACAAGCTACCTGCTGATTCTTGCGACTGCTTTCTCAAATCATCTGCTGAATATGATGACGTCACCGATGATGTCATCAACGATAATCCATCTGCTGATTCTTTAGCACGACGTCGCTTCATCTCTTTCACTTCTCTTCATCTGCTGATAGCTTCCTGCTGATTGTGATGACATCAAGGCTGATGTCATCACAGCTCTTTCCATATCTAGCGTATCTTCTAAACTGCTGATATCTTTTCATCTGCTGATCACTGTAGCTTCCTGCTGAATGATGACGTCACTGTTGATGTCATCTACACTTAGCGCTCCAGCTGATTTCTTCATCGTTCCAGCTCCAGCTTGCGATTCTTCTTTGCTTCTTGCTTCTTGAATAGCGACTGTTAATAGATTCATCAACAGTACTTATAATCGCGACTGCTAACAGATTCGTCAACAGTACTTATAATTGGAATCTTCTTCTTCGCTATATTTCTTCAGCAGACTTCTTAATACAAGTACTAGTTGGTTCACTTCGCTCTTTAGCGCTTGCAGCTGGTTGTCATCGTTCCAGCTGATTTATTGTGCTTCAGCTGGTTCAACTTGGCCCTCGCCTGATTACGAACAACTGATTTAACTCTGGACGTCTCCATTGCTAATCCAGCTGCCGATCCCATGATAAACCAAACCAACTGCTGATCTTTATATTGCAAACCAACTGCTGGACAGATTCTGTTACTGTTCATCATCTTCTTCGTTCCTAGAATCTGTACACTTAAGTGGAATTGTTAGAAACACAATAACAGGTTTTGTGTAATTCAAAACTTAATCAGGATCTGTCAAAACAGATCCATCATGTACACTCAAGTAGAATTGTTAGAAACACAATAACAGGTTTTGTGTAATTCAAGACTTAATCAGGATCTATCAAAACAGATCCATCAATCTCTCCCTTTTTGATTTACACAAAACCTCAAATAAACGATGCATGTTCTAACAATTCTCTCCCTTTTTGTGGGAATCAAAAAGAGAGTGAACTGCTGGTCTTCCCTCTATTAAAAAAAAATAAAACTCTCCCTACACTGTTACAACGTAACAGCAGGAGTTTTAAATTGAAAATCAAAATCAGCATTTGGGAAGCACCGTATGCAACAATATATGATTTTCAAAAGCTGAACTGATGCATAACTCAAAATTATAAACGACAGTGACGCCACTCTCCCTGTCTTTCATAACATGAGCTCAAGACATTTTTAAAAGAAAAATTTTGCATCAGCTGACAATCCGCAAAATAGAACATTTAAAAGACATCAGAGCATCGAAATATTTCAAATGAACACATGCTACTGAGTTACTCAAATGTATGAAGAACCAGTACAGATAAAAGCTCAGATTTTTCCTTCTTCTATCTCGCCCATGTGCTTGTCACTGAGCCTCGCTCCAAGTGATCTTACAGCACAACGAAAATAGAAGCTTGGCATCTGCCCAAGACTCGCGCATCCCGACAGTTCATCAATCGAAAAACCGGTTCTATATTAAAAAATCTGGCCTTCATACACAAGCTTCTCAAAAAATTATTTAAAACATTAAAACATAGAACATGTGTTTTAAAATCAGTGCTCGTTCAAGAACAACCTGCTCTGATACCACTTGTTGGTCCGATGATAGGATCAAAAAGATCAGCAGCCGCGCAGTTTTGACAACCATTAAAAATTTTGCGTGCTGCTAATACAACTGGAGATGCAATAGCTCGATGTTCTTGAACAACTAAAGTAAACAGAGCACCGGAGACAGAACTGGTATGATTTAAAAATCATGCGGAAAATACCAGAACTGAATCCTATATTCTAAAACAACTCAAAAAGATTTATGTACAACATAAATCTGTTTGAGACTTGCAAGTGCTTGTGTGCTAACTGTGTATGCGATGCTAAGTAAGTGCTGATTTCTGTTATGCGTGAGTATGATAAGGTAAAATATGCAAATGCTGAATGAATAAAGAACACGATACACAATATTTGTTTCTGGAAGTTCGGACCTCAATGTCCTACATCTCCCCTTCTTCCACCTCGGAAGGCTCCACTAGAAGATTTGATCTTACAACTTTTGTACAGACCCAATCCTACAACCAGCAGCTGTGAGAACTCCTAGACTCCACAAATGCACACCAGCCTCAACTGTGTGACTAACTACATACACATGAGTTTTACGTCATCGTGCTTGGACGGGAACTGTGAAATGATTTCGAGATTCATTCACAAATATATGTGAATGAATCTCGATGTGTGATATTGATACAATGAAGCTCTCAACTCTCTGTTTTTCTCACACACTAGGGAAATGCTCTAACAAGCTAATCTAGACTCAGCAATCGACTCTCGTGAAAGCTCTTCTCTAATGGCGGTCGATTGCTTCATCTTTCTTTTCATTTTCCCTCTGCTGGTACACTGTGCAATTAACTTATTTCTGCGACAGCTTCACAGTGACCAACTTCTTCTCGTCAACCTTCTTCAATGGCGTTGCCTTCGCATATATAGCCTCTGTACAATTAATCCCGTTGGAAACAAAATTCTTCCCATTCAAATATGTTCTGTAAAGTACCGACAGGGAATAGTACTTGTGTCCTTTTATTTTGCAGGCTTCTTGTCATTTTCGCCATTTGAATTGAGCTCAGCAGTTGACATCCAACATTGATAACTCTTCGTACTCTTCGTAAATTGTCAACTGCTTCGCTGCTGGTTTATCGCTACGACTGAATTCATATTTTGCTGAAATCTTTGTCGACTGGATTCATAGAGCTTGCGACTGGTTGCAATGCTTCGCTACATCTGCTTTTCTTGGATCTTTGCGACTGGATGCATAGTACTGAAGCTCTCGACTGGATCCATCGTATTTTGTTGACTGGATGAATCTTGCGACTGGATCCACTGTAGCTCGCGACTGGATCTTGCGACTGGTTATCAACGCAAAGTCTTCCTGCTGAATCTTTAGCGCAAAAGCAAAACGCTGTCGTATCAACTTATGTAAACGACATCGTTTTGCTATTGCTATCTCCAAATAGCATCTGCTGGTGAACAGTAGCTTGCGACTGGATTGCCTCCTCTACGACGTCGCTTCTCTCTTGCGTCTGGATGTACAAGCTACCTGCTGGTTCTTGCGACTGCTCTCTCAAACCATCTGCTGAATATGATGACGTCACCGATGACGTCATCAACGCTAATCCATCTACTGATTCTTCAGCACGACGTCGCTTCATCTTTTTCGCTTCTCATCATCTGCTGAATGCCAACTGCTGATTGTGATGACATCACTGCTGATGTCATCTCAGCTGATTCATATCTTGCGCATCTTCTCAACTGCTGATATCTCATCATCTGCTGATCACTGTAGCTTCCTGCTGAAAGATGACGTCACTGCTGATGTCATCTACGCTTAGCGCTCCAGCTGATATTTATCATTTCAGCTCCAGCTTGCGATTCTTCTTAGCTTCTTGAATAGCGACTGTTAACAGATTCGTCAACAGTACTTATAATCGCTACTGCTAACAGATTCATCAACAGTAACTCGCGCCTGGAATCTTCTTCTTCGATCTAATTCTCCAGCAAACTTCTCAATAATTGTTCCAGCTGATTCAACTTGGCCTACGCCTGAATACGAACAACTGTTTTAACTCTGGACGTCTCCATTGCTAATTCAGCTGCCAATTCCATGAACGCACCTAGCCAACTGCTGAACTTAATCTTGTCAAACCATCTGCTGAACAAATATAGTTGCTTCTCTTCTTTGCGCAATATGCTTCTTTCTGCTGATATTCTTCTTCGTTCCTAAATCCTGTACACTCAAGTAGAATTGTTAGAAACACAATAACAGGTTTTGTGTAATTCAAGACTTAATCAGGATCTGTCAAAACAGATCCATCACCGTTGGTGATGGTCCAATGGAGCAAGCATGATCGTGAGGAAGCTACCTGGTAAGTGGAAGAGATGAGACAAGAGTGGCCTCATCTATTTGAGCTGTGACAGCTGTAAAATTTCAGGTAACTTTCTTGATTGTAGATCTCATGTTTGAATGATTTGTGCTGTTGATAAGTGTTTTGTTTAGCATTGAGTATGCTGGGCAGTATGGCATGGGTGTATTGGAATGGTGTCTAGTATACTATGCCGTGAGAATTCCATCTTGTTGTGATTGTTGTTCCTTGTTATTTTTGTATCTGGTGCGACGAGTTGATTTTGAGGACGAAATCGATTTCTAGTGGGGGAGAATGTGAGGACTAGAAATTTTTAAGTATGATTTATTAGCTAATCAGATTTGGATTAGAATTAGATAATTGAGTTTTTGATTATCGGATTTTCAGATGTGAGGATTTGGTGATTTTCAGAATTTCAGATTTGGGTGAAATTTGGATGTTCAGATGTGTCACTCGCATGTTTGTGATGGTCCCAGAAATAGGATCAATATATGAACAGGAGTTCAGAAGGGGGGGTTGAATTAACTCCTTCTATTTTTGAAATCTTTTAAAATGTTTTACACGCACGGCTTAACTTAAGTCCGAGTTACCAGACTTAAGGTATCTCAGTTTTATGCAAGTCTTTCGGCCAACAATGTTTGTGCGGAAAAAGGCCAATTAACTTGTGAACAGTAGTAATATGTAAATGCAGTATTCAAGAGCGTAAATTAAAGAGATAAGAGTTCAGGATTTGTTTCTGGAAGTTCGGATATTAATATCGTACGTCTCTCCTTCTTCCTCCTCGGAAGGTATCACTAGAAGATTTTATGAAAGTAGGCCTTGTACAAACACCCGTTCCCGCAACCAGCTGTTGGGATCCGGATCACGCCTCCCGGCGAGGCAGCGGAAGAATGAATAAAACAATACCGGGAGACGATCAATACGATAAAAACAACATGCTATGACATTCATAGGGCGTTTAAGATTGCTACCTTGCTGGCAACTTGTGCCTGGCTCCGACCAGTTTCGTAAAGAAAACGGCACTTCACGGTAGGCGGCGGTAGATATCGTCAATCAGGTCCACGACCGGAGACGGGATTCCTTCGTCAGCCTGCACTAGAAGGCCTGACGAGATCTGCGCGGACGGATTCTCCTCGTCAAATTGGCCGGAAACAATTTTCCGGCGAGCGGCGGCGGCGGCGGCGGCGAGCGGCGCACGGCTGCGGCGGCGTGAGGTTGAGGAGAGGGGGTGGCGGCTTGAGTGCTAGGGTTAGGGTTGATTATGTATCAAGTGTTTAAGTTAAGTCCTAAGTCTATATTAAATAGACTTAGTGATGGATTTGGATCCGGCCCAACTGGCCCGGGTCCAACGGATGAACATTCGTTTCATCTCCATCACCGAGACTTCACCATAACTCCGATCGCTGATCAGATCGGACCGATCGACTCAGTTTCCAAAACTGAATGCTATGATTCGAAAAACCATTTTTCAAAACCCCAGTGCAAAATGACCGTTTTGCCCCTCAACATCGGCAAATCACGATTTGACCTCTATTGACTTTTAGGAAGTCGCACTCCCCAAAATTCTCTTCTCATGCTCAACACACTTAGCTGAGTATCCGTGCGGGAATCTCGAATCCAGTACTTGTGTGACCCTCAATGGTTCAGGGATACAGCTAGCCGTGGGCCCACAACCATTGTGGCTCCGGAATCACAATTCCGGACTTGCCCAACGGATCATGGTAAGAGCGTCTAGCAACATCGCCCCATGATCCCCTAGGTATCACTGATAGTGCCTGCAAGAACCAGTTGGTCGTGGTTAGCGTACAGTACGGTCCTTTCAATCCAATATCCCGATCAGATCAACGACCATTGGTAAATCGAGAGTCGCTATAGATCCGATAGCTATGCATACATCTTGGAGATAGAATAGTGACATCGCGAGTGTAAGTAGGTAAACACATTTACCTAAAACACTTCTAGTACTCTGGCCAGATATTTATACACTATTATCCCCTCAGATAGAATAGGATATCCACGCATGTCTGCGAGCGCATTGGTAAATCGAGAGTCGCTATAGATCCGATAGCTATGCATACATCTTGGAGATAGAATAGTGACATCGCGAGTGTAAGTAGGTAAACACATTTACCTAAAACACTTCTAGTACTCTGGCCAGATATTTATACACTATTATCCCCTCAGATAGAATAGGATATCCACGCATGTCTGCGAGCGGTGAATCCTCGACAACGATGCATCGACTCCTACATGCATCGGGGTCTCACCCTATCCCGACGTCTTATGACACCAAGTGAGTCGGCAAATGGGTCAAAGTGAGACGCCTATCATGTAGAGTCTCAATGACGTTTCGAGTCATGAGGACTAATCAGTACAACCAAGACCTCGGACTTATCCACTCGACAAATGGTAACCACTTGGAAAGTCCGAAGGAGGGTAGTTCGATAGATCACCAGGTCACTATCTATCTGCATGCTCAGAACATAACAATGTTCCCTACCAACGAAACATGGTACTTCGCATCGCAGATACTAGTCTCGAGCTCGGGCGGCCTTATCCTCATTTTGACGGCCCAATCGACTAGGAACATGTTCAGAATACACAGTGACTATTAGATGTGTTTCATGATAGCCGTCATACCCACTATCACATCTAACATACACTTTAGTGCATTCTAGGTCTTTACTCAACGCAATTGTAAATCATCATACATACAATGAAAGTAAATAATGCCATATAAATAAAATGCGAATATCATATATAAAGATTGTCATATATAAGAGTCTATAAACCCACACGCCACAAGTTGGCTAGTTGGGCATCTACTCTAACACCAGCAGCTACGAGAACTCCTAGTATCTCCACACCAATCCAAGCAGACACAGCTGCTGGTTTATAACACTTGGTAATATTTTGAAACGGCTTTTGAGAGCACGTTTGTTACAGACTCAATAAGATATTGTAACAATGAATATACGTATTTTGATTAATGTAAACTCTCTGGTTTCTAAGACAATGAAACTCTGTTCAAGGGTTGAACCAGAGAATGACTCGAAGGTATATCAATGAAAAACAACAGTATTGTTCTTTGAGTCTTGTAAGCTTTAAGTATGCTTCAATAAGGAATGGCTCGAGAATTCAATTTGGCAGCGTTTCAGCAATAGCGATGGCGAGTGTTTCTTCAATTCAAAACATCTGCTATTTATACTCTTCGTTCAACGGTCGATTAATTCTGATAAGGCAACAAAATCCTTTTTGAAATTCTGACAATAGCACGCCGTCAATCCTGCTCCTCTACATGGTAAATTGCGTATCGTCAGAGACAGAAATATGATTTCCATATATGTGTAATCCCGTTGTAACGACCTCTACCAATGTGTACTATTTTTCCAAAAATAGTACCAATCTTGTCTCCTTAATTCCAGGCAATTTGAACGATTCTTGTTTTGGCCATCTATCTTTTCCAATTGAGTATACGATTTAATTTGAATCAACTTAATGCTTGCGCCTGAAACCATTTCTGTCGACAGATCTTTCTTTGTTGAAGACAAATGAATAGTTCCTTGCTGTTGAAAAATCTGTCGCGGTAAAACAATGTATGACCAGTTGCAAATTTCAGCAATGATGATGTCATCATGTCTGTTCCTCTACTGTAGCTGACGTCATCATATCTGTTATATGACCATTGTAGCTAAATATGATTGTGACGTCATGATATCTGATATTCTACTGTGGCTGAAGTCATCAAATATGTTGAAAGCAAACGAAGCCCTGTTGAACTTACTGTTACGAAAACTGTTTATAGCAAACGTTACTCGCACTGTTCCAAAAACAAATACTGTAGCGAAATCTGGTGTCAGCGACGATGAGTAGTACTGTTACAAGGTCTGTCACATATACTTATCAATGAATACGACCCTTTCTATTGATAGAACCCTTTACTGTTTCAATATCTGTTGGCAGATGCTATCACCGATACAATAATCAAGTGCTGTTGGTAGATATCAACATCCTCAATACTCCATTAACAGTAGATTTCTGACCCGATAACCCGAATAACCAAATCGAAACTCCACTGTTCCAAGATCCGATTCTGATCAACCCGAAATCATAACTGTAACTCAAACCAAACACTGTTGTCAGCAACCTCTAATTTCTGTGAGAAGATTATTCGAAATTCATCATTTAGGTCCAAATCTTTTCTTATTTCTGTTATCACCAAAACTATAAATTTTATCCTAACAATTTCCCCCTTTTTGGTGATGACAAAACTTAGCAGCCAATATAAATGAATATGCAAAAGTAAATTACACACGAACTGCTGAATTCAAATTCCATTAACTGCGAGAATAGTACAAAAGATTTGTACAAGTGATTCTAGTCAAAATCCTCTTCTCCTCTTAAACGCTCCACTTCTGCTAAGCCTCCTTTCTCTTCTCTGTCTATCTCTTTCTCTTTCCCGTCTATCTGCCTCACGTCTATCTGCCTCACGAATTCTTTCCGTAGCCTCTTCCAACTCTTCCAAATTTGCAACATGTCCACTATCTCGAATTTGATCTACATTAGGTGGTTGAAGAGGTCTGCTGCTACTTCTAGGAAATGAATGGGGAGGTATGCTGCTACTTCCTTCCCCCTTTTTTGGCATCACCGACTCTTATGTAATTGACGATGTCACCAAATTGGGTGGAAAGACTCAGGAGATCTGCTGCTATTTTCGATTGAAAATCTAATTGTTCGTTCCTTATAGCAGCAACCTGTTTATCTAAAGCAGTGATCTTGGCATCTTGCTCTCTCTGACTCCTTTTGATATCCATTAAATCTTGAAAAACAGGGCCGACTTGGGCAAGCATACCCTTCTTGAGATCATTTATGTGCATTAATTGAGTGAAGCCTTGCGTCTCATGATCTCGACGAGCATTCAGAAGTGACTGGCGGATCAAGTCATTTTGTTTTAGTAGAGCTTCTCGAATACCGATCTCAACAGAGTTGATCTTGGATAAGATTTCGCAGTTAGAATCATGAATGCGCTGGGACATAGAAGATCTTCAAGAGCATCAGTAAATACAGTAAAATCAACTGGTGCTGATGGTTGAGTATCTGTTCTTGCATTTAAAGATATATCCTCCGAATTAAAATGCATAGATACGTCAGTGGACGAGGAAGAGGACTCTTGAGGTAGTGAGATGGCAGGAGAAGACTCTGGAATTTGTACATAATATAGTCACTCCTCCTGTGCAACACTTGGAAAGATAGCAGGGCCCAAAGCAAATTGCAAATCATGCTCAAAAGAATCAACCTCTTGAAAAATTGGAGAGGGAGACCGATAGACTGTAGATCCATCTGAGGAAACCATGTCTACTTCTTCAACATCCTTTATATCAACTTCCTGTATATCTCCTGAGTCCCTCTGTACAACTGAATCAACAAAACTATGACAAGCCATACCCTGTGCAAACATGCTGAGAAAATCTGTTGGAATACGTTCCACTCCCAAATTATATACAACAATTTCTTGGCAAACATCTTCTCTCACTGGTCGCAGACATCCAAACATACTAAATTGAATAATTTCTGTACAAACTTTGGTCCATTGCCAAGTCCTGATAAAACACGGGGCTGCTTCCCAATATTGTACAGGCTCAATAAAAGGGACGTGCGGAACAAAAATGTTGTCAATGACCGGTTCTGGCATCTTCTTTTGATTCAAAAATAACGACAAACGGCAACTGCTTTTCCAAAAATCAGGACCCTGAAGAGGCGTCCAAACTCCATCAATCAAAATCATAGGCCTTACCCAGCATGTGGATTTTGCCACAGAATAAAATCGGGCTAGAACAGCACCGCTATCAACAGAAGAATCAAAGATTGTGGAGGAGCATGGTTGTTCCATTGGTAGCCCATGCTCACGCTGCTGTGCCAATAAGTCTTCTAAGGATATGGAATGGGCATAAGACAGGAGATCGATGATTTGAGAGGCTGTTGCGGTCCAAGGCTGGCCAGGAGCAAAATATTTCCGATGATAATCCAAGAACTTCCTCAACAACGGTTCTCTATATTTCGCCAAGATATACCCCTTTCTCTTCACAGCCATTGCTAATGAATCTGTGTCCGCCCACTCCAGCATGAGTTTCTATTTTTCTTTTAACGCCAATAAAGCATCAAAATTCGACAATTTATTGAAACTGAATGAATGAAAGAATTCCACTACATCTACTATCACCTGGTCCCTGAGCCTGACCAAATACTCGATATCTCCACAAATTAATTCAACCATCTCGCGGGCTGGATTCCCTCGTATAGTTTCATCCTCCTCCAAAATAGCTTTCCCTTTATCACGAATGGAAATGCGGGGAAGGATGGCAAGATATACATCACGCTCCCGGACTTCAGTGATTGAAATGGATTCACCAAGACGAATCTTGGTAATCTCTGTGGCAGTAATGGATGGCAACAACATGTCATCGGAGATTTGTAGCAGCAAATCATCGATTTCCATGTGCTCCTCGTTGGTAAATATGCTGCTAACAACTCTGTTCATGTCCTTGACAACCACTGGATTGTTGCTACCCGCGGCTTCTGTGATAGTCCTTGTCCCAACAATCTCTGGCTCACTGTTCCTGGCAACAAAATCATCTAGCCACTGAGCAAAATCATCGGCAGACGCCGCTTCATCAACGCCCTATCCTCCGTACTCTTCCTCACTAACACCCAACTTAAAATTCTCCTCCAATACCTGTTCGATAGTGATATCTACCTCATCAGTAGGCTTAATAGCAGCCTCATCAGTATCTTTATCAAGTTCCTGTGGACCCATTGTTTCATCATCAGAACCCGTGGGCAATACCAATCTCCTCTTTCGTGATTTTCATTTGGGCGCAGGAGATTTGATAGTTGCCACAGTAGGGGTAGGATCAATAACCTTAATGGGCACCACATCCTATGCCACATTCACAATATCCAGACTTTCTTCTGAAGGTGAGGGTTTGGTCTTCACGGTGCGCCTCTTCTTTGGAATAGCCGGCGCATTATCCTCAGTGGCCACTCGCTTTTTTGACCCGTCAATTTCAGAAGTAACCTTAACAGGTGTATCATCAGCAGATGAGGACTTATTTGTAGACTTGGATTTCCTCTTCACAATAGCCTCACTAACCATCCCCTGCTCCTCACGAGCATCAATTGTGGTATTCGTGGCAATGTAAGTGTGTACTGTTTTCATAGACAGAATTTTTGCAAATGGAAAAGGAACACCTTCTCCCAGAGCAATAGCAGGGATGCCCTTCAACAAAACACCAATTTACGCAGAAAAGCCCTTAGCTTTCCTCTGTGACTTATCCACCATGTCTTTCAGTACATTGAACAAAACCTTGCTCCAATTCACCTTCAATCCAAAATGAATCGCCGTCACCATCTGGAATCGTTCAGTGGTGACAGCATCAAACGAACCCCGCCTTAACAGTGATAGCCTTTGCCAAAATATCATTCAATAGCCGAAATTCATATTTCATGTGTTTATTTTTCCCATGAATTTCAACTTGCACACCCTTTTTCGAGAAGATGCTCCTCGCATCATACACCCTATCCTTTGGTACCTCAGAAAAGTTCACAAGCCCTTCCGTGGGTAACTCAAAAACATGTGCAAACTGAGCCTGAGAAATAGAGAAGAACTTTCCTGATACTGCTCCAGTGATATCTTCACCCTGTACCAACGCTGTTTCAAAGAACTGCTCTAGCTCCTTCTCATATAGTACTGATCCACAGCCCAGAAACCCTCGTAGACCATTGGCTTCCAGTGCTTTGAACATGTTTAGCATGCCATCATGATCAGGAATCATCAATACCGATTCAAAGTTAATCTGATAAGAGTTGACAAAGAATATGGATGCCATTGTAGTCGATTTAGAGTGCAAGGAATGCCTGAAATAAGATTTTCTGCACAAGAAAATACGAACGCACAAGAACAAGAGAATACGAGAGCAATAGAATGCAAAGAGTACGATTGCACAGTAAGTTTTAGCAAATATTTGAAATGCCTTAAATAAAGACGGTGACTATGAACCGTGAGGAGAGAGAATGAATGTTGGTGTGACGATGCGAATGAAGGGCAACACGTGTCAATCATCCGACGGTGCGTACTATTTTTAGAAAAGATTTTGCAAATATTTTACCCGTACGGGAAAAGGTTAAAATAAAATCGACGCGCCAAAATCTTTAAAACATCACACCTAAGCAAATCTGTTTTTAATGTTTCGCGGGGATGGAGCGGAATTTGTTAACAAATAAGAATCAATTGTGTACAGGAGATATCTGTTGACAGATCTCTCCTGTTCAATTGACTTCACGCTTAACAACACAGAGACCATGTTCCCCCTACGATAGACAACCCTCAATCAGCAACGCTTACGTAATCAACACTGTTCCTTGTGAACATAAGACCAGAGGCTGATGTAAGCATTGCTGTTCCTTGTCGAATAGCCTTCCAACGATAGCGCTGACGCAAGCATCGTTGTTCCCCCTGAACATATGACTCGATGCTGACGTAAGCAGAGCTATTCATCCTGCAAAAATTGTTAATGCACAGACCATTTTATGGCAATTCTAAGAGACCTAATATGTTCCTAAAGTAGGAAAACTTAGCGTCTGGCAGAGTTTTGGTGAAGATATCAGCAACTTGTTGCTCAGTCGACACATACTCCAACCAAACGTCCTTCTTCATTACGTGGTCCCTTATGAAGTGATGCCTAATGTCGATGTGCTTTGTTCGGGAATGCAGCACAGGATTCTGGGTGATCGCTATCGCACTTGTGTTGTCACAGAGAATAGGAGCTTCGGAAGCATCAATGCCATAATCCTTCAATTGATGTTGAATCCAGAGGATTTGAGAGCAACAACTGCCAGCATCAAGGTACTCTGCTTCGGCTGTTGACGTGGCAATTGACGTCTGCTTCTTACTGAACCAGGAGATTAGTCGATCCCCTAAGAATTGACATGTTCCACTTGTGCTCTTGAGATCAATCCTGCAACCTGCGTAATCTACATCACTGTAGCCTATTAGTTGAAAGCCTGAGTCTTTGGGATACCAAAGACCTACGTTGGAAGTACCCTTTAAATATTTGAGGATTCTCTTAACAGCAATATAATGTGATTGCTTTGGCTCCGCTTGGAATCTAGCACACATACAGACAGCAAACATGATGTCTGGTCTGCTAGCAGTTAGGTAAAGCAGAGAGCCTATGATACCTCGATACAAAGATACCTCTATGGTAGTTCCAGCTTCATATTTGTCCATCTTAATTGAAGAGCTCATAGGGGTTGTTGCTGCTGAGCAGTTGTCCATGCCAAACTTCTTCAGCAATTCTTTCGTATATTTGGCTTGGTTAATGAAGATTCCATTTTCCAGCTGTCGAACTTGTAATCCCATAAAGAAAGTTAGCTCCCCCATCATGCTCATCTCGAATATATCATGCATGAGCTTGGAAAATTTCTTGCACAGTTTGGGGTTAGTTGACCCAAAAATAATATCGTCAACATAAATCTGAACTAATAAGACGTGATCATCCTTAACAAATTTAAAAAACGTCTTATCGACTGTGCCTATAGTGAACTTATGCTCAAGAAGAAAATTAGTGAGTGTTATCATACCAGGCTCTGGGTGCTTGCTTCAACCCATATAGAGCTTTGTCCAGTTTGTAAACAAAATCTGGATTTGTATGATCTATGAAGCCAGGAGGTTGTGCAACATACAATTCCTCTGTCAAGACGCCATTTAGAAAGGCACTCTTGACATCCATCTGAAAGACCTTGAAGTATTTATATGCAGCATATGCAAGGAACATGTGTATGGCCTCTAATCTTGCTACTGGTGCAAAGGTCTCATCGAAATCTATTCCTTCCATTTGTCTAAATCCTTGTGCTACCAGCCTAGATTTGTTTCTAGTAACTATGCCATCTTCATTCAGGTTGTTCCTAAAGACCTACCTAGTTCCTATGACTTAATGGTTAGAAGGTCTAGGTACAAGTGTCCAAACATTATTACGCTTAAACTGATTAAGTTCTTCTTGCATAGCGTCTATCCAGCTGGGGTCAGCTAAGGCCTCATCTATTATCTTAGGTTCTATATGAGAAAGAAATGCAGCATCAAAATGATCATGAGATAGCTGGCCTCGTGTGCGAACAGGAGATTGAATGTTACCTATGACTTGCTCAGGTGGATGATTTCTATTCCACCGAAGATCAAGTACAAAGGTATTTGCTCCTTGTTCCCCCTGTGTTGCTGACTGGATAAAAATGTTTGGATCTTCTGACGCCAATTGATGATTATCATTGTTTCCTTGTGCATCAGATTCCAATTGGAGTTCTTGCTGTTGTGTGTGAGTGCTGTTGTCAGCTTTGTCATCCACTGTTGGTCTTGATACCACTTGAGAAGAAGTGCTTGCTACTGTTGCGTTAGCTGTTGGTGTATGAACAGTAGCATTTGCTTGCGCAATGTCTGACGTGGCAAGATCTATTGGAACAACATTTGTTTGTGTGGTGATTGCTTCTGCTCCAGCTGCCGTACGATCTCGTTGAGTAATAGTATGTTGTGTATCTACTATTGGTTGTTCTTCAGCTGTGAATCTTTGTGGCGACATGTCATCATCAGATTCTTCAAGGCTTGTTGATTCCAGACGTGTGCACAAGTCATGTAAGCTTGCTGCTGAAGTAGATTTGAAACTTGTCTCATCGATCGAATACAACATGGGCAGATTCTTCAACAGTGAGACTCTTGATATTGAATACTCGATAAGCTTTGCTGACAGCAGAGTAACCTAAAAATATTCCTGCATCAGATTTAGGTTCAAATGTTGTTAGGTGTTTCTTGCCATTGTTGTGAACGAAACATCTACACCCAAACACCATGAAATATGATATATCAGGTTTCTTGCCATGCCAGATCTCATATGGGGTTTTATCGTGCATCCTATTAATCATAGATCTGTTTTGAGTGTGACATGCTGTATTAACTGCTTCTGCCCAAAACTTTTGAGAAATACCAGAGTAAGCAATCATAGATCTAGCAGCCTCTTTAAGAGTGCGGTTTCTCCTTTCAGCTAACCCGTTTTGCTGAGGAGTTCTTGTTGCTGAAATATCATGCTTAATTCCTAAGTCTTCCAAATAAGAATTCAATTTAAAATTTAGAAACTCAGTACCGCGATCACTTCTTATCCAGTTGACAGAATAAGATCTATCATTTTGTAAAAGTTTCAAAAGGCGTATCAGCTGGTCGGCGGTTGACAGAAAGACTCGGATTAGATCAACTTAGAGAAGATGAGAACAAGAGCAGCTTAGATGAGAATCGCAGAAACAGATTAGAGATGAAAGAGGAAGAACAGTGCAGAACAGATCAGATGAGAAGCGAACAACTCAGAGCTGCACAGAGAAGTACAAAATATCTCAGAGCTGCACAGAGAAGAACAAAATAGCTCAGAGCTGTACAAAGAAGGTCGAAGAAGATCAGATCTGTACAGTACAGAACGAAACAACTCAGAGTTGTACGAAGCAGATTAGAGCAGAACAAAGTAGTATGAAGCTGATTAGAGCAAGAACAGATTAGAGGTAGATTCATAAAGAATCAGCTCAGGGACTAGCTCAGAAAAACAACGTAGCAGACCAGTACAGAGCTGGTCAAACGAAGTTAAGAAAACCAACGAGCAATGAACAGAACAAGTGAGGACAAAACTGTATTTTGTCCACGCTGAAAGAGCCTTTTAATTTCTCCAAAAGAGGAAAGAGTCGTTGAAAGTCAAAAGAGGAAAGAGCCTTATGTCATGGCTGAAGGTCCGATTAACAGGCACAAAATAAGGGATCTCTCCTAGGTAATAATTCATCAAGGGCTACATATATAATGCATATTCGAATGAAGATAGAGGCATGAAAAAAAAGACAAGCGTGCACACATCGACATATATGCACGAAACACAGAACAGAGAGGGAGCATGTGCAACAGTCGCGAGCTGGTATACACAGGTGGCAGCTGGTGTACAGGCTGAGAGTTGTGCCCAAGTGTGAGTTGGTGCACATCCGAGAGCTCAAATGCAGAATCATTATAGTCGACTGCACAACTTGGGAAGTGGAAGAAGATATCAGCTTTGAAGAAGCACTTCTCAGCGTGTAAAAAAATATTTGAGAGCTTACACTGTAAATCTATCACACACACATTCACTCACATATTGAGAGATGAGCGAAACAGGTTAGAGTGAATATGAAAAACAGAATCAATATAGTTTTTGAACAAATACTAAACATGTTCATAGTGTTGAAGCTCACACAGCTCGTGGGCTGATGTGAAGAGTAGTGTGCTAGGAGTTCTTGCAGCTTGCGGCTGTTCGATTGGGTTAGACCAGGAGCTGCTGTAATCAAATATTCTAGTGAAATCCTTACAGTTTGTAAGAATGGGAGACATAGGAGATTCATCTCGGAACTTTCATAAAGAAACAGATGAGTTCTTTACAGTTTTTAGTTTTTTGCATTCATATTTGCATCACATATTTAAAACCAACAGCTTTCAATTTTCAGAGTATTTTGGGTTGTTCCGCATGATTTTCAATCAAACCCGATCTACTTCTCAATGCTAAAACTTTTCAAGAACCAGACCTATTGAGCTCACGTTGTCATGATTCAGATCGCACGCGATCTGTTCAGCACGCAGCGCTGCTCTGTGCTGATTCAGTTTGCGCAATTTTCTTGGCGTGATATTTTTCTAAACCCTTTTTAAAAACACGCAAGTTGTATTTTTTCAATCCATGAATTATTACCGAGCTTGAGAGCTTACAGTACCCAGTTTTCCGATCCTATCAAGTGATATCAGAGCTGGTCGTTCTTGAAAGAGCATTTTAAATTGAAAATTTTTAAAGGTTTTAAAAAAGTACGTGCTCAGATATTTCTTCAAAGTAATTTCGTTGCGGAAAAATATCTCTGTGCTACTTTGGTTTTTAAGATTTTAAAACTCTTTTGTGAAAGATAGGGGGAGTAATGATTATTGAATTGCAAAGTAATTTTCCGAAAGAAAATTGCAGCTATCTGTTTTTATGAGCTGCCACAGATTGCACGAGATGTATGTGGACGCTAAGATCTCTACTTTTGGTTGGGATAAAATTATAGAAAATGGAAGAGATTCTGTTAATTCAATCTTTAATTATTCCTCTAATCCGAATAGATGAGCATCTTCAGTAGCATATGATTGTTTTTAAAATTAATATCATGCATTCTTTTTCTACAAACTGTCGTCCCTGCAAAATGTTTTCCTTTAGAAAATTGAAAAACCCCGTGTTGTGTTAAGGGGGAGTTTTGTCTTAATTATTCAAAGGGAGACAGATTTCTAACCTATTTTTAATTCACAAAAAGGGGAGAAATATTTGGAAAGTCGTTTCTATTTGCGTTCTGATTTTCCAGGTTTTGTGTTAATCAAAAAGGGGGAGATTGTTGGATTTATATAACAGATCAGATCTTAATTTTGATAAACACAAAACCTGTTGTTATGTTGTTGGATCGAAAATATCGTTAAATATCATATCGATAGTTCAAAGGGGGGAGGGGGGGGGCGGGGAGTTAATGAACTCATTCAAAATTTTGCACAAAAATTATTTTTAAAAATATTTTTACAAGCCTTTGGCTAACCTATAAGCTGAGTTACCAGCTTGGAGGATCTCAGTGTGCTTCTGTTCTCTTGAGTAACAAAGATTTGTGCGGAAGGAACTCGATTAAACAGTGAACAGATATATAAAAACTGAATGCAGTAATATTAAAAACTGAATGCAGTAAATTAATGGAGTCGAGAGTTTGTTATGGAAGTTCGAAGATTAAACTCCTACGTCTCCCCTTCTTCCTTGTTCAGGAAGGATTCCACTGCTTCTGTTCATCGTTCTTTATATAGATCTCCAGCTCCATCGATCTTCAATGATTTGCACTACTGGCTGTTGATCTTCTTTCCATCTTTGAAGAACTTGCCTTTCTTCATATCATAATAATAGAAATGATACCGCTAGGTCCAGAAATAGCATCCGGAAATTTAGCCAGTTATTAAATGCTTGATTGATCTGATATGATCAGATAGATTCACGTCTAATTTGAATGTTGTACGCTCTGAGCTGTTCGCTGTATGTGCAATCTGAAAGCTTGTAGCTCTGAGAACGTGAAAATCTGTAAACTGCTCTTGAAATCTACTCCAAGAACTGTTTGAGCTCTTCTTCGCTAAACTGAACATTTTCCAGGTCTGATATGATATATGCAGGCACGCGTTTACAGTCGATCTAGGTTCCCAAATACAGTTTTAGATGCCTAATACATTTCTAGTTCGCTAGTCCTATCCATCTACGCTCCCAAAGCACGTCCTAGAAGGTCTACAGTTCTACTAGATTCGACCCAACTGCCTAAGGCATAAACCTCCTAGCAATGTTCTACTCAGCATGAAATTTAGGATACATAGAATATAAAAATTCCAGAATCAAGGAAATGGTGGAAATTCTAAAGCGGAATACCTGTGAGAAGTGTCTTGTCTGGGTCTACGGCCTCTACCTGCATCACAAAAACACAACCTTTGGCATGTCTACTCTTAGAGAAATCCCTAGAAATATGCCCTGGATCCTTGCAGTGATAGCACCTGCCTGATCCTGCCATACAAGCTCCTGAATGCTGCTTATTGCACTCCTTGCAGATCGGTGTCCCAACAGGTCTAGGGGTGCTGGCCCCTGCTGCTGCGGCCTCTGATGGCCCTGAGGTCTCTGCTGCTGCTGCCCCTGTTGAGTTGGACCCTTAGAAGGCCCCTGAAAAGATCTCTTCGCTGTCTGCTGCGAAGACTGACCCTGGCGGGCTGCTGAAACTGCCTCTTCCTCTGATAGTCATCTCTCATGTCCTTCCGACCACTCTTAGACCAGTAGGCTCTGTTCACTGCTGCCATATACGTAGCCACGTCCTCCATATTGACATCATGGCAGATTTCTGGTCGTAGTCCGTCAGTAAACTGCCGCAGATTCTCGCTCTCCACATGCACGATCGAGGGTACAAAGTGACACCCCCGCTTGAACTGCCGCACATACTCAGAAACAGACTTGTCTCCCAAATGGAGACTCATGAACTCCCTGATTAGCTGACTCCGGACGTCAGTAGTGAAATAATTCTCAAAGAAAATGATCTTGAACCTCTCCCAGGTAAGGCTCTCCAAGATCAAACGCACCACTGCGCTCTCCCACCAAAGAGCGGCATCTCCCTTCATCTTGAAGATAGCACAACGAACCTTGTCAGCATCCGGGAGACCCATATAGGCAAAGATGGTCTCCAACGATCGGATCCTCAGCCATGAGTGGATCAGTAGTCCCCGAAAACTCCTTGGGTCCCTGCTTGCCGAAACCACTCGGTGACGTCCTCCTCATGAGATTTCCCAGGTCGCTCTGACTGCCTCTACAGCAACCTGGTGATTCCGGCTAGCATGTCCACATTAGCCCTATCATACGGTGTAAAATGTCGATGTGGAGGAGGAGGAAGATGCGTACCATCATCCTGCTGGGTCCTGTCGCGTCTGGGTGGCATACTAGAATGCAAAACCCATTCACGATCTAAGTGCATGACTAAGCGTCCAACTCTTAAACTCTTAAGGTAAAACTAATGCTGAAAATAGAACATGCATCATACAAAAAGAAACATGGATCGTAAAACCCTAAATCTTACAGACTGGCAGTGCGACTTCCAAGCTCCACGCAGTAGGCTAGTACCCCACCAGAACCACTGCTCTGATACCAACTGAAACGTACCGTACTCTAGAAATTTTTTTATTTTTTTTAAGTGCGGAATAAAAGATCTTTAAAAGTATGTACCGTCCCCTTTAAAACATTAAATCAACCAAACGGCTTAAAATCAGTATAAGTAAAAATTGAGGAAAACTTGACGTGGCTGATAGAAATATCTGAAAATGTATCATAACATAGATAATGACGTCAGCGTGGCCACGGGGCACAGCGCAACGAGCGCTCAGAGATCCTCACCGTCGGTCGGCATAAAGTCAATAGGATCATCACCTGCACCATTTAAACCTAGTGAGCCTAAAGGCCCTGTCAGGCCCCATGCATAAATTAAAGTAAAACACGCAAAAAACAACACGAAAGCATTTAAAAAATAGTGGCTAAAATTTTTTGCTTTGGCCTGACTTAGAAAACATAATTTAAAATACACTGATATTCAAAATATTTGTTTTACAACACTCGAAAACCAACAACAATGCATACAACACAACTAACATACATGCATAGAATGACTCCCAATTATACAAACAGATGAGTCTCTCGATCATCATAGATACAATACAATATATCAAGTATCTACTATATATAACTGGGACACTCTATCCACTTCCCAGGGCATTACCAGCTGGATCAACTCCACAACCAGCTGAGAAACCATGATAACCTGAAACACGTACAGGAAAACAAAACAACCAGCCCCAGAGGGACATGGGGTGAAACCCCAGTACAGAGAGCAACTGAAAAATAGCAGTTACATAGCAACAGATAATATGCAGATGCTATGCATGAGAACAAGGCTACAACCGGAGGCAGGGAGCCAAAGGATCTCAAGAAACTGCTCAAAAACTGATATCCATTCAACTGGAATATAGTGGCCACGGGGTTTGTGAGTATATGGGAGCTACCCACTCGTCTCAACACACGGTACCAGATGCGCAAAAAATCACTCAACCTGGTGTTGCCAGCTCATGAGATGTGGGAGCAACCCACTCGGCTCATAGAGACTAACAGATCCCAACAGGGAGATGAGGGACACGAGAGTTACCCGCTCGACCTCCAAAGCAAGCATCCTGGTACGCACAGATTAACAAAACAAGGCACGGCTAAACAAGATATGAGCTCAACATGAATAATGCGTGTATGCAATGTAACAGCTTGCAATAATCAACACAGCAGAAGCAAGCAATAACAACACAGAAGCATACACAGCAGCACACATATTATCCATGCCAAATCCAACGCTGTAAAACAAGCTAACATTCGTACCTTAGTTCTGAGCTACAATTACCACAACAAAGTCCCAAGCCCACAAATCTGTAACCTGCTTAGCCACACATAAACAACGACTCAGGGACAGTAGCACAGTACCACAAACTAGGAGCTACGAGCTCAACCAGCTCTGTCCTACCCTTCTAGCACAACCAAAAGCTCCAAACGAAGCATAAGGGGGGATCTAGCTCTTACCCGAAAGCGCTACCTGAACGGAAAAGATAATCTGCTCAAATGGTAACATACTACACAAGGAAGCTTCTCCTGCGATCCTCTTTCAACTCTCCAAAGTCTTCAAAAGAGGTAAAGAACGAAGGGCATTAGCAAGAGAAGTCCAGCGCTACCACTCTTGCTCAAATCTGAGTCTTCTACCGCCGGCAATCGGAGAAGATAAGCTTCGGTGAACAGTAGCTAGGGTGTCGACAGGGTAAGGTTACGAGAAATATTTCTGAGTGTTGGGGAAAATATCGCGTTCGAAGGTCAAAGTCTTCTATAAATACCACTTAAGTTCCCCAAATCTGAAGAACAGTAACCACCGACATTATTGGCTCAAAGCTGATACCCGCTCAGATCTGAGTACCACTCCAGATCTAGAACATACGCTAAACAAGCACGCTACCGCCAAACGATGTCGCACCACTAACCAATTAATTAATACACGTGTCTCTACAAACGGCGTCGCATCGCTACTAGCCAAATCACCCATATTTGACTGACCAGATCTGATACAAACACTGACCAGCGTTCATTGAAATCCAAAACGACATCACACTGGCTTCCGGTCTAGACAACCCAAAATCGGTCTACAGTGAACTCTTGAACCAGGCCGGTTCACGCAACTCTAACAACTAATGCAACTCAAATCTAATTTCCTCTAAACGACGGTGTATCGCTACCCGCGCAGGACATTCAACCAACGTACTCAAAGTACTTCACGACAAGCAGATTTGACCACTAGCTTCGATTACAATCAACTAACACCAGATCCGAATTCACCAACCAGCGCTTCTCGACTCCCGGAATCTGACTACTTGTTGGTTCGTTTATACTTAAAGGATCAAAAGAATCAGCAGCCGCGCTTTAGAAATACTTTAGAAAATATCACGCTGCTGATATTACTGGAGCTGCAATAGCTCGTTGTTCTTGAACAAGTAAAAACGCAACAGAGCACCGGAGACAGATCTGGTATGATTTAAAATATCATGCGGAAAATACCAGAACTGAGTCCTATATTTTAAAACAACTCAAACAGATTTATGTGCAACATAAATCTGTTCAAGACTTACAAGTGCTAGTGTGTTCACTGTGTATGCAATGCTAAACTGAAAGAGTCTGCTGAACTGTTATGCGTGAAATGCGTGCTAGAATGCTAAGTAAAATATGCAATACTGAAAGCTTAAAGAACACGATACTCAGCAGGTTTGTTTATGGAAGTTCGGATATCAATATCCTACATCTCCCCTTCTTCCACCTCGGAAGGCTCCACTAGAAGATTTGATCTTACAACTGCGTGTACAGGAGGGACATTCTCTAACAAGCTAATCTAGACTCAGCAACCGACTCTCGTGAAAAGCTCTTCTTTAATGGCGGTCGATTGCTTCGTCTATCTCTTTATTTTCCCTCTGTTGGTGCACTGTATATTCAATGTATTTCTCCCACAGTATTGTAGTTTCACCAACGTCGTCTCTCAACTGGACGAACACTTCACACGACAGAACACTTCTTCAATGGCGTCGCCTTGAATATATAGCCTCTGAAGAATTTCTTCCCGTTGGATAGCTTCCAAAACTGTTCAGCGCTTCATATGGCTATCTTGTCTTCTTTCTATTTCAGTGCAACGCTCCTCTGTAAAGTACCGACAAGGGAACAGTACTTGCGTCCTTTTCTTTTGCAGGCTTCTTGTCGCTTTCGCCATTTGAATTGAGCTCAGCAGTTGACATCCAGCTTTGATAAGTATGTTGTCAACTGCTTCGCTGCTGATTTATCACTACGACTGCTGCGCTTTGTTACTTTTTCAATTCTTTGCGCCTGGATTTCTTGCGACTGGACACTGTAGCTCGCGACTGAATATATATAGCAACAGCTGATTCAAATAAGCTCTCGACTGGATGCTGCTGTTGCTTGCGTCTGGTTTTCAATTGCTTCGCCTGAATCTTCTTTAACAACAATAGATTTATCTTCTTGCGTCTGGTTGCTCAAAACACTGCGTCTGGAAATCTTTGCGTTGCGACTGGATCCACTGTAGCTTCGACTGCTGAAATATCAATGCAAAGTCTTCCTGCTGAATCTTTAGCGCAAGAGCAAAACGCTGTCGTATCAACTTATGTAAACGACATCGTTTTGCTATCGCTATTTCCAAATAGCATCTGCTGATTGCACTGTAGCTTGCGACTGGATATCTCCTCTACGACGTCGCTTCCTCTTGCGTCTGGATGCAAGCTACCTGCTGATTCTTGCGACTGCTTTCACAAGCCATCTGCTGAATATGATGACGTCACCGATGACAAGAATGTTTTTTATTATTGTATAGGTGTATTGACCATTCTCGGGCTCAATTTTCAAAATCTTCCACTGCGCCCGGGAGCGGGATTCGAATCCGCCGCTGCGCCAACATCATCTTACTTCAAGATTAAAAGCACTTGAACTCACTGAGGACTTGATAGTGCATTTATTTTTTATATCTCTTCCAATTTAATCAGTTTAAAGTGAGCTATAATTGTCAAAGAGACTTGGTCTCTGAATGAGCTCATATCTCACTATGTTCAGGAAGAGGAAAGGTTGAAGAAAAGACAAGACAGGAAGTGCTCATTTTGCTTCTAACCCTAAAGTGAAGGATAAAGGAAAGAAAAGAAAGGATAAGAAAGCCACAGTTACAAGAACTCAAAAGAAACAAACAGTAAACCCAGTGATCCTCAGAGTTCTCATTGTTTCTTTTGTTGTGGTGAAGGGCATATGAAGAAGCTATGCACAAATTATCACGCTTGGCGTGTTAAAAATGGTATGCTTCTGAATGTGGTTTGTTCTGAGGTTATTTTAACTTCAGTGCTTAGACATATGTGGTGGATAGATTCTGGTGCAACTACTCACATCAGTGTGTCTATGCCGGGTTACCTGGATTTCCAAAAACCAAATGATACTGAAAAATTCCTCTATTTGGTGATGACAAGAAAGTTCAAGTTGAAGCAATTGGAAAATTTAGATTATTTTTAAAAACTGGAATATATTTGGATTTTTTTTTTAAACATTTATTGTACCATCTGCAGGCGAAATTTGATTTCTATTTCTGTATTGGACAAAAATGGTTTTTCTTGTTCATTTTGAAATGGAATATCTAGTTTGTTTTGTGATTCAAATTTTGTTGGTTCTTGTTTTTTATCAAGTAATGATAATCTATATTCGTTAGATATTATTGCTTCTTTTAATTAAATCCTACATATTATTCAAGGTACTAAAAGAAAATTAACCAATGAGAATTCGTTGTATTATGAACAAAAGATTGGGACATATCTCTACAAAGAGAATACAGAGATTTGTGTCAGATGAAATTCTCGAGCCTTTAGTTTTTGTGGGAATCAAAAAGAGAGTGAACTGCTGGTCTTCCCTCTATTTAAAAATAAAACTCTCCCTACACTGTTTCAACAAAACAATGAAACAGCAGGAGTTTTAACTTAGAAAAAAGAAAACAGCATTGGGAAGCACCGAATGCAACAGTATATGATTTTCAAAACGACACTGATGCATAATTCAAATTAGTTAAAGACAGAAACGTCACTCTCCCTGTCTTTTACAACATGAGCTCAAATCATTTTTAAAATCAAAATTTTGCATCAGCTGAAATCCGCAAAAACATAACAATTTATAATACATCAGAGCATCGAAATCTTTCAAATAACACGTGCTACTGAGTTACTCAAAATTATGAAGAACCAGTACAGAGAACAGCTCAGATTTTTTCTTCTTCTATCTCGCCCCATGTGCTTGTCACTGAGCCTCGCTCCAAATGATATTACAGCACAACGAAAATAGAAGCTTGGCATCTGCCCGAGACTCGCGCATCCCGACAGTTCATCAAGCAAAAAACCGGTTCTACATTAAAACAAATCTGGCCTTCATAAAATAAGTTTCTCAAAACATTTAAAACATTTAAAACATAGCACATGTGTTTTAAAATCAGTGCTCGTTCAAGAACAACCTGCTCTGATACCACTTGTTGGTCCGTTTATACTTAAAGGATCAAAAGAATCAGCAGCCGCGCTTTAGAAATACTTTAGAAAAAATCGCGCTGCTGATATTACTGGAGCTGCAATAGCTCGTTGTTCTTGAACAAGTAAAAACGCAACAGAGCACCGGAGACAGATCTGGTATGATTTAAAATATCATGCGGAAAATACCAGAACTGAATCCTATATTTTAAAACAACTCAAACAGATTTATGTACAACATAAATCTGTTAGAGACTTACAAGTGCTAGTGTGTTCACTGTGTATGCAATGCTAAACTGAAAGAGTCTGCTGAACTGTTATGCGTGAAATGCGTGCTAGAATGCTAAGTAAAATATGCAATACTGAAAGCTTAAAGAACACGATACTCAGCAGGTTTGTTTATGGAAGTTCGGATATCAATATCCTACATCTCCCCTTCTTCCA
>KQ994485.1:105936-124970 GCA_001598015.1 Dorcoceras hygrometricum
ACTTCTCAACTACATGTACCAGCTGGTTCACTTAACTCTTTAGTGCTTGCAGCTGGTTCATCGTTTAAGCTGGTTCATCATGCTCCAGCTGATTCAACTTGGCCTCCGCCTGATTACGAACAGCTGATTCAACTTTGGACGTCTCCATTGCTAATCCAGCTGCCCATTCCATGAACACCAAACCAACTGCTGAATCTTTATATTGAACCAACTACTGGACATATTTATCAGCTTATCTTCTTTGCGCAATAAGCTTCTTAGCTGATATTCATCTTCGTTCCTAAAAACCTGTACACTTAAGTAGAATTTTTAGAATCACAATAAGAGGTTTTGTGTAATTCAAAACTTAATCAGGATCTGTCAAAACAGATCCAACACTACTGCCCTTTTGAACTCTACAACTGCCCAGATCTGATCTAAACACACAAAAATAGAAACCCGATACGCTCATACAGCATAGCAGTTCAAAGCTGATCCATCCCAAATCTTTTCACGCCAAATCTGGTCTATCCAAAACCCGATTAATTAACTCAATTAGTCCAATAATATTTTGGGTATCACATCTCTCCCCCACTGAAAATAAGATTTCATCCTCGAAATAAAACAACTCCAGATCTGAAAAAATTCAACTAAACATCCCAAAACTGGATAACCACGCTATGTACAAAACAACCAGTAACCTCTAACACGCAACAAGAAGCTACTAACCAAGAGTTCAAGATAATTGGAACAAATAACAACAATCAACTAGCTATTGGAGTTAATGCAAAAGCTACTCAAACAGATGAGGCCACTCACGTTGCATTTTCTACTCCAACTCCCACGTAGCTTCTTTTCTACCATGTTTTCTCCACTGGACCATCACCAAGGGAATGGTCTTGTTCCTTAGCTGTTTCCCATACCTATCCAAGATCTTCAAGGGATACTCAACATAACTCAATGTCCGATCCAGCTCCACCTCGTCAGTTTGAAACACATGAGAAGGATCTGGCTCATACTTCCTCAACATAGACACATGAAACAAATCATGTAATGAGGACAGATCATGCGGCAAAAACAAGCGATAAGCCAAAGGACCGATCCTCACCACAATCTCATAAGGTCCAACATAACGAGGAACTAACTTTCCCTTGAGACCAAATCTCATAACACTTCTAAAAGGAGAAACTTTCAGGAAAACTCTATCGCCAACCTGAACTTCCAAAGGCCTACGCCTTCTGTTCGCATAGCTGGCTTGGCGATCTTGTGCAGTTTTCATAAGTTGTCGAATCAAATCTACTTGATCTCTCATCTGCTGCACAAATTCTGGAGAAGACAGCTGCTTCTCCCCCACTTCTTCCCAACAGATTGGCGATCTGTACTTTCTACCATACAAAGCCTCAAATGGTGCCATTCCAATTGTCACTTGGTAGCTGTTATTATAAGAAAACTCAATCAAAGACAATGAATCTTGTCAGCTACCACTGAAATCCATTACCACATCTCTCAAAATATCCTCTAAAATCTGGATAGTCCTCTCAGATTGGCCATCGGTTTGGGGATGATAAGCTGTACTCATCGCCAATCTGGTACCCAAAGTTTTTTGCAAGATCTTCCAAGACCTGGAATTAAACCTCGGAACATGATCAGACACAATGGACACAGGCACACCATGCAATCGCACCACAAAATCTATGTACAGCTTCGAAATTTTCCTTAAAGAATATGACATATTGTAGGGAATGAAGCGAGCAGACTTCGAAAATATGTCTATAACCACCCAAACAGCATCACAACCTATGCTGGAACGAGGTAAATGCGTTACAAAATCCATAGCTATGTGCTCCCAATTCCATTGGGGCACCTCTAAGCTCTGCAATAAACCACAAGGTCTCATCCTCTCTGCCTTAACTTGCTGACAGTGTAGACAACACGCAACAAAGTCAGCAACATCACTCTTCAAACCTGCCCACCAGAAGTGCGGCTTAAAGGCATGGTACATCTTCCTTGCACCAGGATGGACACTATGTCTACTAGTGTGCTTCTCTCAAGATCTCCTCCTTCAAATCAATCAGATTTGGTACTACAAACCTGCCACGAAACCTCAAACAACCATCAGATGAGACAGAATAGTCTTCCAACTGTCCAGCCCTAACCTTAAACTTCAACTCATGGATAGATGAATCTGTTCTCTAAGCTGCTCTAATATTCGAAACAATCTGTGGCTCAACTTGAAAAGAAGACACCACAACATAATCCTCACCTGGGTAAAACCGCCAACCAGTAGTGCTTAGATGCTCATGGACCTTCGAAATCTGCAACGAATCCAGCATCGCCACTTGAGCCTTCCTACTCAATGCATCAGCAACTACATTCATTATCCCATGCTGATATTGGATCTCACAATCAAAATCCTTAAGCAGCTCCATCCATCTACGCTGTCTCATGTTCAAATCTTACTGAGAAAATAGATACTGAATACTCTTGTGGTCCGTATACATCACAAACTGCTCGCCATACAGATAGTGGCGCCAAATCTTCAAAGCAAAGACTATTGCTGCCAACTCCAAATCATGAACTGGGCATCGAGTCTCATGCGATTTCAATTGACGAGAGGCATACGAATGACTCGACCATTCTGCATCAACACACAACCCAATCCATTAAATGAAGCATCCGACCAAACTACAAAACCGCTTGAACCTGAAGGCAAAGCCAACACTGGTGCTGTAGTTAGCTTCTCATTGAGCAATCGAAAGCTGTTCTCACATTGTTCTGTCCAAACAAACCTCTTGTCTTCTGGGTTAACTGTGTCATAGGTTTAGCTATACTAGAGAATCCCTCTATAAAGCACCGATAATAGCTAGCCAAACACAAGAAACTATGAATTTGAAACATTCTTGGGATGCTCCCAGTTAACAACAGCCTCAACTTTATTGGGATCCACAGAAATACCGTCAGCTGAAATGACATGACCCAGAAATACAACCCTATCCTACCAGAACTCGCACTTGGAAAAGTTAGCATACATCAGCGAGTCTCGAAGTGTCTGGAGAACCAGCCTCAAATGCTCTTTGTGCTGCATCGGACGCTTTGAGTACACCAAAATATCATCGATAAACACAATCACAAACTGATCGATGAACTCTCGAAAGACTCGATTCATCAAATCCATGAAAACTGTAGGGGAATTCGTCAAACCAAAAGGCATAACCAATAACTCATAATGCCCGTACCTCATACGAAATGTAGTTTTTCGTAACATCTTGCTCCCGAATGCGCAACTGATGGTACCCCGAGCACAGATCGATCTTCGAATACACGGATGAACCTTGTAGTTGGTCAAACAAATCATCGATCCTCGGCAAAGGGTACTTATTCTTCACTGTAGCCTTATTCAGTTGCCGGAAATCGATGCACATCGTCATCGATCCATCCTTCTTCTTCACAAACAAGATAGGCGCTCCCCACGGGGACATACTCGGCCTAATGAAGCCCTTCTCCAACAAGTCGCTAATTTGTACCTTAAGCTCCCTCAACTCGGTTGGCGCTAAACGATACGGGGCTCGCGAGATCGGAGCTGTACCAGGTACCAACTCAATGCTAAAGTCAATCTCCCTTCTCGGAGGAAAAAAAGGAATCTCCTCAAACACATCGGGGAAATCACGAGCGACCGGGATGTCACTGAGCTCCACACATGAAGAGAAGGATGCATCTAAATCATAGATCATAAATCCTACGCTCTCCAACGAAAACAGGCTATACATCTCCATTGCAGAGACCAAAGGAATATTCGATTGGGAATCGTGGCCATAGAAATTCCATTTCTCGCCAGACTGGGGCCTAAAACGCACAATGCCATGGAAGCAATTCACAGTGTCCCTATATCTAGACAACACGTCCATTCCCACTATGCAATTGAAATCCCACATCACTATCCTGATCATATTCGCTACCAAAACGTTCTCACCAAACGTAAGAATCCTATTCAACACAATCTCTTGGGAGTATAGGCCCGTGCCGGCAGGAGTCGCAACAGAGACAACATCACACAAAGAAGTTGTATGCAAACCATGCTCAACCACAAATGCATCAGTAATAAACGAATGTGATGCTCCTGTTTCAAACAATACACGCGCAGGAAAATCAAAGAAAAAGCAATTACCTGCGATCACTCCTCTTGGCATGCCCACCACTTGCTCCCTCGTCATGGCATTCACCTGGGCATGCTGTGGTCGTGAGAAATAAGGCTGGGAAGACTGTCCGAAACGCGAAGGACCAGGCTGCTGAAACGGTCTATACTGAGCCTCCCCTACCTCTGCTGCGGAACAGGAAAAGAACGACCTCGATACGACCCACCAGAACGACCCTGAGGTGGGGCTGCGGCGTGCTGAGATCCCGCCAATGGACACACTCTCGCAAAATGTCCATACTGCCCACAATTGTTACACGCACTCTTCATGCCAACACACTGCGCCGTAGGATGCTTTCCTACACACTGGCCACAAAACTCGGCCCTGGGACTACTGCTGCTAGAACTGCCCGAACCAGAAGAACTAGAACCCGACTTCTTCTTGAACTGATGACCACGAGGTATAAACCTGTGGCGTCCAGACTGTTGGGCTTTCTGCTGCTGGGGTGGCTGGGATGACTGTGAAGACTGGGAAGGTTGCACCCCCGGAACCATGGGATGGTTACCTTGCACCACTTGAGGCCTAATACGAGACCTACGGTTCCGCAGTCCTTCCTCGATATCTATAGCACTGTCCACCGCCTCCGCATAACTTACCGGTGAACTCGCCAGCACCAAAGAATACAGATCCTCATTCAGCCCCTCCAAGAACTTGTTCCTCTTGGCCCTCTCTCGGCCAGAAACATGCGGGACAATGTCCCCTGCACCAGGTTATCAAACTCACACTCCCTGGCATTAACAAAGGATTCTAGAACGTACTCCTGATGAAAGGCAGTACAAAAGCTACTCCACGTGATCCCTACACCAGTCTCCTTGAGAGTCCTCGAAGCACCTCTCCACCAACGTTCATTCCTCCTCAACTGGAACGTAGCCAAACTCAACCTACGCTCGTCATCGTACCTCACAAGATCAAAAAAGTCGGTAATGTTCTGCAACCAGGACTCCTCATCGGAAGTAGGATCATCACCGTTAAACGTCTGAGGGTTCATACACTGAAACCTCGCCATCACAAGTTCCATGTCGTCCACACGGGCTGCCAGCTCATCTACCTCAACCTCAACCTGACTAGCACGTCTACGAAGATGAATACTACGCTGCACCTCATCGTTCTGACCCTCGGATTCCTCCGGAACCTGTCCTCTCGCTCTACACCTACGTCTAGGCGGCATCTACTAGATAGCTAGAATAGTAAGGTCACATAGCAAACAAATCACATAGTCAAGCACATGCATCAAACAACCAAGTGCCTAGACTCAAGTGTGATCAAAAGAAATCGAGCTTATCCCAGCTTAAGCTCTGATACCAAAAATGTCAGACCTCGTGCACAAATCAGAGTAAAACACGCAAAAACAACACGGAAGAATTTAAAATAGTGGCTAAAATTTTTCGTTTTGGCCTGACTTAGAAAACATAATTTAAAATACACTGATATTAAAAATATTGGTTTTACAACACTCGAAAACCAACTACAACGCATACAACACAACTAACATACAAGCATATAATGACTCCCAATTATACAAACAGATGAGTCTCTCGCTCAACATACGAAAACCAACTACAACGCATACAACACAACTAACATACAAGCATATAATGACTCCCAATTATACAAACAGATGAGTCTCTCGCTCAACATAGATATAATACAATATATCAAGTATCTACTATATATAACTGGGACACTCTATCCACCTCCCGGGGCATTACCAGCTGGATCAACTCCACGACCAGCTGAGAAACCATGATAACCTGAAACACGTACAGGAAAGCAAAACAACAAGACCCATAGAGACATGGGGTCAAAGACCAGTATGGAGAGCAACTGAAAAACAACAATTAGATAGCAAGAGATAATATGCAGATGCTATGCCTGAGAACAAGGCTACAACCGAAGGCAGGGAGCCAAAGGATCTCAAGAAACTGCTCAATAACTGATATACATTCAATTGGAAGATAGTGGCCACGGGGTGTGTGAGTATATGGGAGCTACCCACTCGTCTCAACAAACGGTACCAGATGCGCAACAGATCACTCAACCTGCTGTTGTCCAGCTCATGAGATGTGGGAGCTATCCACTCGGCTCATAGCGGCTAACATATCCCAGCAGGGAGATGAGGGACACGGAAGTTACCCGCTCAGCCTCCAAAGCAAGCATCCTGGTACGCACAGATCAACACAACAAGGCACGGCTAAACAAGATCTGAGCTCAACATGAATAATGCGTGTATGCAATGTAACAAATTGCAATAATCAAAACAGCAGAAGCAAGCAATAACAACACAAAAGCATACAGAGCAGCACACATAGTATCCCTGCCAAATCCAACGCTGTAAAACAAGCTCACATCCGTACCTTAGTTCTGAGCTACAATTACCACAACAAAGTCCCGAGCCCTCAAATCTGAAACCTGATTAGCCAAACACAAGAAACGACTCAGGGACAGTAGCACAGAAACCACAAACTAGGAGATACGAGCTCAACCAGCTCTGACCTACCCTTCTAGCACAACCAACAGCTCCAAACGAAGCATAAGGGAGGATCTAGATCTTACCTGAAAGTGCTACATGAACGGAAAATCAAATATGCTCAAATGGTAACAGACTACACAAGGAAGCTTCTCCTGCGATCCTCTTCCAGCTTTCCAAAGTCTTCGAAAGAGGTATAGAACGAAGCGCCTTAGAAATAGGAGTCCAGCGCTACCATTCTTGCTCAAATCTGAGTCTTCGACCGTCGACAATCGGAGAAGATAAGTTTCGGCGAATAGTAGCTAGGGTATCGCGACAGGGTAAGGTTACGAGAAATATTTGTAAATGTTGTGTAAAATATCGCGTTCGAAGGTCAAAATATTCTATAAATACCACTTAAGTTCCCCAAATCTGAAGATCAGTAACCACCGACATTATTGCTCAAATCTGATACCCGCTCAGATCTGAGTACCACTCCAGATCTGGAACATACGCTAAACCAGGGCGCTACCACCAAACGATGTCGCACCACTAACCAATTAATTAATACACATGTCTATCCAAACGGCGTCGCATCGCTACTAGCCAAATCATCTAGATGTGAAAGACCAGATCTGATATCAACACTGACCAGCGTTCACTAAAATCCAAAACGACATCGCACTGGATTCCGGTCTAGACAACCCAAAATCGGTCTACAGTAAACTCTCGAACCAGGACGGTTCAAGCAACTCTAACAACTAACGCAACTCAAATATGATTTCCTCTAAACGAAGTCGTATCTCTATCCGTACAGGACATTCAACCAGCGTACTCAAAGTACTTCGCGACAAGCAGATTTGACCTCTAGCTTCGATTACAATAAACTAACCCCATATCCAAATTCACCAACCAGCGCTTCTCGACTCCCTGAATCTGACTACACCCTTTTGAACTCTAAAACTGTCCAGATATGATCTAAACACACAAAAATAGAAACCCGATACGTTCATCCAGCATACCAGCTCAAAACTGATCCATCCTAGATCTGTTCACGCAAAATCTGGTCTATCCAAAACCCGATTAATTAACACAATTAATCCAATAATATTTCGGGTCTCACAGGCCCAACATGCTCTATCTGAATAATGGTGAGGTACATATAATAAAATTGCAGGCAAGCACATACGTATAGTAAAATAAATTCAAAACATGCGTGCATGAATGATCGTAAAAAATGATTCATAAAGCAGTCGTAATATAACATCATCGTATAGCATACATAATAAGGCATGACATAGCATAACGTAACGTAAAAGGGCGTGGGAGTCGTATCCATGAAGTGTGAGCCATAACATAAGCGATTGATCAATGTAAGAACCAATGTATGCAGCAATGCGGTTCACCCGACCTTACCTCGAGATCCCTCACACCTCTATGCTGCCACATCACCATATCGTGATCACATGGATCCATAAGCTCGTAATACATTAAAACAAGGGTTAATTGGGCTCGGTATCCCGACTAGCTCCGATCGTAAACTTGCCACACATCACTTCAATCCTTGGAAAATATGTTTCTTTTTTTCATGTATTAACATTTACATAAAACTTTCATGATGCATGCAGTTCACAAAACACATGAAATTTAAAAGGCTTGGCCCGTCAATATACATTTAATTCATTCATTTAAAACATCGTCATACATAAAATACTACATATATAATTAAATATATATTCACGGGCTTCTACATTTTCTACTCCGGTCAAGGACTGGTTCAGGTGCCTGGCCCACTAATTCTAAGCCCAGAAGTCTAGACATAACTTTAAAATAACATCTAACCCTAAACATGACTTGGCCCATAACTTTAAAATTGAACTTTAAAAAGTTTATAAAACACTCACTCCTTTACTTAAAACTCAAGAATTAAAAATTTGACCAAGTGAAAGTCCCATTGACCAAAATTTTGACTTTAAAACATAATACAAAATATTAGGTCCATAAAATAATTAAAAGTTTGACTTAAAACATTTTACATAAAATTTTTAAAATTGGACCTAAAACTTTAAAATTAAAATGTTCGGTCCAGAAATAATAAGTCGGACCAAACGTAAAATATTTTGACTTGATCCTCAACTTACCGACCAGGTCCAACCGAACCCACCAAACCGGTCCAGTTGAACTGGCCCAAGCCCAAGCAAACCATACCCTAGCCACACACACGCACGCACACACGTCGCGCTCCAGCCCGTCGTTCGACTTGCTCCGGCCACCCATGGCTGGAGCCCCGTCGGTTAGACCACCCCCAGGTCCTGCCGGTTCCCTTGGATCTACCATGGACCCAACCACGAGCCACCATGCACGGCCGGAGCGCAAGAGAGGCGCATCCGTTCGCGGATCATGGGGCATGACAACACCGACCTTGGCTTTGATCTTGGTTCATCCATGATCGAGCCACTTTCTCCACATCCATGGAACATAACTCGATAGCCTAGACACGACCATAGCCTATTGAACCCTTCTTGACCGAAGCAACACAAGATCGAATAAAAAACGTGTTGAAAACTATGAAACATGCATGGATCTCACACATTATGCATAGATCTAAACAAATCAGATACAATTCATGCAAGTATTCATTAAAAACATTATAATATGGCATAAATGGTGAGAAAAGAATAGATATATCATGCCTTTTTGAACAATTTACGAGTGCTACGTGATACCGGGACGGAGGACTAGAGTTGGGACGATCAAGCTGTGAATCTTCACCAAAAACTTGAATAATTCGAGCAAGGGGAAGAGGGGAGTGGCGTGAGACTAAGGAGGAAGGAGGTGGAGGCTAGGGTTACAAGAAAATTAGGGTTGTGAGAATGAGTGATGTAAAAAATGACCCATTTATATGTTAAATAGGAAAAGAAATGGAATTTTCCAATACTAACCCTTCAGTAATTTAAAATTTTTGAATTAAACTCTGAACATAGGCTTTAAATCCTAAATTTTCGTAATATGTAGGCTCCTCAATTTTAAAATATAGGAAATCCATTAAAACAGCCCGTATGGTTGAAAAATGGGTTCCCCTCAACCAATATACATAAAAATCCCATTTTTCAGAAATTTCTTCTTAAAAAAATAATAAATTTGTTCTAAAAAATCTGAAGGCATAAACTTTCATGTAATTTTCATCTCGGTCGTCCCTAGTCTCGTCCACACGCCCGGAACTCAAATGGGTTAAAAACATAACATGCATATCATGAAACATTAAACTATCAATAAATCACGTAAAATAGCATATAATATTCTAAAATAAATTTGCCCCTAGTCATGCACTCATTTTCACGTAATTAGGATTTCTGGGCGTTACAAGTGCTTTGTAATCCCGCCTCTTGATGTATGGTTTCTTGTCAGAACGGTGTCGTCTGTGATTTGAAGTCTTTTTATCATCCTTACTTTGTTTTGGATAGTCCGCGACAAAATGTCTTGGTCTTCCACATTCAAAACATTTCGTATCATTAGTATTTTGTTCAGATTTATGTGCTTTAATTGAAAAGGAAGGTGATTTAGTTTTTCTTATAAATTTCGAAAACTTCTTAAAGAAGAGGGACATTGCATCACTGCCGATCTGCTCAGCTGTCTTCTGTGGAATTTCTTCTATTACAGCTAAGGCCTTTGTAGATTGAGATATGGAAGGTCCTTCTTCCGATCTAGTCTCTAATTCAAATTCATAGGCCTTTAAATCAGTAAACAAGTCATGCAGCTCCAGCTTATTAAGGTCTTTGGACTCTCTCATAGCCATGGTCTTTACATCCCATTCTCTATGGAGTGCTCTCATTACTTTCAGAGCTAATTCCCTGTTGGTATACTTCTTTCCTAGTCTGTCATGAATCTCTCGTCGAACTCCAGCATTTTTCTCCAGGCCTCATCTTTATTGATTAAAACTTTTGCAGAGAAACTGTGAGCTTGTTTTCTTTCGTTTTGTCATTGCTCTCGCAGATCTAGATCAACTTCTCCCAGATTTATTTGGTTGTTAAACAGGTCTGAATCTTATTGAACATATTATTGTCCAGCGTCTTGTAAATAATATCTTTTGCCACGTTGTCCAAGTTAGCCTTCTTCTTATCATCAGATATCCAGTCTATTCTGGGCTTTTAAACCCATTGTGCTGCATCGGAAGAGATGTCCATGGTAGTATTGGCTTCATTATCTTTATTGGACCATCTGTGATGACGAACCACATATCGTCATCTTGAGCTGCCAGGTGATCTTGCATTCTGATCTTCTAGACGTGTTTTCCTCCTTAGAAAACATAGGAAGTTTATTATGAGAGATCGACATATTTATTAATTGCAGATAAGAACAACTGTACAGACACTGAGATAACCATGCTCTGATACCACTTGTTGGATCAAAAACAGAGTTAAATATTAGCTCGGGAGTTTAGAAAGGGGGTGAATGAACCCCTTCACAAATTTTAAAAAAAAACTCTTTTTAAAAATATTTTGCAAGCCTTTGGATAACCTCTAAGCTGAGTTATCAGCTTGGAGGATCTCAGTGCGCTTCTGTTCTCTTGAGTAACAAAGTTGTGCGACAGGAACTCGATTAAACAGTAAAAAGATAGATAGAAACTGAAAGCAGTATATTAAAACTGAATGCAATAAAGTTAAAGAGTCGAGAGTTTGTTTATGGAAGTTCGGAGCTTAAACTCCTACGTCTCCCCTTATTCCTTGTTCAGGCAGGATTCCGCTGCTTCTGTTCATCGTTCTTTATGTACATCTCCAGCTCCATCGATCCTCAAATGTTTTGCTCTACTGGCTAGTTGATCTTCTTTCCATCTTTGAAGGACTTGCTTTTCTTCATATCAAAATCATAGGAATGATATACCGTTTGGTCCAGAAATAGCATCCGGTAATTTAGCTAGTTATTAAGCGCTTCATTGATCTGATTTGATCTGATAGATTCACGTCTAAACTGAATGTTGTACACTCTGAGTTGTTCACTGTATTCACGATCTGAAAGCTTGTATCTATAAGATGTTACATGAAAATATTATAAACGACTCTTGCGATCTACTCCAAAAACTGTCTGAGTTGTTCTTCACTAAACTGAACCTTTTCCAGGTCTAATCTGATCTACAGTATGAAGCTGATCTGAAAAGCGTTCCTCTGAGCTGTTATGTAAATTGATAATATAAGTACTGACCTGAGACTTAGCTTTTCACGCTCTGATGAAATCTTATATGCTCTAAACTGAACGTTGTTCGTGCTGTCTGAGCTGTCTCCAATCTAAGATGTTTCTGCGCTATCTTCGCTCTGAGCTGTTTCTTCGCTGTCTTCGCTATAAGATGTTTCTGCGCTATCTTTTCTCTAAGTTGTTTCTGTGCTATCTTTGATCTAAGCTATTTCTACTATGTCTTCTCTCTAAGTGTTTCTGTGCTGTCTTCGCTCTAAGTTGTTTCTGCGTTATCTTCGCTCGAAGCTGTTCGTTCCCATAGTCCACTGTAAGATGTTCTCTATACGAAGCTCTGATCTGAATCTTCTCTAAGTTGATTTCTTCACTAAAGCACTGTTCTGATTTCGAAACTCCAATCTAATCTATCCCATGTCTCTCTAGTTTGTTCTGTAAGATCTAAACTGAAATACGATGCTCTAAGCTGATCTTCTTGTCCCGACCTGAATCGTGATGCTCTAAGCTAATCGTCTTGATCTGAGCTGAATTCAAATTTTTGAACTGATGTACTTGCTCGAAGCGGATATCTAACGTCCTGAGCTGATCGACACGCTCTGAGCTGTTCGACTTGCTCTGAGCTGATCTGCGACATCCTGAACTGAACATAAGATGCAGATCTGATCTTAAGTATTCACACAGGATAATAGAAGGGAACATTTCAGATCGTGACGTTATTCCATTGAGTTGAAGATCTCAGATCCGAGAGTTCTGAGTAAAGTTGATTCAGTATCAGATTTGATTGTTCGAGAATTGATTAGATATCGAGTCATGTATTCAGTTATCGGGTTGAGGATCTCAGATTTAAGTTTCAGATATCGGGTTATTTAAGCAATCGGTTCTTTCAGTTATCGGGACAATGTTTCAGATTTGAGGGCATTCAGATTTTATTCAGAAGCTTCGGTAACAGATCCGATTTTGTTGATTCAGATGCTATAATTCAGACCCGTGCGTTTCAGATGAGAACATAATCAACATAAATTTTTTCAAATTTTAGTATTTCAAATGTGGTTACAGAATAATCAGAGTACATCAGATACGTGGTTATCAGATATGAACAACTCAGATTTAGGTACAGTGTACTTACATATGTCTCAAAGTATCCAGATCTGAAAAAATTACGATTATACATAAAGAAGGAAAGATCTGTTTAACAGAATGAACCTTCAGATACGAGCTTCGAATCTCTTCAGATGTTATCAAAGGATTATTTGAGAAGAATCAACGGTCATAATTTAATCGTATAAATGCCTGGAAATAAGGAGACAAAATCAGAGCTATTTTGGGTAAAGTTGCACAGTACGCTGAGTGATTGATACGATGATTACCCGCTTTGGAATATAAGTCAATTTAGCCCTAACAAGCGCATATAAAGTATCCAGATCTGAAAAAATTACGATTATACATAAAGAAGGAAAGATCTGTTTAACAGAATGAACCTTCAGATACGAGCTTCGAATCTCTTCAGATGTTATCAAAGGATTATTTGAGAAGAATCAACGGTCATAATTTAATCGTATAAATGCCTGGAAATAAGGAGACAAAATCAGAGCTATTTTGGGTAAAGTTGCACAGTACGCTGAGTGATTGATACGATGATTACCCGCTTTGGAATATAAGTCAATTTAGCCCTAACAAGCGCATATTACCTTTTTGCATGACATTAATGGAGCATTAAATACTATGATACGATGAAGATATGCAAAGGAGTTTATTTCTACTAGCTACATTTATTGACCGTTAAGATTAAAGAGTATAAATAGATGAAGAATTCAAATGAAGAAGCTCTTAATCACTCTCGGTCAATCTCTACCATTCACGACGTCTTCTTTGCTATCATAAAGCTCTCACAACTCACTGGAAATTTGACATCGCAAAATATTCTGTCCCAGTATTCAAATATTGAAGAACACTGAAGTCATGCTTTTCTAGATTCAACCTTTGAGATATCTTCTGGTTTACATTTGTAAACAGTTCTTGTTGATAAAAGAACCAGAAGATTTACAGTACTCATATTTTCGCACTTCATTGTATATCAGTTTTTATTCTGTAACGAACTTGCTCTTTGAAGCAGTTCGAGTAATTATTTTGATTGTATTCCGCAGTGTTATCTCCGTGTAGTTGGTGATTGCTAGGAGTTCACTTCGAGTGAGGCTCAGTGATCGGGTGTCTACAGCGTCTGTATTCATCAAAGTCTTCTAGTGGAACCTTCCTGCAAAGGAAGAAGGGGAGACGTAGGATCTTCAGATCCGAAATTCCATAAACAAATCTATGACCCTTACGCTTTTACTTAATGCATCGCACTTATTTACATTATACTGTTCACTGATCAATCGACTTATTTCCACACAACTTTTTGTTAGTCGAGAAATCATATTTAGGACTGAGATACCTTAGATCTGGTAACACAGATCCGAGTTAAGAGAGGCGCTTGTAAAATCGTTTTTAAGGTTTTTACTTAATGCATCGCACTTATTTACATTATACTGTTCACTGATCAATCGACTTATTTCCACACAACTTTTTGTTAGTCGAGAAATCATATTTAGGACTGAGATACCTTAGATCTGGTAACACAGATCCGAGTTAAGAGAGGCGCTTGTAAAATCGTTTTTAAGGTTTTGAAAAATTAAAATCCAAGGAGTTCATTCAACCCCCCCCCCTTCTGAACTCCTAGGCCTGTTCTCGATCCTAATTGATCCTATCAATTGATATCAGAGCCTGCGCATCCCAGTTATTGAACAGCTTGTCGTTTACGCTTTATATATTTCAATATGTCTACCTCACATAACAAGATTCCTATGTTTTCGAAGGAAGACTATGACGACTGGAAGATAAGTAAGCGCACTTGGCAGCCCAAGATTATGATATGTGGTCGGTTATCACAGATGGACCCATAAAGATAATGAAGGACAACACTGCGATAGCCATATCTGATAGAGCACCGGAATGGATAGAGAAGAGAAGATATGAGTATACTACCGAGGAGAAAAAGAATGCGAACTTGGATAATGTGGCCAGGGACATTTTGTACAAGACGCTGGATAAACACATTTTCAGCAAAATCAAAACCAGTACCACGACGAAGGAGATTTGGGAGAAGCTTACACAGATCTGCGAGGGCGATGATGAAACTAAGGAGAAAAAATTAGCTGTTGCCCAGCAGAAGTACGAGTCAATCAGGATGCGAGAGGGTGAAACAATGGCGGAGTTCGATGAAGGATTTAGTGCTGTGGTGATCGAGCTAACAAGTTTGGGCAAGGAATACAGCAACCGAGAGTTGGAACTTAAAGTGATGCAAGCACTGCCCAGGGAGTGGGATGTCAAGACGATGGCTATGAGAGAGTCTAAGGACCTAAACAAGTTTGAGCTTCATGATCTGTTTGCGAATCTGAAGGCGTATGAGTTTGAGTTAGAAACCAGATCTGAGGCATGACCGTCGAACTCCCAACAAACAAAAGCTCTGGCAGCAACAACATCTGAACAATGCTCTCCAAGCACTAGCAAGTCTACCGAACAACTGAGCAACGACGCCATGTCCCTATTCGTTAAGAAGTTTGGGAAATACCTGAGAAAATCCTATAACCCTTCCTTCTCTTATAATAATGCAAACAAATCTGAAAAGATTTCAACTGATATGAATTGTTTTAATTGTGGTCGTCAAGGGCACTTTGCAGCAGATTGCAACATGCCAAAGAAGGATGAAAACAAGAAGGATGACAGAACTAAGAAGGATGATAGGAGATCCAAGGAAAGAAGAAGAACCAGATCTGAGAAGAGGCCCAAAAATGATCGTAAAGTACTTGTTGCAGACGAGAGCAACAAGGACTGGGCAGATTCAGATTCTGACACCTCATCAAGCATTTCCTCGTCAAGTGATAGTGAGCAATAAGAAGTCCATTGCCTAATGGCCAACCAATCTACGGAAGATGAGGTATTCGATTTCTCAAACATTGAATTTACACGAGAGGACCTAATTAATGCAATGAATGAAATGGTCCAAGAGTACCGAAAGCTTTCTCAAACATTCGAGGAAGTCAAAGCTGAAAACACGGATTTGAAAAATAGTTCAGTTCAACCAAGCATCGCCCAACTTGGGGAAACAGACAGTTTACAAATCGATTTAAGTAAGCTAAAGGCTGAGAATGAAGTTTTGAGATTAAAGTCCTGTGATCTCACATCTGAGAACAAAAGATTAAATCTGGTGATGAGCTCCTGGACTCAGTCTTCTGTTTCTCTGAGCAAGCTGCATGAAATTCAAAAGCTATTGAATGACAAATCTGGCTTGGGTTTCAATGTTGGAGAAAACAGCTCCGGAGAGACCAGTACTCAGTCAAATCTGGTCTATGAAAAGTTCAAAAAGATGAATTTTGTCAAAGCCAGTGTGATACATAATACTTATGAGTCGGTAAAGTATGATGACCAGACCTCTGGGCAACTGAACCAAAAAGGAAAAGCTGGTATCGGATATATCAGACCTGAGAATTATAATCCAAGCTGGTTAAAGAACAGACTTGATAAATAGAAAGCGAGAGCTGGCTCTAAGTCGTCTGTTCCTCACCATCCCAGGTGGAGTTCGACGAAGGTCAAATCTGTTTGGAGAAAGGTTCAGCCCCGAAGAGATCTGAATGATCCACATACTAAGCCGAAGCTCAACAGATCTCACCATATTTCTGCACACACCCTTATGGATTTTCATACTGGGAAAAATGTTAAAGTAATTCAAGTATGGGTCCCGAAAGGGGTAATCCGATCTGGACCCAAGTAAAATTGGGTACCAAAATCTGTTTTTGTGATTGCAGGGTAACAGGTACAAATCTGGAGAAGAGTCAATCATATGCTACCTGGATAGCGACTGTGCACGTCACATGACTCGAGACCCAAAGATGTTATCAGATGTGACACCTCACAAAGGAGCGAAAATAATTTTTGGCGATAACTCACATGGTAACACTATGGGTAAGGGTAAGCTTACCCACGGTAACATTTCAATATATGATATTCTAGTTGTGGTGAAATTGTGATACAATTTAATTAGTATAAGTCAGCTGTGTGACAAGGGTTACACAGTTAGCTTCCAAAAGCACACTTGCACAGTTCAGAGTCCAGATTGCCTGACTGTATTCGTAGGCAAAATATCGGGGAATCCGTACATCATAAAATTGGTCAGTAGCAGATGGGATCTGAACAGCTTAGGGGAACGAATTACACCCTAGTTGTTGTGGATGATTTTACAAAATTCACTAGGGTGCTGTTTTTAAAATCAAAATCTGATACCGCTGACCAGCTAATTTGGATTTTAAAACGTTTACAAAATGACAGATCTTGTACAGTCAATCGGATAAGAAGTGATCGTGGTACCGTGTTTTTAAATAAAAAATTATCTTCTTATCTGGATGACATTGGGATTAAGCATGATCTTTCTGCAGCTAGAACTCCTCAACAGAATGGGCTGGTTGAGAGGAGAAACCGTACTTTAAAAGAAGATGCTAGATATATGATTGCTTATTACGGCATTTCTCAAAAATTCTGGGCAGAAGCAGTTAACACAGTTTGCTACACTCAGAACAGATCAATGATTAATAAGTTGCACGGCAAAACCCCATATGAGATCTGGAGTGGTAAGAAACCTGACATTTCATATTTCAGGGTGTTTGGGTGCACATGCTTTATTCATAAAAATGGTAAAAAACACCTAATAGCTTTCGATGCCAAATCTGATGCAGGTCTATTTCTAGGATATTCAACTGTAATCAAAGCCTACAGAGTATTCAACAATCGAAGTCTGACAGTTGAAGAATCAGCACATGTGGTTTTTGATGAGACAAGTTTCAGATCCAACTCAGCTGCGAGCCTTAATGACTTGTGCACACGTCTGGAATCATCCAGCTTTGATGAATCAAGTGATGAAGTGCCACAACAAAGAAACTCATCTGAGATACAACCAGCGCTGGACAAGCCACACGATAATGCTCAAGAAGATCTGACAGTGTAACCCAGTAGTCATTGATTTGACTAATTTTGACCGGGTGCAGGAACAGATCTCATCAAGTGTGCCAGCTGCTGGAACTAGAACAACCAATGTTCAAGATGTTGCACAAACAGATCGTATAGTACATCGACTGACATCTGACGTGCAAGTTGAGAGCACATCTTATCAAATGGTATAGAGCTCAAATCTGGAACAACAATCACGACAACTGGAATCTGATGCACAAGCTAGAAACGCGAACATCGAAGCTGAATAGGGAGCAAATCCAATCGGATCTGATCTTCGGTGGAATAGAAATCATCAACCCGAGCAGATCATATGTAACATTCATTCTCCTGTTCGCACACGAGGCCAGCTTATGCATGATCACTTTGATTCAGCATTCATTTTGCATATAGAACCAAAGCTGGTAGAAGAATCCTTAGCAGACCCAAGTTGGATAGATGCAATGCAAGAAGAGCTTAATCAATTTAAGAGAAATAATGTATGGCAACTTGTACCTAGACCTTCTAATCATTCAGTAATAGGAACTAAATGGGTCTTTAGGAACAATCTGAATGAAGATGGAGTAGTAACAAGGAACAAAGGTAGACTGGTAGCTCAAGGATTTATACAAATGGAAGGGATAGATTTTGATGAAACCTTTGAACAGTAGCTAGATTAGAAGCCATTCGCATGTTATTAGCTTATGCTGCATACAAAACTTCAAAGTCTTTCAAATGGATGTTAAGAGTGCATTTCTTAATGGCGTCTTAACAGTGTTAGAGTAGATGCCCAACTAGCCAACTTGTGGCGTGTGGGTTTATAGACTCTTGTATATGACAATCTTTATATATGATATTCGCATTTATTTATATGGCGTTCTTTACTTTCATTGTGTTGTATAATGATTAACAATTGCGTTGAGTAAAGACCTAGAATGCACTTAAGTGTATGTTAGATGTGATTGTGGGTATAACGGCTATCATGAAACACATATAATAGTCACTGTGTATTCTGAACATGTTCCTAGTCTATTGGGCCGTCAAAATGAGGATAAGGCCGCCCGAGTTCGAGACTAGTATCTGCGATGCGAAGTACCGTGTTTCATTGGTAGGGAACATTGTGATGTTCTGAGCATGCAGATAGATAGTGACCTGGTGATCTATCGAACTACCCTCGTTCGGACTTTCCAAGTGGTTACCATTTGTCGAGTGGATAA
>KQ994485.1:134895-148848 GCA_001598015.1 Dorcoceras hygrometricum
TGTTCGTGTTTGTGCGTTTCGAAGTTGCAGGTAGCTTTTCGAATTAGCTTCGAGATCTTGTTCCTAGCCTTTATATTAGCTTCCTGTTAAGTTTTATGTGTTAGATTGAGCGCTGGTTTTAGTGTTTAAATTCCAGCCGTGAGCTTTGAGTTCTGGTCGTGTGCTAGTAGTGGTTGGCCGTGAGCTTGGTTGCAATTCCCTGAAATCTGTGCATTGTGTATTTGGACAGATTTGTGCAGGCTGTGACTTGCTTCGTTCCTTGTGGGAGTTAAGGTACGGATTTGAGCTTATATTACGGCGAGGTTATGGCTTGGATGATTGTAGTTGCTGGTATGTGGATTGACCGTGCCTGCTGGTTGTGTCCTGTTGAGGATTCTGTATGCTATCTGTGTATTTGCTTCGTTGCATATGTTTATATGCTTGTATTCAAGCATGTTGCATACACGCATGGTATTCCTTTTTCCAGCTTTAGTAGTCATTGTACCTTGTTGTATTGTTGTTGTTTCTTAGAAGGATGTGAGGGCGAGCGGCAATACCGCACTCTCATCTCCCTGCTGGGATCGTAGCCACCATGCGCCGAGTGGTTAACTACCACAGTTCATGGGCGAGGCAACAGCAGGTTGAGTTGTTTGATGCATCTGGTAAGTGGGTATAGTATCATGGCGAGTGGCTTACTACCACACTGTGAATACACCTCGTGGCCACTGTCTATTGTTGATGATTCTTGGAGCTATGTTTGAGTTCTTTAGCTCCCTTGTGGGTCGAGCTTTCCGTTGTTTCGGCGTCACATGCATAGCATCTGCATTTTATTTCTTGCTGTTTATTGCTGTTGCATAGTTGCTCTCCGTACTGGGGTTTGACCCCATGTCCCTCTGGGGCTTGGTTTGTTTCTTTGTTGTGTTGTTTTCAGGAAACCCAGGTTCTACAGCTGGTCGTGGTTTTAACCCAGCTGGTGGTGCCCCAGGAGGTGGCTAGCGTGTCCCAGTTGCATATAGCGTACTTATATATATGTATCAGTTAGCCAGGGAGATGCCCTACGCTTCGTTATTGTATCCAGTAGTTGGAGTCTGATACATGTATGGTTGTTGTATGCTATACTGTTGGTTGTTTTTATAAACTGGGATATATTTTGAGTATCGCCCTATTTTAAATTATATCGTTTTAAACCGTCAGGCCAAAAGCGAAAATTTTACCCGTTTTTTGATAGCTTCCGCATGTGTTTGTATGATTTTACTCTGTTTAGAGCACGAGATCTGACAAAAAGATCACCAGGACTGAAATATAACAATATAGCATATCTCAATGCTAACAATCAATATTCTCCAGAAGCAACACAACAACTCAAACACTCAAACACGCAAGAAACAAGCTAGAATATTACCTGGAATGCTATTGTCAACGCTCAAATAGGTGTGGCCACTCTAGTCTCATGTTTTCTTCAACTTCCTAGGTAGCTTCTTCTTTACCATGTTTGCTCCATTGGACCATCACCAATGGTATAGTCTTATTTCTCAGCTGCTTCTCCTTTCTATCCAGAATCTGCACTGGATATTCGACATAGCTTAAGGTAGAATCCAGCTCAACTTCATCAGTCCTCAGCACATGGGACAAACCTGGCTCATATTTCGTCAACATAGATACATGAAACACATCATGCATCGCTGCTAAATCATCAGGCAGCTGCATCTATAAGCCAAAGACCCAATCCTCTCAACAATCTCAAAGGGACCAACGAATCTAGGAGCTAATTTACCCTTAAATCAGAATTTCATCATGCTCTTGAAAGGAGAAACTTTCAAAAATACTTGATCGCCAACCTGAAATTCCAAAGGCCTACGCCTCTTATTCGCATAGCTGGCTTGATGATCTTGTGCAGCTTTCATTCTACTCTGAATCAACTCAATCTGATCCTTCATATGTTGCACAAATTCAAGAGTAGACAACTGCTTCTCACCAATATCTTCCCAGCAGATCGGTGATCTACATTTTCGACCATACAGAGCTTCCAATTGTGCCATCCCAATAGTCACTTGGTAGTTTTTATTATACGATAATTCGACCAAGGATAAAGAATCCTGCCAGCCACCACTGAAATCCAACACAACAGCTCGCAGCATGTCTTCTAAAATCTGAATGGTACTCTCAGATTGGCCATCTGTCTGAGCAAAATAGTAGAACTCGAAGAGGTTCGAGATCCAATAGAAGTACCAGGTGAGTCTCCCGCACCTCCATAGCCAATACCAGAAATGGTCGCACCTAGGAGATCCGAAAGGGTTGCTAGGGCTCCTGAGAGATATGGTTTTCTCCTTGAAGATGATCAAGGTGATCAAGTTGTTGGATCTGATCCGAGAACTTTCAAGGAGGCGATTTCCGATGCTGATTCTAATTTGTGACTTGAAGCAATGCAGTCTGAGTTTGACTCAATGCATGCTAACCAAGTTTGGACTCTTGTTAATCCTCCCGAAGGAATTGTTCCCATTGGGTGTAAATGGGTATACAAGAGGAAACTTGGGCTTGATGGTAAGGTAATGACCTACAAGGCACGACTGGTCGCGAAAGGTTACACTCAAAGGCAAGGTGTTGACTATGATGAAACCTTCTCGCCAGTCGCAATATTCAAGTCAATTAGAATCTTGTTAGCCATAGCCGCATGGTACGACTATGAGATATGGCAAATGGATGTGAAAACTGCGTTCCTTAATGGAAACATTAAGGAAGGGATCTATATGATGCAGCCTGAGGGTTTCACATCTGTTGGAAGCAAGCATAAGGTATGTAAGCTTCAGAGATCGATCTACGGTCTCAAACAAGCATCGCAAAGTTGGAACCTGAGATTCAATGAAACAATTAAGGAATTTGGTTTCATCAAGAATCCCGAGGAGCCATGCGTATACAAGAAGGTAGTTAAAAGCGTTGTGACATTCCTCATACTTATGTTGATGACATTCTACTCATTGGGAATGATGTAGGAATGCTGCAGTCAACTAAAGTATGGTTGTCTAGTAGATTTTCGATGAAGGACATGGGTGAAGAATCCTATATTCTTGGAATACAGATCTATCGGGATAGATCTAAACGGATGCTCGGACTCACCCAAGCTACCTACATCGATACCATACTTAAGAGGTTCTCTATGGAAGAGTCCAAGAGAGGACACCTACCTATGTGCCACGGGGTCACTCTATCCAAGTCTATGTGTCCAAAGACTGATGAGGAGATAGAGAGTATGACACGTGTGCCATATGTCTCGGCAATAGGTAGTATTATGTATGGCATGATCTCGACTACACCGGATGTCGCATATGCTCTGAGTGTCACGAGCCGCTACCAGGCCAACCCCGGCCAATTACATTGGAAGGCTGTGAAGGATATTCTTAAGTACTTACGAAGGACTAAGAATATGTTCATGGTCTATGGGGGTGGTGCCAGTTGCATTGGAAGGCTGTGAAGGATATTCTTAAGTACTTACGAAGGACTAAGAATATGTTCATGGTCTATGGGGGTGGTGAAATGAAACTGGAAGGCTACACTGATTCTAGCTTCCAGTGTGATGTGGATGATTCGAAATCAACCTCTGGATTTGTATTCATGCTCAATGGTGGTGCTGTCTCTTGGAAGAGTTCCAAGCAAGACACCATCGCGGATTCAACCACTGAGGCTGAGTACATCGCAGCATCAGCTGCTGCTAAGGAGGCCGTTTGGATAAGGAATTTCGTCCAAGAGTTGGGCATCATTCCTAATGGAGTTGGTCCAGTCCCGGTGTACTGCGACAACACGGGTGCCGTTGCGCAAGAAAAGGAGCCTAGGTCTCACCAAAGATCCAAACACATACTGAGGAAATACCACATAATTCGGGATATTGTGGCTAGAGGTGACATAGCAGTTGAGAGAGTCGCCTCTGCGGACAACGTTGCTGATCCACTTACGAAGCCCTTGCCAGGACCGTTGTTTGAAACAATGGGACTGCGTCTGATGAGTAGTTGGCTTTAGGGCAAGTGGGAGATTGTTAGAGTAGATGCCCAACTAGCCAACTTGTGGCGTGTGGGTTTATAGACTCTTGTATATGACAATCTTTATATATGATATTCGCATTTATTGGCGTTCTTTACTTTCATTGTGTTGTATAATTATTAACAATTGCGTTGAGTAAAGACCTAGAATGCACTTAAGTGTATGTTAGATGTGATAGTGGGTATGACGGCTATCATGAAACACATCTAATAGTCACTGTGTATTCTGAACATGTTCCTAGTCGATTGGGCCGTCAAAATGAGGATAAGTGTAATGCCCAGACTCATTAAGAAGAGGATTAGTTGAGTAATTTCGACATTTAAGAATTGATGAAGCTTGATTATGAGTTCGGATTTCTTCTGGAAGTGTTGAGTGATTAAGGAACTGTGTATTGGTAGATTTCGCTAAGCATGACAGACGAAGTAACCAGACGAAGCGATTTGATAAAATCAGCAGCAGGTTACTGTAGCTCGCGACTGGTTGAATTTTGAAAATCAGTTAAAGTGTTATTTTTGGTTACAGCAGGAAACAGACGCGCGAATAGAAGGGTCAATGAGAAAGCGCCACGTGTTAGTTACTGTTACGCACGAGTAATCAGCAGCAAGAGTTTCTTACGCATCTGCTGGTTTATGTACCTGCTGGTTTTGATGTATACCTGCTGGTTGATAATGTATCGGCTGGTTGATGATGACGTAGGTGGGACGTCATCGTTTTGATAATTAACGAAAAACCAGTCGAGGTGAAAATAGTTCCAGCTGAGACATGAATGTGACATCGTTTTGACTTATGACTATGAGACTTGATACGATGTCGTTTAGCAACCAGGCGAGGAATTGGAAATCAGTAGATAGATTGTTGTATCTGCTGGTATCCAGTCGAGGAATCAATGCGACACCGTTTTGATTATAAACAGGAGATGTTGCTACGATGTCGTTTCGACTAATGTTGCGAAATTAGCCGTTGGAATAAGAGAGCGACCAGCTGCTGGTTTCTTTTAATCGAAGTAATACCAGCTGAGGATATGTTACGACGTCGTTGAGATTAGTTATAACGACATCGTTTTGAGTTTTGAAATGATGCGACTGGATTTATGTTGCGACTGGATTCCTGTTGTTGCGACTGGTTACTACTACAGCTGGTTGTTGCGTCTGCTGAAGAACAAGAGAATGATATTCGAATAGCAACTGAGGACGATCAACAGCAGTTGAGGAATCTGTTTATCGTTATCCACCTTCTAAGCGGTGAAAGTATATCTTGTTTGAATAGTCAGCATGACACGTGGAACTTACATAGAACACGTTGGAAATGCTGCAGAAATACAGAGATCGATTGTCTATAAATAGGAATGAATTTGAAATACGGTGAACATCTGAATTTCAGTTATCGACCTTTGATCTTGCAAGTATCTTCGGAAGTGAGGAACAGAGTGTAAGAACGTTAACTGAAGCATTTTGAAAACAGAGGAACAAAGGTATAATCTGACAGAAGAGTCAGGAACTAGATTACTCGAGAATGATATTTCTTGAGTATTCCGCTGAAATCACATACATATATGATTACTGTTCTTGATTTAGAACTTGAATTATGTGTGTGTCGATCCATCACAGGTAGTGGATCTTTTATATTTGCATGAGTTTGCATATTGAAGAGAATTGAATTGATTCTAATGCCCAGGACTGAGTTGGCCTGATTTTCGAAGTCGGAGATGGTTTCGATAGATGAATATTCATGTCAAGATCGGATACGAATCTTGATGGCATCGAACTGATATGGAATCAATTCTGAGATCGAAGAAGAGAACTAGAATCATTTCATTTCATTGCATTTGTGTTACAGTTGATAAACTGTTATGCATTTTTAATGTTGTTATTCGTAACTGTTGATTATACTGAGATGATTCTCACCGGAGTTTATCCGGCTGTTGTTTTGTTTTGTATGTGTGCATGACAACAGGAAGAAAGAACTAGTGGGGAGCAACCACCGGGTAACAAGAGATAACTACTTAGACGGTGGATCAGTAGCAGGAAGACTAAACACCAGCTGATAGTCTAGATGTTTGGACTGTTGGCATTAGGTTGCTCAAGTATGGTTTTGTATATAAAACATAAGCGTGTACTAGTGAACTTAGTTTGTAATCGCTATAAACCATGCAGCCTTCGTATAAATAAATAATATTTTCGATACAACTTTGCTTTGTTGCTTTCGCTGATTTACGCTTCTGCTGGTTGAAATTTTTTTTTTTGTAACTTATGTATGAACCAGATTAGGATTATTAAACTTGTTTAGTTTGAATTAATAAACCCACTGATTGAGATTAGAGGATTAATTGTGAGCAGAGAGCCTCACAATAAGGCCGCCCGAGTTCGAGACTAGTATCTGCGATGCGAAGTACCGTGTTTCATTGGTAGGGAACATTGTGATGTTCTGAGCATGCAGATAGATAGTGACCTGGTGATCTATCAAACTACCCTCGTTCAGACTTTCCAAGTGGTTACCATTTATCGAGTGGATAAGTCCGAGGTCTTGGTTGTACTGATTAGTCCTCACGACTCGAAACGTCATTGAGACTCTACATGATAGGCGTCTCACTTTGACCCGTTTGCCGACTCTCTTGGGGTCATAAGGCGTTGGGATTGGGTGAGACCCCGATGTATGTAGGAGTCGATGCATCGTTGTCGAGGATTCACCGCTCGCAGACATGCGTGGATATCCTATGCTATCTGAGGGGATAATAGTGTATAAATATCTGGCCAGAGTACTAGAAGTGTTTTAGGTAAATGTGTTTACCTAGTTACACTCGCGATGTCACTATTCGATCTCCAAGATGTACGCATAGCTATCGGATCTATAGCGACTCTCGATTTACCAATGGTCGTTGATCTGATCGGGATATATGGATTGAAAGGACCGTACCGTATGCTAACCACGACCAACTGGTTCTTGCAGGAACTATCAGTGATACCTAGGGGATCATGGGGTGATGTTGATAGACGCTCTTACCATGATCCGATGGGCAAGTCCGGAATTATGATTCCGGAGCCACAATGGTTGTGGGCCCACGGCTAGCTGTATCCCTGAACCATTGAGGGTCACACAAGTACTGGATTTGAGATTCCCGCACGGATACTCAGCTCAATGTGTTGAGCATGAGAAGAGGATTTTGGGGAGTGCGACTTCCTAAAAGTCAACAGGGGTCAAATCGGGATTTCCCGCTGTTGAGGGGCAAAACGGTCATTTTGCACTGGGGTTCTGAAAAATGGTTTTTCAGATCATAGTACTCAGTTTTGGAAACTGAGTCGATCGGTCCGGTCTGATCGGCGATCGAAGTTACGATGAAGTCTCGGTGATGGGGATGAACCGAATGTTCATCCGTTGGACCCGGGCCCGTTGGGCCGAATCCAAATCCATCACCAAGTCTACTTAAGGTAGACCTAGACTTAATTAACTCATATGATTAAGCACAAACCCTAACCCTAGCATCAAGAAGTGGCCTCCCCCTTCCCTCCTCTCACAAAGCCGCCGCCGCCGCCGCCGCTTCTTTATCCGGAAATTGTTCTGGCCAATCTTGATGAGGAGAATCCGTCCGTGCCGATCTAGTCAGGCCTTATAGTGCAGGCTGACAAAGGAGTCTCGTATCCGGTCGTGGACCTGATTGACGTAGTCTACCGCAATCTACCGTGAAGTGCCGGTTTCCTCGAGAAAATGGTCGGAGCCAGGCACGAGTTGCCAGCAAGGTATTCCATTAAACGCCCTATGAATGTCATAGATTTGTGTTTGTTTTTATCGTATTGATCGTCTCCCGGCCATTGTTTTGTTCTTCCGCTGCCGCCGGGAGGCGCGATCCGGATCCGCCGCGGCTACCCAACAAACAGAGGAAGTGTATGTTGCACAACCTCCTGGCTTCGTAAATCATACTTATCTAGACCACATTTACAAACTGGATAAAGCTCTATGTCGGTTGAGCAAGCACCCAGAGCTTGGTACGATACTTTGTCTAAGTTTCTAATTGAGAATGATTTCAGAATAGGCACTGTTGATAAGATACTATTTAAATTTTTCAAATCTGATCATGTCCTTTTAGTTCAAATATATGTTGATGATATTATATTTGGGTCAACTAACCCCAAGCTATGCCAGAAGTTTTCTAAGCTGATGCAGGACAAGTTCAAGATGAGCATGATGGGAGAGCTGACGTTCTTTCTGGGATTACAAGTGAGACAGCTTGACAATGGAATCTTCATTAATCAGGAAAAATACACGAAAGAACTGCTGAAACAATTTGGCACGGACAATTGTTCAGATGCTATGACCCCAATGAGTGCCTCAATCAAGTTAGATAAATACAAAGCTGGAACTTCCATTGAGGTATCCTTGTATCGCGGTATTATTGGCTCCTTGCTATACCTTACTGCTAGCAGACCAAACATCATGTGTTTGCTGTCTGTATGTGTGCTATATTTCAGGCAGAGCCAAAACAATAGTATTATATTGCAGTGAAAATAATTTTAAAGTATTTAAAAGGAACTTCCAATGTGTGTCTTTGGTATCCCAAAGACTCCAGCTTTCAACTAATCGGTTATAGTGATGCAGACTACGCAGGATGTAGAGTTGATCGTAGAAGCACAAGCGGTACTTGTCAATTATTAGGAGATCGATTGATTTTCTGGTTCAGTAAGAAGCAGACCTCTATTGCAACGTCCACAGCTGAAGCAGAGTACTTAGCGGCTGGAAGCTGTTGTGCTCAGATCTTATGGATTCAACACCAGCTAAAGGACTACGGAATTGATGCTTCTGAAGCGCCTATTCTATGTGACAATACTAGTGCCATCGGGATTACTCAAAATCCAGTGCTGAACTCTAGAACAAAGCATATCGACATCAGGCATCACTTCATAAGGGACCATGTGCTAAAGAAGGACGTCCGGCTGGTGTATGTGTCGACGGACAAGCAAGTAGCTAACATATTCACAAAGCCTCTACCAAACGCTAAGTTTTCTTATTTCAGAAACATTTTGGGTCTCTTAGAACTGCCTTGATTTGTCTCTGCGCTAACAATTTGTAGGTTTAACAGCTTCTGTGTTTAACAGATCTGAGTCTACTATTCAGGGTAACTTCGTTGAATTTCAGATATGGTAAAATTTGAGACTTGTGAGGACCTCAGTTTTAGGGGGAACGACAGATCAGAGTTAATAAGTGCTGAGTCAGCTGAATATGTGAGATCTGGATACACTCAGATGTCATATATTCACAGTTGATACTTATCTGGAATCAGATCTTATAAAACCCCTTCTAACACATCAAAACAGATCCTAAGGTTGTGACGTGTTAAGCATTTGGCGCTAGTTCTTTCTTTTACTTTTTCACCCTCGCGGTTAAAATTCAAAACTATTTCAAAATCATTTCAAAATCTTGTCAAAATCTTTTCCAATTTTTTATCGCGCCAACGGATGATTGACAAGTGTTGTCATCATGCGAAACGTCACATCCACATTTTCTCTCTCTATTACCATTTCTCATTCCCTGTTTACATTACGCCGTTTCATTTTTCATTAATCTTTACCTTACGCAAATTATTTTCAAGCTTTCTTGCATTTTTGCTTTCTAGTGCTTCCTGTTGCAGATTATCTATCTTTAGCGTTCTCTAGTTCTATCTACTATCTGAAATGGCATCTTCTTGATTGCAAACGCCCTTCAAGTCAATTTTGACTATGTCTTGGGTATTCCAGATAATGATGGAATGGTTAAGATTTTCAGAGCCCAAGAATCTACTGGGTTAAGGATTTCTGGGATGTCCGTTAGTTCTCTATGAAAAGGAGTTGGAACTGATGGTCCCGGAAATAGGATCACTAAGCAAATAGGAGTTCAGGAAGGGGGGGGGGGGTTGAATGAACTCCTTCGATTTTTCTATTTCAAAACACTTTTAAAAAGTTTCGATCTCAGTTATATGCAAACTTCTCAGCCAACAATATATTTGCGGAAATAGGCTGATTGGTTTGTGAACAATGAACAATGCGCAACAGTAAATAAATGCGTAAGTAAAAGATAGAGTCAAGAGTTTGTTTCTGGAAGTTCGGATATCAATATCCTACGTCTCCCCTTCTTCCTCCTCGGAAGTTAGCACTAAAAGACTTTGATGAGAGTATCCTTTCTACAATCACCCGATCCGGAACCCGCAGCTACGACAACTCCTAGCGCTTTACAACACTTCACGCAGACCTCGCTGCTGGTTTACAAGACTTTGAACGTTTTTCGAACTTCTTAACCAAGACAGTTCGTTACAGACTCTATGGAATATAACAATGAAAACGCGTATCTAGGGACTGTAAATATCTTCTGGATTCAACAATGAATGACCAGAAGATTGACTCGAAAGTATTTCAATGAAGATCAAAAGATGAGTTCTTTGAGTCTTTGAGCTTTTTGTAGATTTCAACAGAGTGTAGCTCAAGATTGAATTTGGCAGCAATTCAGTAATAGCAATAGCAAGAGTTATTTCTTCAATTCAAAGCGTCTGCTATTTATATCCTTCATCCAACGGTCGATGAATCCAAATAAGGCAACAAATCCTTTTTGAATTTCTGACAGTAGTAAGCCGTCAATTCTGCTCTACTACGAGGTAAATTGCGTTAAGTCAGGGATACAAATTATTTCCATAGATGAGCAATCCCGTTGTAACGACCTCTACCAATGTGTACTATTCATCCAAAAATAGCACTAATCTTGTCCCCTTAATTCCAGGCAAATTGTACGATTCTACGAATCTTTTCCAATTGAGTAAACGATCGTATTTGAATCAATTTTAGCTTGCGCCTGAAATTACTTTGACAACCAGATCCAATATCCTTCATCGTGGTTTCAAATGTTGCGACTGGAAAATACTTGAAAGCATTGAATGGTTTCCACGTGTAATTTCCAGCGCTTGGTTATTCATAAGATCCAACGACTGGTTGAATAAGACTCTGTAGCTCTCGTCTGGATAAAGCTCCACTGTAGCTTGCGTCTGGTTGCAAAATGGTGTCGCTTTAACTAAATAAAACGCTGTCGTTTGCACCTGCTACCATTTGAGATCTTGCGTCTGGATTCAATGTAATCCTGCGACTGGTTATCAAACACGCTGTCGTTTTAACTTAATCATACGACATCGTTTGCAAAGCTCACGACTGGTTATACTTTACTGTACACTTCGACTGGATACTAACCACTGTTCACTGCGACTGGAAACTAACCACTATTCACTGCGACTGGAAACTAACCACTGTTCACTGCGACTGGAAAGAATTACTCCAAAACGCCGTCGTTTCTAATATACTGTTTCTCGCATCTGAATAGTAATCCTGTCGACTGGTTTTCCTTTCCTTTGACAAACACCAGATAACTTGTTCCATTTTGTTATCACCAAAACCATAAATTTTATCCTAACAATTTCCCCCTTTTTGGTGATGACAAAACTCCAGCAGCCGTAATAAATATATTGGCAAAAATAAATTGCACATGAGCTGCTGAAAAACAAATTTCATTACACAAGAAGAGTTGTACATAAGTTTTGTACAAAAGAAATTTAGATCAAAATCCTCTTCTCCTTCTAGAGGAACTACTTTTCTTTTCTCTTCTAGCGCTCTCTCTTTCTCTTTGAAATCTGTCAGACTCTTCAAAATCTGCTTGGCGAATTCTTTCAGCTGCTTCTTCTACAGAGATAACTAGCCCGCTCTCTAAGAGGTGTCTTTGTGCCTGTTCCACTCGTTCTTCAAAAGTTCCAGTGGTGCGTGGGAAAGTGGAATTCTCACTGCACCACTGCTGCCAGCAACATCACGAGGAGATGGAGGAATAGGCAAGGGACGGCGCTCCACACGAACAGGAGGAGGGCGGCGGCTGCTTCCACTTTCCCCCTTTTTGGCATCACCGCCGCGAATAAACTCGACGATATCAGCAAATTGGGTGGAGAGACTTAGAAGATCCGCTGATATTCTGTTTTGAAACTCCAACTGGTCATTTCGAAGGGCAGCCACTTGTCCATCCAATGCATTAAGCTTGGCCTCGTGTGCTCTTTGATTTTTCTTGATATCAAAGAGATCTTGAAAAATAGTGCCAACCGGAGCCACCAAACCAAGCCTGAGATCATTTAATTGAGTACTCTGCCGCTCAAGAATATCACAAGCACTCTGAAACACTTGGCGAAGCCAGGCTTGCTGTTTAACAAGATCCCCTCGAACATTGAATTCAACCTCATTGACCTTTGAACGCAATTCAGTTGTAGACTCATCAATGCGCTGAGAAAAATAAGATTTGAGATCATAAAGAGCAGCGGTAGACACATTTGAATCAACTGGGGCCGAAGTATGAGCAGCTTCTGGAGTACGCATAGGCAAATCCTCAGAGTCAAAATGTATAGAGACATCAGAGGACGAGGAACTAGATTCCTGATGAGAAAAGACGGCAGGAGGAGAAACAGGGCTCTGTACAAAATAAAGTTGCTCCGCGTGATCAACTCGGTAGAATATGGCAGGTCCTAGAGCAAAAGGATTTTCAACGGGAGAAGGATATCTATACACTGTACACCCGCTGGAAGAGTCTGAAAGAATCTCTGAATCGGACAGAACAAATGAACCACCAAAGTATCCAGCAAAACAATGTGTAAGTACACCGCGCTGAAAGTCCTGTACAAAATAAAGTTGCTCCGCTTGATCAACTCGGGAGAAGATGGCAGGTCCTAGAGCAAAAGGATTTTCAACGGGAGAAGGAGATCTATACACTGTACACCCGCTGGAAGAGTCTGAAAGAATCTCTGAATCGGACAGAACAACTGAACCACCAAAGTATCCAGCAAAACAATCTGTAAGTACACCGCGCTGAAAGTCATCAAGAAGGTAAGCTGGAAGTTTCTGGACATCTAAACTGTACACAACTAAATCTGTAGAGCAACTGGCTGGCCTCAAGCGCCAAGAAATACTGAAAGTAAAAACCTCCGTACAAACACAGTGCCACGCCCAAGTCTTTGGCAAAAATAGGGCTGCTCCCCAGTACTGTACTGCCTCAATAAACAATACAGAGTGAACAAAAATATCTTGAACAGCGGGGGTGGGCATCTCTACTTTGTTCAGAAATAATGACAACCTGCATCCGCTCCTCCAGAAATCAGGGCCCTGCAGGGGCGTCCAAATTCCATCCACAAAAATCATCGGTCTCACCCAGCAGGTAGACTTGGCCACGGAGAAAAATTGGGCGAACACAGCGCCGCAATCTACGGCGTAATCAAAAGCCGTAGAAGTGCACGGTTGCTCGAAAATAATACCATGTTCTTGCTGTAGAATGCGAAGAGCTTCCAGAGACTTAGAGTGGACAGCAGACAAAAGATCAAATATTTAGCTTGCAGTTGCCGTCCACGTTTGCCCAGACACTAGATATTGTCGATGAGAATCCAATAATTTTCTGAGCAGCATTTCCCGGTACCTGGCAAGAATATACAATCTTCTCTTCACGGCCGTTTCCAGTGAGTCTGTCTCGGCCCAATCCAACATCAACTTTTCTTTTGCTTTCAACGCCAGTAATGCATCAAGATCTGTCAATTTATTCAGGGAAAAAGAATGAAAGAAATCAACCACATCAGCCATCACCTGATCACGAAGATCCACCAGAAATTCAACATCTCCACAGATAAGTTCTACCGTTTCTTGCGCAGTATTGCTTTGGACAGGCTCATCCTCGACCAAGAGTCCCTTCCCTTTATCATGCATAACACTAGATTCACCAATCCTGATCTTTGAAATTTCCGCGACAGTGATGGACGGTAGCATCATGTCATCACAAATTTGCACCAGAAGATCATCGACAAACATAAGCTCCTCAAAGCTTCGCTTGCTGCCTACAGTTTGCTTACTAGACTCCCCAACCTCTATTGTTCCAGCTGTTTGCCCAGCTGCATCCAATTCCAAGAAAACTGTGATC
>KQ994486.1:21916-50841 GCA_001598015.1 Dorcoceras hygrometricum
TCTGTAAAATATTGTTCAAAGAACACCCGCTTGAATTACTCCCAGGGGAGATTTGTTACATCTACGGTAAGCTTTGCTCCTTCCCACCAGAGCATCGCATCATCTCTCAACATATAAACCGCACATCTGGATCTTTCTAAGTCAGGCGTTTGGAGATACTCAAATATCACTTCCATTGATTTAATCCAGCTTTCGGCGACAAACGGATCTGTTGTGCCGCTAAACTCCCTTGGCTTCTGTCTTCGAAATTGCTCTTGAGGGTCATCATTGCTAGGTCCTCTACTTCTGGGAACCTTAGAAGCTGGGCAATACTAGTGTTACTATCAGGACTGGATTCGTCTACTGGAATATTCCTCCCTCTTCCTCGGCCAGACATCTTAATCTATAGCCCGTAATCCACCACATAAGAACATCAGAACATGCAAGAATAAAAAATACTTGCTCTAAAACATAAAAGAAACTCACTGCCCCGAAGAGACGGTCGATGAAATCTGCTCCAGCAAGAAGTGCGTGTGGTTATCTCTGGAACATGCTCTGATACCATGTTTGTGACGCACCAATACCCATGGGAGTCACGAGATCAAGGAAATTTGAAATAAAAGGAGAATAGAAGGGCAGAATAATAAATAGAACAAGCTGTATTGCCTTGCTCATAAAAAAAATCGAAATACAACCATTGGCGCCATAAAATAAAAACCAGCCTTCATTACAAATTTAAAGTGCAAAATGCGAAATCGCGATATTACAAATACTGAACTCTATCTGAATTCATCTTTGTTGTAATAGATCTCAATACAGATTTGACTAAGATCAAAGACAACAAAAGTAGCAAAATACAAAATGAACATCGCGGAAACACAGGCCTTCGATGAACACTAACACGTCGCTGCTGGTTCAAACTCCACCTCCCATCTGCTCCGGCGCCGACTCACCTGCACCAAGAAAGCTAGTGAGCCTAGGGGCTCAGCAAGCAAAACTGAGAGTAACAAGCACAATATGCAGGTGTAAAACATAGGACATCGTTCATCATAACTTTTGTTCTGGAAATAAATTCAAATTCCAGCGTTATCATTTTTATTAAACTTATGGCTCAGAAGCTCTACTTAGGTCCCATTTGTTAGAGTAGATGCCCAACTAGCCAACTTGTGGCGTGTGGGTTTATAGACTCTTGTATGAAACAGTCTTTATATATAATATTCGCATTCTTTTATATGGCATTCTTTACTTTCGTTATGTGTGTAATGATTAACAATTGCGTTGAGTAAAGACCTAGAATACACCTAAGCGTATGTTAGATGTGATAGTGGGTATGACGGCTATCATGAAACACATCTAATAGTCGCTGTGTATTCTGAACATGTTCCTAGTCGATTGGGCCGTCAAATTGAGGATAAGGCCGCCCGAGTTCGAGACTAGTATCTGCGATGCGAAGTACCATGTTTCATTGGTAGAGAACATTGTGATGTTCTGAGCATGCAGATAGATAGTGACCTGGTGATCTATCGAACTACCCACCTTCGGACTTTCCAAGTGGTTACCATTTGTCGAGTGGATAAGTCCGAGGTCTTGGTTGTACTGATTAGTCCTCACGACTCGAAACGTCATTGAGACTCTACATGATAGGCGTCTCACTTTGACCCGTTTGCCGACTCACTTGGGGTCATAAGGCGTCGGGATTGGGTGAGACCCCGATGCATGTAGGAATCGATGCATCGTTGTCGAGGATTCACCGCTCGCAGACATGCGTGGATATCCTATGCTATCTGAGGAGATAATAGTGTATAAATCTCTGGCCAGAGTACTAGAAGTGTTTTAGGTAAATGTGTTTACCTAGTTACACTCGCGATGTCACTATTCGATCTCCAAGATGTATGCATAGCTATCGGATCTATAGCGACTCTCGATTTACCAATGGTCGTTGATCTGATCGGGATATATGGATTTAAAGGACCGTACTGTACGCTAACCACGACCAACTGGTTCTTGCAGGCACTATCAGTGATCAACAAAAGCTCACGGCCAACAACAGAAAGTCACGGCTGGGAGTCCTACGCTCAACCAACAGGTAACACCCTAATACAACTTAACAGGAAGCTCAATTCAAGGCTGGGAACAAGATCTCATCGCAAAGGAACGAAGTTCTACCTGAACTACGAAACGTACAAACGGCCAGCAACTTCATGCTCCACAACTAGCCAACCACAGCCTCCATGACTGGTATAGGATGAAAGAGCTTCTCGAGAGGAGTCCAATGCTACCTCGATCGTAAAAACGATGACCGGAATCAACGGGAAATCGCCAGAGAAACTCATGGTGAACAGTACTAGGGTTCGAGAAACAGAGATCGACAATCGGGAGAATATTCGCTAAGTATGGGATCTGGTACTCAAAATCGAAGACCAATTCATCCTTAAATACATCTCGAAACTGCTGAAATCTGGTTAAAAACATCCACCGACAAAACCAGACAATGCACAACTAAGATCCCAACTAGAAGGCACAAAACAAACCAACGGCTGATACAAATATACCAGACGCCATAATCAAAACGCTGCGTTCCAACTAATTTAGACGGCGTCGTATAGCCCATTGGCTGAATTCCTTACAAACCAAAAGCTGGTACCAGACGTCGCGTTCCAATTAAATCAAACGGCGTCGCATAACCCCAGCGTCTGGATTTCTTAGCATTAACCAAAACGACGTCGCACATCCTACGTCATCCAGCCGCTAACTCTCGCGTAAAACAACCAGACGGAAGCTACAGGAAAGTTGACTGGCGTTGACGTCTGCTCTCAACGAAACAAACAACCAGACGACGCACACGCTAACAAATCTCTCGCAGCTGGTACCCAAAACGACGTCACACCAACTTAACTAAACGCTTTCATTTCCCGCTCGATACAAAACACGCTAAAACAACGTCTGATCAACAAAACGCGCTACCAGACTTCACCTAAACGACGACGTTTAGATCTCTTGCTCCACCAAATACGCGCTACGACTGGATTATGCTACCGACCAGCTTTCACCACAAAACCAGATCTCACCACAAAATACCAAAGTTTCCAGAATTGCTTCAAACACCGATTAATCCAACAATTAATCTCATTATTGATTTCCAGGTCTCACAATGTCTGCTCCATTGCGCTTCCCGAATGATCTCCTCCTTCAAATCAATGAGGTTAGGCACAACCAGCCTGCCACAAAACCTCAAGCAACCATCAGAAGAAACAGAATAATCTTCAAGTTCTCCAGCCCTGACCTTTAACTTCAACTCGTGGATGGAAGGATCGGTCCTTTGAGCTGCTCGAATACTAGAAACAATCTGCGTTGGAAAGAAGAAACCACAACACAATCCTCAACCGGGTAGAATCTCCAACCAGTAGTATTAAGATGCTCCTGATCCTTAGAGATATACAACGAAGCAAGCATCTCACTAGCCTTCCTGCTCAAAGCATCGGCCACTACGTTCGATTTCCCAGGATGATACTTAATCTCGCAATCAAAGTCCTTTAGCAGCTCCATCCAGCGACGCTGTCTCATATTTAAGTCAGGATGCGAAAACAGATACTGCAAACTTTTGTGGTCCGAGTACACCACAAATTGCTCGCCATACAGATAATGACGCCAGATCTTCAACGCAAATACCACGGCTGATAGCTCCAAATCATGGACTAGATAACGAGTCTCATGCAGTTTCAACTGCCGCGAGGCATACGCAATGACTCGACCATTTTGCATCAAAACACAGCCCAATCCATTGAGCGAAGCATCCGAACAAACAACGAAACCACTTGATCCAGACGACAGAGCTAACACAGGTGCAGTAGTCAGTTTCTCCTTGAGCAATTGAAACGCATTCTCACACTGCTCAGTCCACACAAACCGCTTGTCCTTCAGAGTCAGTTGAGACATCGGCTTTGCTATGCTAGAAACTCCTTCGTTGAAACGACGGTAATAGCCAGCCAGACCCAAGAAACTGTGAATCTCTGTGTTAGAGTAGATGCCCAACTAGCAAAATTGTGGCATGTGGGTTTATAGACTCTTGTATATGACAATCTTTATATATGATATTCGCATTTTATTTATGGCATTCTTTACTTTCATTGTGTTGTATGATGATTAACAATTGCGTTGAGTAAAGACCTAGAATGCAATATAGTGTATGTTAGATGTGATAGTGGGTATGACGGCTATCATGAAACACATCTAATAGTCACTGTGTATTCTGAATTAGTTCCTAGTCGATTGGGCCGTCAAAATGAGGATAAGGCCACCCGAGCTTGAGACTAGTATCTGCGATGCGAAGTACCATGTTTCATTGGTAGGGAACATTGTGATGTTCTGAGCATGCAGATAGATAGTGACCTGGTGATCTATCGAACTACCCTCGTTCAGAATTACCATGTGGTTACCATTTGTCGAGTGGATAAGTCCGAGGTCTTGGTTGTACTGATTAGACCTCACGACTCGAAACGTCATTGAGACTCTACATGATAGGCGTCTCACTTTGACCCGTTTGCCGACTCACTTGGGGTCATTAGGCGGCGGGATTGGGTGAGACCCCGATGTATGTAGGAGTCGATGCATCGTTGTCGAGGATTCACCGCTCGCAGACATGCGTGGATATCCTATGCTATCTGAGGGGATAATAGTGTATAAATCTCTGGCCAGAGTACTAGAAATGTTTTAGGTAAATGGGTTTACCTAGTTACACTCGCGATGTCACTATTCGATCTCCAAGATGTATGCATAGCTATCGGATCTATAACGACTCTCGATTTACCAATGGTCGTTGATCTGATCGGGATATATGGATTGAAAGGACCGTACTGTACGCTAACCATGACCAACTGGTTCTTGCAGGAACTATCAGTGATACCTAGGGGATCATGGGGCGATGTTGCTAGACGCTCTTACCATGATCTGATGGGCAAGTCCGGAATTGTGATTCCGGAGCCACAATGGTTGTGGGCCCACGGCTAGCTGTATCCCTGAACCATTGAGGGTCACACAAGTACTGGATTCGAGATTCCCGCACGGAAACTAAGCTCAATGTTTATGATGAAGTCACGGTGATAGGGATGAACCGAATGTTCATCCGTTGGACCCGGGCCCGTTGGGCCGGTCCAAGTCCATCACTAATCTACTTAAGGTAGACTAGGGCTCCATAACTCATAACTTAACAATTGATTACACAACCCTAACCCTAGCTCTAAAAGCGCCGCCTCCCTCCTCTCTCAAATCGTCGCCGCCGCCTTGCGCCGCCGCCGCCGCCTCACGCCGGAATTTGTTCCGGCCAACTTTTCGAGGAGTTTCCGTCCGTGTCGATCTCGTCAGGCCTTCTAGTGCAGGCTGACGAAGGAGTCTCCCTTCCGGTCGTGGACCTGATTGACGTAATCTACCGCCGCCTATCGTGAAGTGCCGGTTTCCTCGCGAAACTGGTCGGAGCCAGGTGCCTAGACGCCAGCAAGGTAACTGACTGAACACCCTATGAATGGTTCATATTGTGTTGTTTTGAATTGTATTGAACGTTTCCCGGCCTAAGTTTATTCTTCCGCTCCTCGCCGGGAGACGGGATCCGGATCCGCCACGGTTCTCCAACACTCTGACACATTCCTGGGATGCTCCCAGTTCAGAACAGCATCAACCTTACTGGGATCCACAGAAATCCCCTCGGCTGAAATAACATGACCCAAGAAAACGACGCGATCCAGCCAAAACTCACACTTGGAGAATTTAGCATACAGCTGCTGGTCTCGCAACGTATGAAGGACAATTCTCAGATGCTCCTTGTGCTCCAAAGGAGTCTTAGATTAGACTAAGATGTCGTCAATTAACTCTCGGAAGACTCGGTTCATCAGATTCATAAAGACTATAGGTGCGTTGGTCAACCCAAACGGCATAACCAGGAACTTGAAGTGTCCGTACCTCGTACGAAATGTAGTCTTTGCGACATCCTGATCTCTTACCCTCAGCTGATGGTACCCTGAACGCAAGTCAATCTTCGAATACACCGCATAACCTTGCAGCTGATCAAACAGATCATCGATCCTGGGTAAAGGGTACTTGTTCTTAACTGTCACTTTATTCAACTGGCGAAAATCAATGCACATCCGCATTGAGCCATCCTTCTTCTTCACAAACAAAATGGGCGCTTCCCACGGCGACATGCTAGGTCGGATGAAACCTTTCTCCAGCAAATCGTCCAACTGCACCTTGAGATCTCTCAACCCCGCAGGCTCTAGACGATACGGGACACGAGAAATCGGAGCTATGCCAGGCACCAGCTCTATTCTGAAGTCAATCTCCCTCCTTGGAGGAAAACCAGGAATCTCCTCCCGAAACACATCGGGAAAATGTCGCACCACGGGAACATCGCTAAGCTGCACACGAGAAGAAGAAGACGCATCCAAAGCGTAGATCAAGAACCCAACATTCCCTAAGGACAACAGACTGAACATCTCCATCGCTGAGACTAACGGGATATTCGATCGAGAATCCTGGCCATAGAAGTCCCACTTCTCACCAGACAGAGGCCTAAAACGAACAATCCCATGGAAACAATCCACAGAGGCCCTATAGTTGGACACCACATCCATCCCAACGATACAATCGAAATCCCACAACATCAGACAGATCAAATTCGCCACCAACTCATGCTCCCCAAATCGCAAAACACCATCTAACAAAACCTCCTGGGAAAACAGGCTCACACCGCCAGGGGTAGAAACAGAAACAGCATCGCGCAAAGGGATGGTACACAGACCATTCTCAATAACAAACGAATCAGAGATAAAAGAATGAGATGCACCGGCGTCCAACAACACACGACACTGTGCCTAGACTCAAGTGTGATCAAAGAAATCAAGCTTATCCCAGCTTAAGCTCTGATACCAAAGGCCTCGTGCTCACAATAGAGATAAAACATACAAACACAAGCGGAAGCTACTAAAAAGCGGGTAAAATTTTCGCGTTTGGCCTGAAGGTTTAAAACCATGTAATTTAAAATACGACATTACTCAAAGTAGATATCCCAATTTGCAAAGCCAACAAAACAATACAGCCAGTATAGCATCAAACACAAGCATCAGACTCCAACAACAGAATACAACATCAAAGCACAGGGCATCCTCTGGCTAACTGTACTGATACATAAATATATGCTATACGCTACTGGGATACTCTAACCACCTCTTGGGGCACCTCCAGCTGGGTTAGCTCCACGACCAGCTGAATAACCTGGACAACACAACAGGCAAGGAAAACAACCAAGCCCTAGAGGGACATGGGGTCAAACCCCAGTACGGAGAGCAACTATAAAACAACAGTAAACATCAAGAATAAAATGCAGATGCTATGCATGAGACCAGAACAACAGCCGAAGGCTACAACCAAGGAAGGGAGCCAAAGAACTCAATGCACCGCTCAACAGGATCTGCAATAGAATATGTGGCCACGGTGAGTTTAGGACATGTGGGCGCTACCCACTCACCCCTACTCGCCCACCAATAACAGATGCGTCAATAGCTCAACCTGCCGTTGCCCAACCTATGAACTGTGGTAGTTAGCCACTCGGTGCATAGGGGCTAACAAATCCCAGCAGGGAGATGAGAGTGTGGAATCACCGCTCGCCCTCGCATCCGGGAAAGAAACAAAGCAACAACAACGAAACAATGTCTGCAAATAGCTGAAATGGAATGCCAATGCGTGTATGCACAATTAAAACAACCAGCATATAACATATGCACAACAATCATACACGATAGTGAGCAACTAACAACCAGAACACGGCAATTCCACAGAATAGCAATATCACAATTTATCCAAGCCATAACCTCGCTGTCATACAAGCTCCAAATCCGTACCTTAATTCTATGCACAATTACCACAACAAGAGTCCCGAGAAATCCGATACGCAACCTGAATAGCGAACACACGGACGAATTAAACAACTTCGCGATCTTACTTCCAGCTAACCACAGCCTCCAAGAATGGTATAGAATGAAAGATATTCACGAGAGGAGTCCAACGCTACCTCTAACGTACTAAACGGTGACCGGAAACGACGAGAATTGCCGGAGAAATACTACGGTGAACAGTGCTCTAGGGTTCGAAGCGAAGAATAACAATCGGGAGAAAATATCGCTAAGTATAGAATATGATATCTAGTCGAAGACCAAGTCTCCCAATATATATATATAAGCTTCTCACCAGATGACAGCAGCAAGAATAACTCCACCGACAAACGACGTCGCATAGAACACGTCACCATATCTGTCGACAGCTGATAATCTAAACCAGCAGCTGGATGAAATAGCGCAACTACCAGCTGATCTCAAAACGCTGCGTTTCAACTAATTAAAACGGCATCGCATAACCCAACAGCTGATCGCTACTAAAGGCAAACACACCAACTTCTGAATTCCCAAAACGACGTAGTTTCAATCCTCAAATAGAAACACGCTAACAAAACTAACAGCTGGTTCTTGTTTACCAAAACGTCGTCTCTTTAGAGTCCTTAGCGCTGTCTTCTGATTTTATAACTAAAAATGCCAACTGCTGACAGACTTCACCAAATGCTTATACGACGGCGTTTGCACCCGCTACAGGAACTCGCTGCCAGTGTCTAAAATAACACCAGCGCTAACAGATTCCTACGCTGCTGCCACCAGATCTCTCCACAAAACAGATTTCTCCTCTAAAACTCAAAATTACAAAAACTTCCAGAATTGCTCTAAATGTGAAATCTGACCCGAAAATGCAAACAGAGTCTTCAAACAGAAATCTGAACCACCAGAATTCCTTAAAATCCAAATAATCCAACAATTAATCTTTATAATTCCAGGTCTCACAACTCTGATAAAGATGTAGTTCTTGGACTTTTCTGGTTTTAGCCAAAAGTATCCCAACGACTAAAAATGTATCCTCAGAAGTCAAAAAATCGAATAATGCTACAATCAAAATGATTTGACAAGCAATTTATAGTGTACTGAGGTCCTGAGCCGAATTACTCCTCTGAGCTGATCTATCATGAGCTGAACTGTTCTCTAGATTGGTCAGCTCTAAACCGTTCCGCTCTAAGCTATTCTGATCTAAGCTCTTCTGCTCTAAGATAATCTGTCCTGATCTGATTTGATTTTTATAACTGGGTTGTCCTTACTCAACTTAATTCTAATTTGGTCTAATTCAACTTCTATAACTGAGTTGTTACTCAGCTTAGCTCCGATCTGATATGAACAAATAATGGTGTTAGTTCTGGCATGATCTGATCGCTTATCCTCCAAATTTAATTAAACTTAGCTTATTTTAATCTTCACCAAAACTTTAGAATATTCAACAATTTCCCTATTTTTGGTGATGACAAAGCTTGGACACTTAGTGATCAAAAGAAAAGTTCTTTTGAAAAAGGATTACAAGAATTGTTTCCCTATACAATTCTATCTAAACTCATATCGGCTAAGAGTAGCTCTTCTATCTGGTTGAATCGTCTTTTTGTCACAGAGAAATCTTCTGGTTTTGCTACTTCCCCTTTTTTGGCATCAATCCTATCTCTTAAGCAAGCAAATACTTCAGCAACTTGAGAACTGAGAGTAGCGACCCCAGTAGACATTTGTTGGTAATTTTCATGCATATGAGTGGCTTTTCTGGACTCCGTTGATGCTTGAGAGCGTTTGACTGATTCCAGTAAATCATCCATTCACTTATAAACTATCTTCTTGAATTGCTGAAAATCATATTTCACATAATTTTGCACATCACATATATTGGTTATGGACGTGTCTAACGCAGCAGTGATGGCTGATGTCAGCTTAAAGTCTACTGAATGACTGGTGGGTACTACCGGGGTTGATATGATTCTCGTTGGTTAAGAAAGGCAAACACGTGATATTGATTTCCACGCGCCCTCAATTCAATGGCCAAGAGAATCGAATTATGCCCGATCGTTAGAACAAGATTTTTAGGATGTGTGAAATCCTTTTCCGTATGAATTCTCAAAGGAAACAAAAATCACAACGAAAAGAAAACTAATCAATCTAAAACAAACCTTCAAAGGAACTCGTCTTTGACAATCCGTGCATAGATCAACCGACAAACGCCACAAAGTTATAGACATTGATAAGTTTGATTTTTTTTAAGGTAAACACCAACTTTTCAAGAAAGCAAAAGATTTTTATTCATAAACATCTATATTTTCGAAATCCATCTCCTAACATATATATAAACTTGTTTCCTAGAGTCCTAAGGATTTCTTCCAATCTAGAATCCCTTTTTATTAGGGTAACAAATCTCCTAGTCAAATCAATCTCTTATCTTATCTAATACTATTTGAAAATCTTATCTTAAGGAAAGTAATTTAAAAACAAAAACAAACCAAATGTCCTATGCATGTGAAACCAAATGTCATATGCATGTGAAACCAAATCTCCTAGTCAACTCAATCGCTTTTTTTGTTCATCTTCATTTTCTAGTCTTGGACTTGAATAATATTGACAATATAATCTCTTAAGCCTCCAACTAGCTTTTCATGTGCGGGCTTCCCCTCTTCTTTAAACATTTCTTGGATGCTCAAAACGAGTCCGTGAAGGGCTTCTTTGAACTTCTTGCTGTGTCCTCTTGTGATTGGTCCCGAGGGCAATGCTAACGGATCCCGTCGTATAGCTGTGATTGCATCAGGGGTACTATCCTGTTGGGACCAGTTCAGATCACGCACGACAGTGAAAACAGCTCGAGGAGGGATACACACGATCTGAAAAGATAAAGATTAAGCTGCAATAGATCTGGTTCTTGAAAATATTGAGCATCGAGAAATATATCAGATTTATGTAAAAACCTAGGCGGAAAACATCGGATATACTCTCTATATTTTGAAACTGAAACATGTTGGTTTTAAAACATGTGATGCAAAGATAAATGCATGTATGCTGAAAGCTGTAAAGACCTCATCTGGAATTTGTTTATGGAAGTTCGGAGCTGAATCTCCTAAGTCTCCCCTTTTTACAAACTGGAAGGCTCTACTAGAATAATTTGATTTTACAGTAACTGTACAGACCCACCTCAGCTGTGACTTACCCACTGCCCAAAGCTGAGTCTCCTAGATTCTTGTACATACCAGCTCTCAAGCTCTCCATCTCTATGAACTTGTTTAACATCTATCTACACACTAAGTTTTACGTCTTCGTGTCAAGACAGATTTTGTGTATTTTGGAGTGTGATGTTAGAGTAGGTGCCCAACTAGCCAACTTGTGGCATGTGGGTTCTTGTTGACTCTATGTATAACGATCTTTATTTATGAAATTTGCATTCATTTATGGCATTCTTTATCTTCACTATTATGATTACAATTGTTGGATAAAGAACTTGAATGCACTATAGTGTATGTTGGATGTGATAGTGGATTTGATGGCTATCATTAAACACATCTAATAGTCACTGTGTATATAAACTTGTTCCTAGTTGATTGAGCCGTCCAAAAGAGGATAAAGGCGACCCGAGCTTGAGACTAGCATCTGCGATGCGAAATACTATGTTCATTGGTAGGGAACATATTGTTGTTCTGAGCATGCAGATGGATAGTGACCTGGTGATCTATCGAACTACCCTCGTTCGGACTTTCCAAGTGGTTATCATTTTTTTGAGTGGATTAAGTCCGAGGTCTTGGTTGTACAGATTAGTCTTTATTACTCGAAACTTCATTGAGACTCTACATGATAGGTGCCTCACTTTGACCTGTCCGACTCAGTTGGGGTCATCAGGTGGCGGGGTTGGGTGAGGTCCCGATTCATGTAGGAGTCGATGCTTCGTTGTCGAGGATTCACCGCTCGCCCTTGTGCATGGATTTCCTATGCTATCTGAGGAGATAATAATGTGACAAATCTCTGGCCAGAGTACTAGATGTGTTTTAGGTAAATAGGTTTATCTAGTAACACATGCGATGTCACTATTTGATCTCCAAGATTTATGCATGGTAATTTGATCTCTAGCGAATCTTGATTTACCAATGACCGTTGATCTGATCGGGATATTTGAGTTGAAAGGACCGTACTGTATGGTAACCATGACCAACTGGTTCTTGCAGGCACTATCAGTGATACCTAGGGGATCTGAGGCGATGTTGCTAGACGCTTTACCATGATCCGGTGGATAAGTCCAAAAATATGTTTTCGAAGTCACAAATGTTGTGAGCCCACATCTAGTTGTATCCCTGAACCATTGAGGGTCACACAAGTATTGGTTTCTCAATTCTCGTACGGAAATTAAGCTCAATTTGTTGAGTATAGTAGGAGGAAGGATGGAAGTGTGACTTCCTAAAATTAACTAGGGGTGGAAATGTGAATTTCTTAAATTGGCTTGGACTAGTATGACTATCCTTAAATCTGATATCGGCCTAACCGCTATTTTGGATTAGGTGGTCTGAAAAATTGTTTTCACATCATAATTTTCAATTTTGTAAACTGTGTGATCGGTCCGTTCTGATTTCGATCGGGATTATGATGAAGCCACAACAATGGACTTGAAACCAATGTTCACTGTGCCTGGGCCCGACCCAGGCCCATTAACCTCGTTTAATCCCATGGAAAATCTATAAATAGAGGCCATGGGGTATTCATTTTACTCGCACCAAAAGTTGTATTCACAACTGATATTCTGGGTTGAGAATTCCATTCTCCCCTCTACTTATATTTTTCTACTCCTCCTCCTTTCCCCTCGATGTCGTCTAACCGTCATCGTCGCCGTCCACCGTAGATTCCGCCGTAATTTTTTCCGACCATCTCGGCGAGGAGATTCCGTTCATGAAATTTTCGTTGGTCTTCTAGTGAAAACCAACGAAGGAATTGTGATTCTGGTCGTGGACCGGATTAGGAGGCCGTAGCTGTTCAACCGTTGAAATGCCAATTCCCTAGTGGAGCTGGATGGAGCCAGGCTCCTAGACGCCAGTAAGGTAATCTTCTAAACATCTTATGAATGTTTAGATTATTGTTTAGGTGTATTGACCGTTCCCGGGCTCAAAAATTTTTAAACTTTCGCTGCACCCTAGGAGCGGGATCCGTATCTGCCGCTGCGCCAACATGTCATTCACTCAACTAATCTATTCAGCTCTCGGCTCTCATATATATGAGTGAATCTGTGTGTCAGAAATAAACAATTACAGTGTATAAACTCTCGTGTTTCCTCACACACTGTGAAGTGCTTCTTCTACAGCTGATTGGCTTCAGCAGTTGACACTGACGATTGCACTTATGATATGGTCGTCGACTGCTTCGTCATCTCTGTATTTTCTTCCCTCTCTTCTTTCTTTTTGTAGCACATCTTCGTAATCAGTTCAACTTGCACATATAAGACCGCTGGTCTTATGTTACCGTTGGACACAATCTCTTAGCCGTTGAAAAGTTTCTGTAAAGTTTCTGATATACTGTCCTTGTTGTCCTTTCATCATACATGGGTAGGTGAGACCATTTAATGTTCTTTGTACTTGCTCTGAACTAATGTAGACATGTCGAAGCAAATCAGTTTGAACTGCTTTAATTTAGTCTTCGAGTAAGCTCGTGTTTAAACTGCTTTGATCTTGATCTGATTTCTTTGAGCTGATACCCCCTGAGCTGATCTTCTCTGAGCTGTTCTAATCAGAGTCTTTCTGTTCTTAACTATTCCAGCTAAATCTTGCTCTGATATGCTCTTTAACTTAATTTTTCTTTTTCTTATTTTTCTCAGCTGACCCCCTTTCAGTTGATCGCCTCTGATCTATTACGAAGCTCCATCTAGATGTTCTTGATCTAAGCTTCTTCGTTCTTCTTTGTTCTGCTCTGATATGTTTCGATCTTATTATCTAAGCTGCTCTTGTTCTTATCTTTTCTAATCTACTCTAAGCTGATTGACTCTGTCCTGATTCTATCTCTGATCTGAATTCCCAATCTATTCTTCTCTTAGATGATCTGGTCTAAGCTGATCTTGCTATGCTATTTCAGCTTAGACCTTCTGAGCTGAACTGATCGATGTTCTAGTTTTTATGGCTCTCGGCTGAACTTCTGTAAGCTATAATTTGAATTTTTCTGCTCTAAACTGATTAGTATCTCTAATATCTCTGAGATGTTCATCTAAGCTGATCTGTTGCTCTCTAATTTGTTCTCAGCTGTACTGCTCTTGATCTCTGAACTGAAATTCTCTAAACTGATCTAAAACGAAGCTCCATCTGATCTGATTCTTTCAACTGAACTCAGTTATTCGCTTATACTGTGCAGTTCTTCAGTTAATCGGCTTGGATCTGATCTGGTCTGAATCCAGCTTAGCCTGCACACTCGAGTAAACTGTTAGATACAAAATAACAAGTTTTGTTTTCATCAAAATTAAGATCTGATCTGTTACACGTATCCAACATATCCTTAATGCGATCCTCTGGAAGAATTGAACTATCGGACCTGGTGGGAGATTCAGCAGCAGCCTGAGCTACTATATGAGAGAGATCTCAAAAATTTATAACTTATGTTGTATCTTCTGCCTCAATGGTATCAGCCCGGGCCTGTGTATAGTGTACAATTGCCAAGGCTGATGTATCCTCATTATTCTCTTTTTCTGAAGAAGAATGAATTGGACTGGTAGCATCGGGAGCTGAACCTATAGGAGCCTGATGCTCCAATATCGGATTGGAATTCCTTTGCTCCAAAGCTGATTTAGTTCGCATTTCCTCAGCACATCCAAAAGCCTCGTGCTCAGTTGTCATCATTGGAAAATCATCCCAGTCTGTTGGTCCCGTTACACGGGGTACCAGATCGTAGAAGCGCTCTGATACCAATTATTAGGATCGAAAAACCGGGGTTGTTTGTGAGCACTGCCACAACTCACGTCGGCTCTCACACAGCCGAAACACCAACCCCGTAAGTTACGTGCATTAAAAATTTGGGAGTTCGGAAATAAGCACGTAACTTTTGAAACCAGATCGTCGTGAATCTGGACCTACAACTCTGCGAACTGGTCCAGATTACCTGCTCCTTTGCAAGCTGGTTGAACAAGAGAAATCTGGTTTCTTTAACTTTGAGCTGCAATAGCTTAGTGTTCTTGAATGGTAGTGCGCCGAGATACAGATTGAGTTATGAATTAAAATCATGCGGAAGCAACTCAAACTGGACTCTTGTAATCGAAAGATCTTTAAACAATTTTGTGCGTATTAAACAATCATGCTATGCGTATGAATGTAAGTGCAAAAAACAGTAAAGAAAATATGCTGCAATTTGTTTATGGAAGTTCAGAGATGAATCTCCTACGTCTCCCCGTCTTCATCAATGGGAAGGTTTCCACTAGAAGAATTTGATTACAACGATCCTCGCTGCAACCCACTCCTACGACCAGCAGCCGCAAGAGCTCCTAGAAACACCACTGCACACCAGCCCGCAAGCTGCGCATGTCTAACTCCACTTCTTTAACGCCTCAGTGAGAAAGGCTACACACACTTCTTTAATATCTCAGTGAGAAAGACAATTAGACTTGTTTAACGTCTCTGTCCAAAGACTACGTTTTTGTTTTTGATTCACTCAGACTCTCAAATATATGTGAGTGAATCGTGTGTGAGATTTACAGTGTATATTGTGATCTCTCAAATATAAAATCTCACACACCGGGAAGTGCTCCTATCCGAGCTGGTTTTTCATTTTCTTCCCAGGGTTGTGCTTTATTCTTTTAAATTTTGGTTCGTAAAACACTTTACGACTTCGTTCTTTAGCACGCTCATCATCTTTATTTGCTTGTGTTGTGCTCTATATATAGCCCGATGCGTAGTTATATCCGTTGGACACAAAGTAGTAGACGTTTGAAAAGTCTTCTAACATTGTTGTACTTTGCGTCCTTTGTCATTTAATGCTTCTGCAGGCTTTTCGGCTTTTAGCATGTGAGCACTGTTCTAAGAAGACAACACAACGAATCGAGTTGAACACTGAAAACTAGTCTACGTAAAGTCTTGTGTTCAAATCGCTTTGCTTGTCGTTTTGTCCAATTCTGCTCTTGAACTCTGCTTCTGCTTGCTGAGATGGTTTGACCTTAACCAGATTGGTTCTTTGCACCAGCTCGTAGATTTGATGGCTTCTGTTATGCTATCTGAGCTGGTTTGACCTTAACCATCTTTCCAGCTTATCTCCGTTAAAGTTTGCATCGAGCTGCTCTTGTCTTCGAGCTGGTTGCTTCATCGAGCTGTTCAACGCTCTCTTCTCCTTCTCTCGTTTGCAATCGCTCTTGAGCTGATCTTCATCATCTTCAGATCTTCGAGTTCCTCTATATAGCAAAGTTCTTTCCCATTTTATGACTGTTCATGACTTTGATAGATAGAGTCCCTCCTTCCTTGATCTGTTCTCGAACAACCTGCCCAGATGGTTTGACCTTAACCAGCTGGTCTCTAATCTGTCCTCTATATGTGGGCAGATTCTTCATTTGAGCTGTTCTCCAGGCTGGTCTGTGAGACTTGCGTTTTTGCAAATCAGTTGTTGGTCGGGTTTGGACCAGCTGTTGGTCAATGAGCATTGGTGATGCCATCGATTTTTCCTAAGTGTTGGAATCAGCAGTTGGAAGATACCAGCCGTTGAGATGTTATCAGCTGTCGCGAGAAAGATATTGTTCGGGTTTTGCATCTGCCGTTGAGCGATCGCGTCAGTTGTTGGTGTTTCAGTCATTGCGTTTTGGTAGGAAGCAGCAGCAATGCTAACGTAGATTTCAGTCGTTGGTGTATTAGTGCGTATCCAGCTTTTGCGAGAGATCAGCTGTTGCGTAGTGACCAGCTGTTGGTTAGCAATCAGCAGTAGCTAACGAGTGACGTGTTCTGTGGTGACGTGTCCCTCTCTTTGAAGCGACGACGTTTTGTGAACATGAACCAGCTATTTGTTTTGTTAGCGTGTTTCTCAGTAGGTATCGATACTATGTCATTTAGTTAAGTTGGAACGACAGCGTTTTGAGTGGAGCGCTCTGTATCAGCTGTTGGTAGCGAGGTGACGTCCCTCTGCGACGTCGTTTGGTTAAGTTGGTGCGACGTCGTTTTGTTTAATTATTCGTTGTTTAGCGATAGGAAAAAGCTGATGTGAGATATCAACTGCTGGTTGGTATAACAACGATGACAACTGATTTTGTCGGTGGGATCTGTTCCTATTTCTAGCAGCTGTTGAGAAGAGTATATATTAGAGGTGTTGGCCTTCGATTTTATACCAAGTGCTGGTTTATACTTAGAATATTCCGTTTTCCCGATCTCTGTCGCGAACCCTAAGCGTTGTTCACCGTAGCTTTTCTCCGTCGATTCCCGTCGTTTCCGATCGCCGTTTTGAACGATTGAGGTAGCGTTGGACTCCTCTCGTAAAGGCGCTTCATCCTATACCACTATTGGAGGTTGTAGTTGGCTGGAAGCAAGATCGCGAAGCAGCTTCCTTGGCCGTGTGTTACGTTGTTTAGGTAGTGCTTAGAATGGCTTTGAATTGAGCTTTCTGTTGAGTTAGGAAGGTAGAATTATTCGCTGGTTGAGTGTGTAGCTCCCGGCCATGAGTTCTGTGATTAGCGTCCCTGAGATTTATGCTTTGTTGCTAGCAGGTTTTCAGATTTGAGTTCTCGGGACCCTGTTTGTAGTAATTGTTGCCCAAAATATCGAGGTACGGATTTGAGCTTGTTATAGCTTGGAATTGGTGTGAGATTTAATGTGAGACTGATGGGATGTTTTGGTGTATATGAATGCTGTGTATTGCTTGCTGTTGCATTGGTGTTTTAGGCTAGCTGCTTACTGTTATATGCATACACGCATTTCACATACAGTTCAGCTCCATGTTGCTTTGTATCTTGTTGTATTGTGCTGTGATTCTTACCAGGATGCGAGGGCGAGAGGCAATACCGCACTCTCATCTCCCTGCTGGGATCTGTTAGCCCCTATGCGCCGAGTGGCTAACTACCACAGTTCATAGGTTGGGCAACGGCAGGTTGAGCTATGTGGCATATGGTAATGGGTGTAGTGTCAAGGCGAGTGGCTCATTACCACACTTTGAACACACCCCGTGGCCACCATTCGTTGAAGTTATGTTTGAGCTATGCCTTGAGTTCCTTGGATTCTTTTCGGTGGTAGCCTTCAGCTGTTGTCCGGTGTCTCATGCATAGCATCTGTATTTTATCTTATGCTGTTTCTTTAGCTGTTTCAGTTGCTATCCGTACTGAGGTTTGACCCCAATGTCCCTCTGGGGCTTGGTTTGTTTGTTTGCCTGTTTGTTTTCAGGTATGCCGGGATTTACAGCTGGTCGTGGTTTTAACCCAGCTGGAGGTGCCCCAGGAGGTGGATAGAGTGTCCAGTTATGTATAATATTTATGTGCACTGGTATCACTGCGGGCGGGATGTCCCGGGTGATGCTTAGATCTATATAGCTGGCAGTCTGTAGTACTTTTGTTGTATTCAGCCGTTGGCAGTTTGTGTACTTGACTGTTTGTGCTAGTGTGGATTTAAAGAACTGGGATATATATTTTGAGTATTGTCGTATTTTAAATTACATCATCTTTCTGTCAGGCCAAAAGCAAAAAATTTTACCCGCTTTTTAGTAGCTTCTGCATGTTTTTGTATGTTTTGTCTCTGATGTGAGCACGAGGCCTGACATGGTCTGTTTCAGAGTTCTTCTGGATCAATGCTGAGCTGTGGCAGTGTGCCCATCCAGCTTGCATCTTTCCATACCAGCTTGGCTCAATCGAGACTTATCGAGTACCTCTTGCGTACAGATTCTTCCTCTGCTCCAATAGTGGGGGGTTGCCTCGATCTCGTCTAGCCTCTCACTAAAACAGCTCGGCTCTGCACTTGAATACTTCTCTTGTACACTGCACTTGATATGCGCTTGATCCGTTCTGCACTTCATCTCTCTGCACTTGAACTCTACTCTTATTATTATTCTGCGCTTGATCTTCGTGCTGCTCCAGCTCCAAGCCGGTGAACCAGCTTGGTGTTCCCTGCACTTCTGGAAGTAAACTACTGAACCAGCTTGGGCGTCCCCTTACTGTTCCAGCTTGATATCTTCGACCAGTCCAGATCAGGCGTCCCCTCACTGTTCCAGTTTGGATATCTTCATGTCTACTCTAGTCTAAGCAAGTTGCGCATTTCACGTAGAGCATTAGTACAATAATAGCAGATTTTGTGTGAGTCAAAACTTAGATTCTGATCTGTATAAACAGATCCAACACAGTCCTCTTGTTGTTCTTGAGCCAGTTGCTCAATTGCGTTCGTCGATGATTGATCTTGAGTCTGCTGAAGCCTTCCACCTATTACGCCAGGTCTTGCGCATTAGAAGGTGCCCCTGATACAGAACTCTCAGGAAACTTTAGAGGGAGACCACCTTGCGCTCGATATCCCCTATATTGTTCCCTGATCTATCTTAGACAGCTTCCAGGCGGTGTATGCTCATCAGATAATGGTTGGAAGAAGTTTTGTTGAGATCAAAATATTTCCAATGCTCCACAGATTTCTGTAGCAACTCCTCAACCATCTTTGAACGTCAGCTTTTGCCTCAACAACAATTCAGATATCTCTCTGTGACACCCTCACCCGAGGGAGTCAACGGATTGGAGTAAAAAGATTAAAGTTGAAAGATGAAAGGGCTAAATGCATTAATTGGAAGCTGTATTTTCTTCCAAGGCTTGAATTATAGAACAGTTGATACGAACAACAGTAAGGTCAGCTTGGAGTACAAAATTTCGTTCGAATTACAAACAGGATATTACAACTTCTTGAATTCTATATGAATCCTCTATTGTTGTAATAGATCTTAGTAAAGTTTTGAAAAGATAAAAAACAACAACACAGAAATGCTGGCCTTCAATAAACACACACACCCACAAACTGGTTCAGCTCGCACCTCCCGCCTACCCCTGAGCTGCCTCACCTTCACCAGGGAAACTAATGAGCCTAGGGGCTCAACAAGTAAAACTGAGGATAACAAGATCACATAATGTAGGCATAATTATACATAATCTAAATACATAGTTTAAAGAGCCAGCTTACGCTCAAATCTTTTTCATAAAAATCTGATTGGGACATCAACCCAGATCGCTCTTATTTCTTTGTGACTTATGGCCTAGAAGCTCTCCTTAGGTCATGACGCTTGATCAAGCTAAAATATTAATTTAGGAACTCGGTAAATAAATCCCAACTTAGCTGTGAAAGGGATTATAGTTTACTAACAATAATCATGTCCCTTTCCTCGTGAAGGGGCACTCTGGTTCATCAACCAGCTCACTCACCCTTCCTATGGACCGTCTGTTATCTATGCCATACATCCTTAAAAATAAAATTCACTTCCTTTAAATTGATGAAATATCTTTTAAACAATGCATTTGATAGGTGGTTGATCACTTAAACTTGTGGGGTTCAATTCTTTAAATCTCATTTAACTTTTAAAACCTCACTGAGCGTACATCTGGGCAGCGAGTTGGTGGTAACTGAAATCAGCTCGGGTGAATAATTCAAGAACAAAGTGTCAATGAGTTAAAAATGATCTCAATAAGGAGTAATGGATTATCGATTACTGGTCTTGGAATTATTCCGTTAAATCTGTTCAATTAAAGTGAAAAGATAAACTCAAGAAAAGGTAGTCCAGCACGGACGCAAGCTGGATCAGCTCGTGATGGGGTAGTCAGCTCGGGTAGAAACATTTTCAACTCAGTTTTGGGTATATCAGCTCAGCCGGAGGGTACTATACCAGCACGGGATAAATCAGATCAGCTGGAGGGTACGATACTAGCTTGGAATAAATCAGCTCAGCTGGAGAGTAATATACCAGCACGGACAATCTCTGAACAGATCAGCTTAGCTTATCCAACCGGAACATAAATCCCGATCAAACAAGCACCGCCTATCCGTTCAGAGCCATATCCAGAACTCTACAGCACACCGAAACTAATAAGCTTTTCCATGGTTCATAAGTAAACTCGAACCTGTACATCTCAGTGTTTTTGAAATACAACCTCGTTCTTGCTGAAAAACAAACTGGTGAGTTTTCTCAAAACTTTTAACATCGCTGCTGTGAACCCATAGCTTTCATACTTCAAACATTTGAATAAAACGTGAACACGAACTGAAACTTACACATGCATCAGGCAAGCAATCAACATGAAACAAAGAAACAATTTATGTTTTCCAGATGCAGCAAAGAATCAGCTTTACTTGCCTTAACTGCGAAACATGAAGAATACAGAACCTCGGTTGAATGTTACCACAAGCACAAGCAGTGACGCACATACCCATGGGAATCAATAGAGTGGAGTTAATTGAATAAACAAAGGAATAGAAGGGCTGAATGCGAAAAGTTGTAAGCTGTATTTCCTTACAAAATCGATATACAAACCAATGGCGCCAAAATGAAATAGCAACAACAGATTGATTAACAGATTTGAGGTTCAAGTACAAAATGCGATATTACAACTACTGGAACTCTATATGAATTCTCCATTTTGGATCTTAATACAGATTGACAAAAGATAAAAAACAACAAAGACACGGAAACATTGGCCTTCGATAAACACATATACACCACAGCTGGTTCAGCTCCCGTCTCCCGTCTGCCCCAGATCTACCTCACCCGCACCATAAAAGCTAATGAGTCTAGAGGCTCAGCAAGTAAAAACTGAGGATAACAAAGATCACTTAGCGCATGCAGACACATGCATAACTTAAAATAATCATAGTTTAAAGGAAGTCAGTTAAACATAAATTCTTTTCGTAAAATCAGATTTAGGAACGCAACCCAGTTCTCATCTATATTTTCTTTTGACTTACGGCTTAGAAGCTCTCCTTAGGTCCATTTGGCTCTTGATGAAGCTACATCTGAATTCAGCAACAATATGGAAAAACATCATCCAATATGAAGGGGCAACTGATTCCTTCGACAGCTAGCTCACCCTTCCAATATGACCGTCTGTTATCTATGCCATAAATCCTTTAAAACTGAATTTTACTTCCTTTAAACAAGTCGTTGATCAAATTCGGATCACATAGCTCGGGGTTCACTTCTTTCAAAACTAATTTCTCTTTAAAATTGTATTGAGCGATAGATTTGGCTACTGGAGACATATCGCTGACGTGGAATCAGATTTGGATAATAAAAAGAATACTTTGGTACGAAACAGATCTCAGTCGTGGAAAACAGATTTAAACATGGGAACAGTGCCGCTAGCATGAATAGATGTGAGAATCAGATTTGACCATGTAAACAGTATCGCTCTAGCGTTAAAAATAGATTTGGGCCGGGGAAGACAGATTTAACAATCAAAGCGGTATCGCTAGTGAGGAACATATGTGACTATAGGAATAGTATTGCTAGCGGAAACAGATTTGACGGTAGAAAACAGTGTTTAAGTGCGAAACATGTTTGAATATAAAAATAACATTGCTAGCATTAAAACAGATGTAACTATCGGAATAGTGGTGCTAGAGATAAAATAGATTTGAATTCTGGACCTAATGCTGCAGTATCACGAACAACAACCAAAGACACCAGCTCCGCCTATATAACCGGTACAAAATCCAGATTTGACCAGCATCGCCGATTACTTGGAGTCAAATCCAGACGCTGCCATTCACAAGAACGAAGAATTCTTACTCATATATAAAACTAAAATCCATACAGCTCAGTGGTTTAAAATCAACTTCCATCGTACTAAAACACATTTGGAGAGTTTTAAAACAGAAACAGCTTTGTGAACCCGAAACATTCATTTTAAACCAGCAATGGCATAAACATAAGTTAATATTGGTGCGTAAAACAGACAAGCAATCACAGAACAAAAAAGAGACAATATATGCTTTCACCGTGTAGCAAAGAATCAGCTTTACTTTCCTGTAACTGGAAAACACGAAGAACAGCTGGTCCTGATAAAAGATCTCCTCAAGCACAAGTGACGAGCTCTTTAGAAATTTGAGAGAATGAAAGATTTTTCTTGCAAGTGGAAATGAGCTTCCAACTCACGAAATCAATCATATATGAGAGCATGATTGGTAGCAGGTAGAAATACTTGAGTAGGCATAGTTGCCATACCAACTTCTTGTCCTTTTGAAAAGATTTGCTTAAAGCTCCCCACTACTATTTAAATTTTGAAATTGTTTCTGTCATTTTATAAATAATTCTCCCATTTCAAAACATTTTATTTCCAAAGAAAAATTCAGATCTTGACTAACTGGAGTTGAAATCTGAATGCTCGAATATCAAAATGACCCTTAAAATAAGAAGGTTAATATTTGTGGTCCTATGGATTTGGGGCGCTACAACTCTACCCTCCTTAATGAAATTTCGTCCTCAAAATTTACTTACCAAACAGCTCTGGGTAAAGACTATGCATATCAGCCTCGGTCTCCCACGTAGCTTCTCGTTCTGTTTGGTTAGACCACTGTACCTTGACCATTAGAATATTACGATTCCTCAATTGCGTAATCTCTCTAAGAAGAATCCTCTTGGGTCTTTCTTCGTAACTAAGATCTGGTGCCAAATGAATTGGCTCATAAATCAGCACATGCGACGGGTTGGGAACATACTTCCTCAAAGCTGATACATGAAGCACACTATGCACTGAAGACAGATGAGGGGGTAGTGCTAATCGATAATCCATCGTTCCTACTTTTTCCAAAATCTCGTAAGGACCAATATACCTTGGACTCAGCTTTCTTTTCTTCCCAAAATGCATCATTTCATTGGAGCTACTTTCAAAAACACGTGATCGCCAACTTCAAACTCAGCTCTCGACGTCTATTATCAACGTAACTCTTTTGCTTGCTTTGAGCTGTCCTCATCCGCTCCTTAATCTTCCTAACAGCTTCAGCTGTTTGCTCTAACACATCTGGACCTAAACCAGTCCGTTCACCTACATCTTCCTAGTGAAGATGTGATCTGCATTTTCGACCATAGAGAGCTTCATATGGGGCCATCTTTATCGAAGCTTGGAAACTGTTATTATATGTGAATTCTACCAACGGTAGCTTTAAATCCCAAATCTCTGAAAATCTATGAGACACGCCCTGAGTAGATCTTCTAAAATCTGAATCACCCTTTCTGATTGACCATCGGTCTGGGGGTGAAAAGCTGTGCTAAAGGTCAACTTAGTACCCAATGCTCTGTGTAAACTCTTCTAGAAAGCTGACGTAAACCTTGGATCTCTATCGGATACAATCGAAATTGGAATACCATGCAGCCTCACTATTTCTTTCACATACAATTCGGCATACTTGCTCACATCATAATTTGTCTTAACTGGTAAGACGTGAGCTGACTTAGTGAGTCTGTATACTATAACCCATATAGAATTGTATCCTAGGATAGTTCTGGGCAATCTAACCACGAAATCCATAGCAATAATCTCCCATTTCCACTCTGGTATAGGCAAGGGTTTCAGCATTACAGCTGGTCTTTGATGTTCAGCTTTCACCGGTTGGCATGTTATACATTCTGAGAAAAATCTGGAAATGTCATGTTTCATTCCTGGCCAGAAGTATAACTTCTGGAGATCCTTATACATCTTGGTAGTCCCTGGGTGCACTGAGTATGTGGCTGTATGGGCTTCAGCCATCAAATGTGTCTACTTGGGGCACCCACATCCGGCCCTTAAATATCACAATTCCTCCTTCTGAGGTATAGAGGTTGTTACCTCTTTCTTTATCTTGCTTAACCCACTTCTTCAGCTTCTCATCTTTCAGCCGTCCTTCTCGGATCTGGTCTATAAGATTTGGTTGAATGGAGAGATCTGCCAAGATCACAGTGCAATCACGGGGCACAATTTCTAACCCAAACTTCTCAATCTCATAAGCCAATGGTCTCTGGACAGTGAGCTGGGCTAATCCTATTGACTTCCTACTTAGAGAATCAACCACTATGTTTGCCTTTCCTGGATGGTAGCTGATGGTACAATCATAATCTTTTACCAGCTCTAACCATCTCCTCTGCCTCGTATTGAGTTCCTTTTGGGTGAAAAAGTACTTAAGGATCTTATGATCTGTGAATATTTCACACTTCTCCCCATAAAGGTAATGTCTCCAGATCTTCAAGGCAAAAACTACAGCTGCTAGTTGGATCATGCGTGGGATAGTTCTTCTCATGGTTCTTCAGTTGTCTGGAAGCATAGGAGATTACTCTACGATTCTGCATTAGTACAGCACCCAGACCTAACTTTGACGCATCTGTATAGATAACAAACTCTCCTTGATTAGAAGGCATGGTTAGCACGAGGGCTTCAATCAAAGCTTGTTTCAACCTCTCAAAACTAAGTTGGCAATCTGAGGTCCATTCATATTTAACCTGCTTTCTTGTCAGCGAGGTTAATGGGACAGCTATCTTCGAGAATCCCTTAATAAACCGCCTATAGTATCCAGCTAAACCCAAAAAGCTCCTAACTTTCAAAACATATTTGGGAATTGGCCAATCACGCATGGCTTCAACTTTGGCTGGGTCGACCTCCAATCCGTCCTTGGATATGATATGTCCTAAAAATGCAACTTTATCCAGCCAAAAGTCACACTTACTGAACTTGGCAAACAGTTATTTGCTCTTCAAAATTTGTAGCACTGTCCTAAGATGGTTGGCGTGCTCTGAGATGGTCTTGGAATACACCAGGATATCGTCTATGAATACAACCACAGATCCAGAAACGATTGGAAAACTCTATCCATTAAATTAATAAAAGCTGAGGGTGCATTGGTAAGTCCAAAAGGCATTACTAGGAATTCATAATGGCCAGAGCGTGTTATAAAGGCCGTCATAATAATATCAGCTGGTTTAATCTTCAATTGGTGGTAACCAGATCTCAAGTCGATCATAGGAAAGACTGTCGATCCCTTCAACTGGTCAAAAAAATCCTCAATCCTAGGAAGGAGATATTTATTCTTAACAGTAAGCTTATCCAGCTCTCGATAGTCTATACACAACCTTAAACTCCCATCTTTCTTCTTGACAAACAATACAGGGGCTCCTCACGGTGACATGCTAGGTCGAATGAAGCCTTTATCCAGCATATCTTGAATCTGTTCCTTTAATTCCTTCATCTCTGTTGGAGCAAGACAGTAAGGTGGTCTAGAAACCGGCGTTTCCCCGGGTACTAGATCAATTTCAAATTCTAACTCCCTGTCTGGTGGTAGTCCATGGATGTCTTCTGGGAAAACTTCAGGAAACTCATTCACTACTTCCACTTCTAAAAGTTGGGGTTTACTAACCGTGGCTAGGACTTTAGGCTTGCCAAAAATCCTACCCCACCTTCTCTTAAACAGCTTTGAGCCTTTAAAGCTGAAATAATGCGAGGAATTTTCCAAATCTGGTTAGCCTCAAATGTGAATGGGTCTCCTTTGGATGGGTTTGACCACTACTGTCCGGAACTTAAAATCAATGACTACTCCATACCTAGTTAACCAGTCCATTCCTAGAATTAAATCGAACTCAGGCATAGGTAGCACAATCAAATTAGCGGTAATCAAACGTCCTTGGAGCCTAAGTTCAAAGTCACGAAATAAACCATGGGATACCAGTTCCTCTCCTGAGGGTACAGTCACGCAAAAGCCTATGGTTAATTGGCCTGGTTTGAAGGGTAACTTCTTAGCAAACTTTGCTGCTATAAACTAATGGGTAGCACCTGAATCTACCAAGGGTATAGAGGGCATACCAGCAATCAAGATCTTACCCGTAACCACAGTAGAATCAGGGTTGGCTTGCTCAGCTGTCATAACAAAAGCTCTACTGGTCACCAGTTGCTTTGATTTTGGGCAGTTCCGAATAACATGGCCTGGCACACCACATATGTAGCAGACGTTCTGACCAGCTCTACATGGACCAGGGTGATTATTCTGGAACTTGGGACACACTGGCCGATTGTTGGTAGCAGGAACTGCACTAATAGGTTGAACTGGTACGGGTTTCTGTTCCTGAGGTCACTGCTGGTTCTTGTTCTGTTTCTTAAATGGCCTATGGTCTTTTTGTTGGAAGTCCTGCCTCTTCTGTTGTCTCTCTTCTTCGACATCATTCAAATCCCTCTCAACTCGTAGGGCTCTGTCCGCTGCCTCCCTATAAGTTTTAGGCCCAGATATCCTAACATTAAGCTTGAATATAGGCTTCAATCCTTCCACGAAATGATTCAACTTTTCCTCGAGATCATTCCAAATAAGAGGCACAAAGTAGCATCCCCTCTCAAACGTTCGAACATACTCCTGTACTGTCATGCTCCCTTGCTTCAAGGTTAGGAACTCCCGCTTCAATTCAGACCTCTTGTCTACTGTAAAGTATTGTTCGAAGAACACTCGCTTAAAATCTCCCCACGACAGATTTGCCAAATCCACCGATAGCTTGGCTCCTTCCCACCAGATCATTCCATCATCCCTCAACATGTAGATATCGCACCTTGCCCTATCCAGGTCTGGCATCTGGAGATACTAAAAAATGACCTCCATCGACTTGATCCAGCTCTTAGCAGCAAGCGGATCTGTTGTACCACTAAACTCCTTTGTTTCTGTCTTTGAAACCTTTCCTGAGGATCATCATGGTTTGGTCCCCACTGCTAGAAGATTGGCCATTGCCTCTGCCTGTCTGTTCTACCAACGGCCTTAAATGTTGGGTAATACTATCATTACTGTCTGGACTGGGTTCTTCTAAGGGAGTGCTTCTTCTACCTCTTCCTCTGCCAGACATCTTAATTTATAGCCCGTAATCCACCACAAAGGAGCATCAGAACATGCTAAATTAAAAATATAAATACTCTATAAAATAACTCACAGCTTAGGAGAAACGGGCAACAAAATCTGTCCCAACTGGAAATATGTGTTTTTATCTCTAGGACCATGCTCTGATACCAAGTTGTGACGCCCATATCCATGGGAATCAACAGAGTGGAGTTAATTGAATAAACAAAGGAATAGAAGGGCTGAATGCGAAAATTTGTAAGTTGTATTTTCTTACAAAATCGATATACAAACGAATGGCACCAAAATGAAATTGCAACAACAGATGTGATTAACAGATTTGAGGTTCAAGTACAAAATACGATATTACAACTACTGGAACTCTATATGAATTCTCCATTGTTGTAATGAATCTTAATAAAGATTGACAAAAGATCAAAAACAACAAAGACACGGAAACGCTGGCCTTCGATAAATACATATACACCACATGTCAGGCCCCGCGCTAATTACTCACAATTAACACATAATAAACGCAAAAACACGGAAGCTAAAAATCAGGGCTTAAAAATTTTTCGAAATAGGTTGGGCCTGAATTCAAATCATACATTCAAAATATCGATAATCAAAATATAAGTTATCTCAAACTTATACAATCAGGTAACATCAACTCTCAAATCATAAACAGATCCCCAAATACATAAAATCACGGGGCATTCCCCGGATCAATACATAATACAATATACTGGGACTCAAGGAAAAGGGGATCGACCAGCTGTACCACCACTCTGTCCAGCTTGGTTACATGAAGATCCTGCACCTGGGCAACACACACCCAAAACACAAAAGCAGGAAAACAAAATACGAGGTCAAGCCTCAGTACGAAGAGCTATCAAAACAGCAACACATGCAACATGCCATAAATCAATGCTATGAATGCATGAGGGCTATCAAAGAATCGGATGGCTAGACCAGTAAGTCAACTGGCACATCAATCAGTCGAGTCTCTATACCACGCACATCAAGTCAGCCGTTAGCCCATCACATCTCGGAAGTAGACGCTCGAATCCGGCAGTCACCACTCCGATGATAGCGTTGGACTATTCCGACACGACACATCAGTCGTCCAGTCGCAACGTGACTCTCAATCAGGTCTATCAACCAAATCTGTCAGGCTCAATATGTATGCGTGTATGCCAATCAATAATCAATGCATAATGCATACAATCAATACAATAAAACAGCATGCAAATCAATCAATTCCACACACTATTTCACGTAGCAATCACAGTAG
>KQ994486.1:63450-85388 GCA_001598015.1 Dorcoceras hygrometricum
ATCAGTGATACCTAGGGGATCATGGGGCGATGTTGCTAGACGCTTTACCATGATCCGTTGGGCAGGTCCGGAATTGTGATCCCGGAGCCACAATGGTTGTGGGCCCACGGCTAGCTGTATCCCTGAACCATTGAGGGTCAGGGGATCATGGGGCGATGTTTCTAGACGCTCTTACCATGATCCGATGGGCAGGTCCGGGATTGTGATTCCGGAGCCGCAATGGTTGTGGGCCCACGGCTAGCTGTATCCCTGAACCATTGAGGGTCACACAAGTACTAGATTCGAGATTCCTGCACGGATACTCAGCTCAATGTGTTGAGCTCGAGAAGAGGATTTCGAGAAGTGCGACTTCCTAATAGTCAACAGGGGTCAAACCGGGGTTTCCCGCTGTTGAGGGGCAAAACGGTCATTTTGCACTGGGGTTCTGGAAACGGTTTTTCAGATCATAATGTTCAGTTTTGGAAACTGAATCGATCGGTCCGATCTGATCGGCGATCGGAGTTACGATGAAGTCACGGTGGTGGGGATGAACCGAATGTTCACCCGTTGGACCCGGGCCCGTTGGACCGGTCCAAGCCTACCACTTAATCTTTTTAATTAGAAGACTTCATAACACTTAACAATGATTATTGCAAACCCTAAACCTAGATACCGCCGCCCCCTCTCCTCTCTCAAGCCGCCGCCGCCGCCGCCTCCACGCGCCGCCGCCGCCGCCGCCCGTCTTCGCCGGAAAATTGTTTCCGGACAACTCGACGAGGAGAATCCGTTCGTGCAGAATTCGTCAGTGCTTCTAGTGCAGGCTGACGAAGGAGTCTCGGTTCTGGTCGTGGACCGGATTGGCGATATCTACCGCAATCTACCGTGAAGAGCCGACGTTATTGTAACTACGGTTGGAGCCAGGCACAAGTGCCAGCAAGGTAGTGGTTTTGAACCCCCTATGTATGTCGATAATTGTTATTGCTTTTTGTATTGATCGTCTCCCGGCTGTATTTCTTTGTTCTTCCGCTGCCTTGCCGGGGGGCGGATCCGGATCCCCAACAGCAAATCAATCAATTCCACACACTGTTTCACGTAGCAATCACAGTAGCAGGCCAACAGATTTCATAGCAGGGAAATACAGCCATGTTCACGCTTCAAGCCATTAAGAGCTGCTCAATTCGTACCTCAACTGCTTCAATATACCTCAACAGGCTTCACAACCTACGGCCAGCAACTAAATCAAGTCCACGGCCCTTGAATCTTCATGGCAAAGCTCAACCAAAATCCTGGGAGCTGAAATCTGTTTCAAGACTTCGAAAATCAGCTTAACTCAAGCACAATTCTAAGCCTGAACATTCTAATACCTACGGCCAGAACCAACCTCCAGTTATAAACATCTACGCAGGTATTTACCATAAGATCATAGCTCAAATCAACGAGAAATGCTCACCCAAAAGCTCACGCTAGAAGGAGAAACGCACGGCCAAGATTTCTCCAAAAGCTTCGAACACTAACAGCTTCACGCTTCCACTCCAGCATTAATTCAGGGTTCGAAATGGGTAACAATCGAAAGAGCTAAGCTAGGGGAGTCCAACGCCACCAAGATTGTCAAAAACAGAGGCTGGAAGCGACGGGAATCGGCGGTGGAAAGTTACGGTGAACAGTAGCCAGTCGATGGTTACACAGGGAAGAGGATAAGAAATATCGGGTGTAAAACATTCTAAGTGTAACTCAACACTTGTATTTATATCCTCAATTAAATCGCTACTGTCTAAGTCAAACACCGACAAAAACAGATTCCTGCAACTTAAATTTGCGTCAAACAGATCTCTCAACAACGCTACGAACCACAAGATTCCAGCGTTAACAACAAACACTCACTCACAAGTCAAAACGACAGCGTTTCGGTGACATCTGGTCTCTCCAACGGTAGCACAAACCAGATCTCTCGCTCGCGCAATACAAAACATGCCAAGTGCTGGAAATCCAAAACGACGACGCAACAACTAACTGGAACGACGCCGCATCACTCAAAACAGATCTCTCCTCGACACAACGCTAGCGCTCAAAACAGATTCCTCAACTAAGCGCGCTATACCAGATGTCAACTCCACATGTTGACCAACACGTGAAATCTGCTTACATCAGTAGATCTCTTCACGTGAACTATCCCCCGCGTTCAATACAACGAAAACAGATCTCTCAATCCAGCGATCACCCGCTACAGTTCCGTTGACTAAAGTTGACATCTGAAAATCACGAAATGCAAGCGCAGCACTCTCGACTATCCAGATCTCACCAAAACGATAGCGTTTTACCTACCTCTCGCGGCAAAACACGCTAACACTCAGGGAACCAGATTTCTATCAAAATCTAATCAATTCGTTCCCAATTCCAAATCAGATTTCACCCGATAAACCCGAACTAAAATCTGGACAACTCCAACTAGAGATCTGAATTTCCTCAAATCAGATTTCACCAAAAATTCGAAATTCCAGAAATCAAAAACCTTAATTCCCGTGACTAATCTAACCCAAAATCTGATTAATCACAAATATTGAAATCTGATTCCTCACATTCTCCCCACCTTAAGAGATTTCGTCCTCGAAATCAAAGGCAAACAAGGGCAGAAACAATCAAACATGCAAATCCGCACAAACACTACTCAAATTCGAAGCAAAAATCAGCAATTTACCTGGAAAAATCTGCACAATCAGTCTCAAAAAGATGAGGCCAGTCTTGTCTCATCTTCTTCTCAACTTCCCAGGTTGCTTCTTCTCGGCCATGCTTGCTCCATTGGACCATCACCAACGGAATTATCTTGTTTCTCAACTGCTTCTCCTTCCTGTCCAGGATCTGCACTGGATATTCAACATAGCTCAAGGCAGAATCCAGCTCAACTTCGTCAGTTCTCAAAACATGGGACGGATCTGGCTCATATTTTCTCAACATAGACACATGAAAGACATCATGCATCGCTGCTAACTCCTCGGACAGCCTCAATCTATAAGCCAACTGTCCAATCCTCTCAACAATCTCAAAAGGACCAACGAATCTGGGAGCCAATTTTCCTTTAAATCTGAATCGCATAACACTCTTGAAAGAAGAAATCTTGAGAAACACACGATCGCCAACCTAAAACTCTAACGATCGACGTCTTCCATTAGCATAGCTAGAGAAACGGTCTTCAGCAGCTTTCATTCTATTCCGAATCAAATCAATCTGATCCTTCATGTGATGAACAAACTCCGGAGTAGAAAGCTTTCTCTCACCAACTTCTTCCCAACAAATCGGGGATCTGCACTTTCGACCATACAACGCCTCAAATGGAGCCATTCCAATAGTCACCTGGTAGCTGTTGTTATACGAAACTCAACCAAGGATAGCGAATCCTGCCAGCCACCGCTGAAATCCATCACAATTGCACGCAGCATATCCTATAAAGTCTGGATAGTCCGCTCAGACTGTCCGTCTGTCTGTGGGTGATAGGCCGTACTCATAGCAAATCTCGAACCCATCGCAATCTGCAAACTCTTCCAAAATCGAGAGGTGAACCTCGGATCTCTATCGGACACAACCGGAACTCCATGCAATCTAACCACATGGTCGATGTACAATTTCGCCATTTTCTTCATAGAGCACCTCACATCATAGGGAATGAAATGGGCTGACTTCGAAAGTCTATCGATCACAACCCAAATAGCATCGCATCCCCTGCTCGATCGAGGTAAATGAGTCACAAAATCCATGGCGATGTGCTCCCAATTCCATTGGGGCACCTCTAAACTCTGCAGCAATCCACCAGGTCTCATCCTCTCAGCCTTGACCTGTTGGCAATTCAGACATCGAGCAACAAAACCAGAGATGTCGCTTTTTATACCTGCCCACCAGTAGTGAGACTTCAAGGCATGATACATCTTCCTCTCGCCCGGATGCACACTGTACCGACTACATTGTGCTTCATTCATGATGGTCTCTTTCAAATCAATCAGGTTCAGAACCACTAATCTCCCTTGAAATCTCAAACATCCATCCGGAGAAACAGAGAAATCATCAGACTGACCATTCTGGGCCTTAATCCTCAACTCATGGATATAGGGATCAGTCCTCTGTGCCTCCCTGATGTCATGAAAAATCTGAGGCTCAACCTGAATCGTAGAAACCATGAAGTACTGATCGCTCGGCTGAAATCTCCAACCAGAAGTACTCAATTGCTCATAGACTCTCGAAGCATTCAAGAACGAAAGCATCGCCGGTTGGGTCTTTCAACTCAATGCGCCGGCAACTGAGTTCATCCGCTCAGGCTGATACTGAATCTCACAGTTAAAGTCCTTGAGCAATTCCATCCATCGTCGCTGCCTCATGTTCAAATCTGACTGCGTGAAGATATATTTCAGGCTCTTGTGGTCGGTGTACACCACAAATTCTTCACCATAAAGATAATGTCACCAAATCTTCAAGGCAAACACTATCGCAGCCAACTCCAAATCGTGAACAGGGTACCTCGTCTCGTGAGGCTTCAACTGTCGAGACGCATAGGCAATCACGTACCCGTTCTGCATCAGAACACATCCTAAACCATTGAGAGAAGCATCGGAGCACACCACGAAACCTCCAGATCCAGACGGTAGAGCCAACACAGGAGAAGTAGTCAACTTCTCCTTCAACGTCTGAAAACTGTTCTCGCACTCATCAGTCCACACAAACCTCTTATCCTTCTGAGTCAACTGAGTCAGAGGCCTGGCTATCGAAGAGAACTTCTCGATGAAACGCCTATAATAGCCAGCCAATCCCAAGAAGCTACGGATCTCAGAAACATTCCTAGGTCTCTCCCAGTTAAGAACTGCTTCGACCTTACTCGGATCTACCGAAATCCCTTGTGCTGAAATCACATGACCCAAAAAGATAATCTGATCAAGCCAAAATTCACACTTGCTGAACTTGGCATAAATCTGCGAGTCTCTCAATCGCTGCAACACCAGTCTCAAATGCTCCTTATGCTCTCTCAAGCTCCTCGAGTACACCAAGGATGTCATCTATGAAGACTATCACGAACCGATCAATATACTCGCTGAAGACGCGATTCATCAAATCCATAAAGACAGTGGGGGCATTCGTCAACCCAAACGGCATGACAAGAAACTCATAATGCCCATATCTAGTCCGGAAAGCCGTCTTCGCCACATCAGCGCCTCTAATCGGCAACTGGTGATAACCAGAGCGCAAATCAATCTTCGAGTAAACGACCGATCCTTGCAACTGATCGAACAAATCATCAATCCTCGGCAAAGGATACTTGTTCTTCATCGTCGCTTTATTCAACTGTCTGAAATCCACACACATCCTCATTGACCCATCCTTCTTCTTCACAAAAAGAATCGAAGCTCCCCAAGGCGACATACTCGGTCTAATGAAGCCTTTCTCCAAGAGATCACTCAGCTAATCCTTCAGCTCTCTCAACTCTGCTGGCGCCAACCGATACGGAGCTCTAGAAATCGGGGCGGTACCGGGCACCAACTCGATACTGAAGTCGATCTCGAGTCTCGGAGGGAATCCAGGAATCTCATCTGGAAACACGTCGGGAAACTCTCTAACGATCGGAATATCGCTCAACTCCAATCGCTGCTCTTGGGAACCGTCAAGCGCGTAGATCATGAATCCAGCGTTATCTAGCGATAACAGGCTAAACATCTCCATGGCAGAAACTAGCGGAATCTTCGAGCGTGAATCAGCACCGTAGAAATCCCACTTCTCACCCGAATCAGGGCGAAATCTCACCACACCATGGAAGCAATCAACTGTAGCCTTATAGGCAGATAACACATCCATCCCCAAGATACAATCAAAATCTCTAATCCCCAAAACAATCAGATTGGAGACCAAAACATGCTCTTCAAATATAATCAGACAATCAATCACTACCTCTCGGGACCAAAGACTCACACCAGTAGGAGTAGACACAGACACGACATCACACAATGGGGATGAACTCAACCCATGCTCAAACATAAACAACTCAGATATGAAAGAATGTGATGCTCCAGTGTAAAAAAGAACTCTCGCAGGATAATAAAAAATAAAACATGTACCTCCAATCACGATGCCAGGCGTCTACTCAGCCTGCTCTCTAGTCAAAGCGTTCGCCTGAGCCTGCTGGGGAATCTGGAACTGGGGTCGAGAAGGTCCTCCAAACCTAGACGATCCACTAGGTTGAAATCCAGATCGCTGGGTAGGAGCAGAAAACTGCGGTCTCTGTGAACAACCACCAACCGAAGCCTGATGTGAAGGAATCGAAGTCTGTCCCCTCAACAACGGACACGCTCTCCGAAAATGTCCAGGCTGTCCATAGTTGTTGCATGTTCCCTGAACTCCACGACACTGCGATGTCGGATGCCTCCCTCCACACTGTCCACAAAATCCTCCTCCAGAACCACTGCCTGAACCAGAGCTCACTGAACCAGAGGAACTCGAGTTGCCCTTCTTCTTGAATTTCTTCCCTCGAGTTCGGAACTGATGGCGACTCGACTGCTGTGACCCCTGAGGAGACTCAAACGACTGCGACACATCCTGCACCGGCTGCGAAGCACGCCCAGTCGTCTGATGCACCGGAGCCTCGGGATCCATCAAACTCTCCTCAATGTCAACCGCATTGTTCACAGCTTCAATATAGGTCACCGGGGACCCAGACAACACCATCCGGTAAAGATCAGGTCTCAGAAACATCTCCATGGAGAAAACTAGCGGAATCTTCGAGCGTGAATCAGCATCGTAGAAATCCCACTTCTCACCCGAATCAGGGCGAAATCTCACCACACCATGGAAGCAATCAACAGTAGCCTTATAGGCAGATAACACATCCATCCCCAAGATACAATCAAAATCTCTAATACCCAAAACAATCAGATTGGAGACCAAAACATGCTCTTGAAATATAATCAGACAATCAATCACTACCTCTCGGGACCAAAGACTCACACCAGTAGTAGTAGACACAGACACGACATCACACAATGGGGATGAACTCAACCCATGCTCAAACATAAACAACTCAGATATGAAAGAATGTGATGCTTCAGTGTAAAAAAGAACTCTCGCAGGATAATAAAAAATAAAACATGTACCTCCAATCACGATGCCAGGCGTCTACTCAGCCTGCTCTCTAGTCAAAGCGTTCGCCTGAGCCTGCTGGGGAATCTGGAACTGGGGTCGAGAAGGTCCTCCAAACCTAGACGGTCCACTAGGTTGAAATCCAGATCGCTGGGTAGGAGCAGAAAACTGCGGTCTCTGTGAACAACCACCAACCGAAGCCTGATGTGAAGGAATCGAAGTCTGTCCCCTCAACAACGGACACGCTCTCCGAAAATGTCCAGGCTGTCCATAGTTGTTGCATGTTCCCTGAACTCCACGACACTGCGAAGTCGGATGCCTCCCTCCGCACTGTCCACAAAATCCGCCTCCAGAACCACTGCCTGAACCAGAGCTCACTGAACCAGAGGAACTCGAGTTGCCCTTCTTCTTGAATTTCTTCCCTCGAGTTCGGAACTGATGGCGACTCGACTGCTGTGACCCCTGAGGAGACTCATACGACTGCGACACATCCTGCACCGGCTGCGAAGCACGCCCAGTCGTCTGATGCACCGGAGCCTCGGGATCCATCAAACTCTCCTCAATGTCAACCGCATTGTTCACAGCTTCAATATAGGTCGCCGGGGACCCAGACAACACCATCCGGTAAAGATCAGGTCTCAGACCCTTCAAAAACTTGTTCCTCTTTGTCCGTTCTTGGTTTGCTACATGCGGCATGTACACTAGAAGCGCAGAAAACTGCCTTGCGTACTCAGCCACCCTCATCGTTCCTTGCTTCAGGTTATCAAACTCACGCTCTCGGCTGCTGTAGTAGGACTCAGGGGTATACTCCTGTCGAAACGCCTCACAAAAGCTCTCCCAAGTAATCACTGCCCCACTATCACGAAGGATACGAGAAGTACCCCTCCACCAGCGCTGCGCGTTATACCTCAACTGCAGCACTGCCAACTTCAGTCTCTTTTCAGTAGCGTACTCCAAAGTATCAAACAGCTCCTCCATATGAACTAGCCAAGCCTCAGCTGAAGCACCACCCTCGGTAGCAGCAAAAGTCGGAGGGTTCGTACGCTGAAATCGAGCTAAAACTAGTTCCATCTCACCTATCCGTCGAGTCACATCATCCACCCGATGAACATCCTCATCACTATCTGGAGCCCTAGACCCTTCAGCGGAACATCTAGATCTACCTCTTCTCGGCGGCATCTACACAAGTCTAGAGGTAAGGCTAACAACAGATATAACATCAAGGCAGATAATAATCACGTAAGTCACAGAGTCAATCAAAAATCAAATCAAAACTCTGTGCCTAGACTCGAGTGTGATCAAAAGAAATCGAGCTTATCCCAGTTTAAGCTCTGATACCAAAAATGTCAGGCCCCGTGCTAATTACTCACAATTAACACATAATAAACGCAAAAACACGGAAGCTAAAAATCAGGGCTTAAAAATTTTTCGAAATAGGTTGGGCCTGAATTCAAAATCATACATTCAAAATATCGATAATCAAAATATAAGTTATCTCAAACTTATACAATCAGGTAACATCAACTCTCAAATCATAAACAGATCCCCAAATACATAAAATCACGGGGCATCCCTCGGATCAATACATAATACAATATACTGGGACTCAAGGAAACGGGGATCGACCAGCTGTACCACCACTCTGTCCAGCTTGGTTACCTGAAGATCCTGCAAATGGGCAACACAGACCCAAAACACAAAAGCAGGAAAACAAAATACGAGGTCAAACCTCAGTACGAAGAGCTATCAAAACAGCAACACATGCAACATGCCATAAATCAATGCTATGAATGCATGAGGGCTATCAAAGAATCGGATGGCTAGACCAGTAAGTCAACTGGCACATCAATCAGTCGAGTCTCTATACCACGCACAGCAAGTCAGCCGGTGGAAATCATCGGTCCGTGATATTCCGGGCCCGTCAGCCCATCACAGCTCGGTAGTAGATGCTCGAATCCGGCAGTCACCACTCCGATGATAGCGTTGGACTATTCCGGCACGACACATCAGTCGTCCAGTCGCAACGTGACTCTCAATCTGTTCTATCAACCAAATCTGTCAGGCTCAATATGTATGCGTGTATGCCAATCAATAATCAATGCATAATGCATACAATCAATACAAAAAAACAGCATGCAAATCAATCAATTCCACACACTGTTTCACGTAGCAATCACAGTAGCAGGCCAACAGATTTCATAGCAGGGAAATACAGCCATGTTCACGCTTCAAGCCATTAAGAGCTGCTCAATTAGTACCTCAACTGCTTCAATATACCTCAACAGGCTTCACAACCTACGGCCAGCAACTAAATCAAGTCCATGGCCCTTGAAGCTTCACGGCAAAGGTCAACCAAAATCCTGGGAGCTGAAATCTGTTTCAACACTTCGAAAATCAGATTAACTCAAGCACAATTCTAAGCCTGAACATTCTAATACCTACGGCCAGAACTAAACTCCAGTTCTAAACATCTACGCAGGTATTAACCACAAGATCACAGCTCAAATCAACGAGAAATGCTCACCCAAAAGCTCACGCTAGCAGGAAAAACACACGGCCTAGATTTCTCCAAAAGCTTCGAACACTGACAGCTTCACGCTTCCACTCCAGCGTTAATTCAGGGTTCTAAATGAGTAACAATCGAAAGAGCTAAGCTAGGGGAGTCCAACGCCACCAAGATTGTCAAAAATAGAGGCTGGAAGCGACGGGAATCGGCGGTGGAAAGTTACGGTGAACAGTAGCCAGTCGATGGTTACACAGGGAAGAGGATAAGAAATATCGGGTGTAAAATATTCTAAGTGTAACTCAACACTTGTATTTATATCCTCAATTAAATCGCTACTGTCTAAGTCAAACACCGACAAAAACAGATTCCTGCAACTTAAATTTGCGTCAAACAGATCTCTCAACAACGCTACTAACCACCAGATTCCAGCGTTAACAACAAACGCTCACTCACAATTCAAAACGACAGTGTTTTGGTGACATCTGGTCTCTCCAACGGTAGCACAAACCATATCTCTCGCTCGTGCAATACAAAACACGCCAAGTGCTGGAAATCCAAAACGACGACGCAGCAACTAACTGGAACGACGCCGCATCACTCAAAACAGATCTCTCCTCGACACAACGCTAGCGCTCAAAACAGATTCCTCAACTAAGCGAACTATACCAGATGTCAACTCCACATGTTGACCAACACGTGAAATCTGCTTACGTCAGTAGATATCTTCACGTGAACTATCCCCCGCGTTCAATACAACGAAACCAGATCTCTCAATCCAGCGATCACCCGCTACAGTTCCGTTGACTAAAGTTGACATCTGAAAATCACGAAATGCAAGCGCAGCACTCTCGACTATCCAGATCTCACCAAAACGATAGTGTTTTACCTACCTCTCGCGGGAAAACACGCTAACACTCAGGGAACCAGATTTCTATCAAAATCTAATCAATTCGTTCCCAATTCCAAATCAGATTTCACCCGATAAACCCGAACTAAAATCTGGACAACTCCAACTAGAGATCTAAATTTCCTCAAATCAGATTTCACCAAAAATTCGAAATTCCAGAAATCAAAAACCTTAATCCCGTGACTAATCTAACCCCAAATCTGATTAATCACAAATCTTGAAATCTGATTCCTCACACCACAGCTGGTTCAGCTCCCGCCTCCCGTATGCCCCAGATCTGCCTCACCTTCACCATAAAAGCTAATGAGCCTAGGGGCTCATCAAATAAAAACTGAGGAACAAAGATAACTTAGCGCAGGCATACAAATGCATAACTTAAAATAATCATAGTTTAAAGGAAGTCAGTTAAACATAAATTCTTTTCGTAAAACCAGATTTGGGAAGGCAACCCAGATCTCATCTATATTTTCTTTTGATTTACCGCTTAGAAGCTCTCGTTAGGTCCATTTAGCGCATTGATCAAGCTACATCTGAATTCAGTAACAATATGGCGAAACATGGCCCAATATGAAGGGGCAACGGATTCCTTCGACAGCTAGATCACCCTTCCAATATGACCGTCTATTATCTATGCCATAAATCCTTTAAAACTGAACATTACTTCCTTTAAACAAATCATTGATCAAATTCGGATCACATAGCTCGGGGTTCACTTCTTTCAAAACACATTTCTCTTTAAAATTGTACTGAGCGATAGATTTGGCTACAGGAGACGTATCACTGACGTGGAATCAGATTTGGCTAATAAAAAAAATACTCGGGTACGAAACAGATCTCAGTCGTGGAAAACAGATTTAACCATGGGAACAGTGCCGCTAGCGTGAACAGATGTGAGAATCAGATTTGACTATGTAAACAGTATCGCTTGCGTTAAAAATAGATTTTGGTCGGGGAAGACAGATTTGACTATCGAAGCGGAATCGCTAGCGAGGAACAGATGTGACTATAGGAATAGTATCACTAGCGGGAAACAGATTTGATTGTAGAAAACAGTGTTTAGGTGCGAAACAGGTTTGAGTATAGAAATAACATCGCTAGCATTAAAATAGATGTGACTATCGGAATATTGGTGCTAGCGAAAAAACATATTTGACTTCTGGAACTAATGCTGCAGTATCACGAACGACAACCAAAGATACCAGCTCCGCTTATCTAACCGATACAAAATCCCGATTTGGCCAGCATCGTCGATTACTTGGAGTCAAGTCCAGACGCCGCCATTCACCAGAACGAAAAAATTCTTACTCATACATAAAACTCAAATCCATACAGCTCAGTGGTTTTAAAATCAACTTCCATCATACTAAAACACATTTGGAGAGTATTAAAACAGAAACAGCTCTGTGAACCCAAAACATTCATTTTAAACCAGCAATGGCATAAACATAAGTTAATACTGGTGCGTAAAACAGGCAAGCAGTCACAGAACTGAAAAGAGACAATATATGCTTTCATGGTGTAGCAAAGAATCAGCTTTACTTGCCTGTAACTGGAAAACACGAAGAAGAGCTGGTCCTGACAGAATATCTCCTCAAGCACAAGCGACGAGCTCCTTAGAAATTTGAGAGAACGAAAGATTTTTCTTGCAAGTGGAAATGAGCTTCCAATTCACGAAATCAATCATATATGGGAGTATTATTGGTAGCAGGTAGAAATACTTGAGTAGGCATGGTTGCGATACCAACTCCCTGTCCTTTTGAAACGATTTGCTAAAAGCTCCCCATTACTATTTAAATTTTGAAATTGTTTCTATCATTTTATAAATAATTCTCCCAATTCAAAACATTTTATTTCCAAAGAAAATTCAGATCTGGACTAACTCGGATTGTGCTTGGGGCGAACTCTGTCCAGAAACCTTCTGGATTGTTTTTCAAATCTGGAAAGAAGAAATCAGCTTTAAATAAATAAAACTAACTGGAGATGAAATCTGATTGCTCGAATATCAAAATGACCCTTAAAATAAGAAGGTTAATATTTTTGGTCCTATAGATTTTGGGGCTCTACACAAGCTGTCGATCTTCTAAGTATTTTGAGAACTGGAATTTTTCTTTCGTGTGAGCTCTATAACTCTCAAAATATCATTTTGTAAGAAGTATGATTGGTAGTAGGTATATAGTACGAAAAGAGGCATGGATCACCTTACCAACCCACATAAATTATCAAAAACCCCCTACTACACTTTAAATTTTGAAATATACTGCTATAATTTTATTGAAAACTGAACTCACATATCCAAAGCATTTTATATAAAATCACTGCCAGCTCGGATTTGTGCTTGGTGCGCATCCTTCCGGGAACCTAATGGACCATGCTTCTAAGCTGGAAGAGAAGAAATCAGCTTAGGTAAAAGAACTAGCTCAAACGATAGCTGGAAGCGCAAATATCAAAACAACCCTTCAAAAGAAAAAGGATAACAAACGTGGTCCTATGGATTTTGGGGCGTGACAACTCTACCCTCCTAACTGAAATTTGTCCTCGAAATCTAATCTTACCAAACAGCTCTGGGTAAAGGCTAGACATATCAACTTCGGTCTCCCATGATGCTTCCTATTTTGATTGGTTAGACCACAACACTTTGACCATCGGGATGGTACGATTCCTTAATTTCCTATTCTCTTTATGAAGAATCCTTTATGGTCTCTTTTCGTAGCTCAGATCGGCTTCAAGCTGGATTGGTTCATAGCTCAGCACATGCGATGGGTTGGGGACGTATTTCCTCAGAGCTGATACGTAGAAAAAATTGTGCACTAAAGACAGGTGCGGGGGTAATGATAATCGATAGGCCAGAGTTCCTAGCTTGTCCAAAATTTCATAAGGACCAATGAATCTTTGACTCAGCTTACCTTTCTTCCCAAATCTCATCACTCCTTTCATTGGAGCTACTTTTAAAAACACATGATCTCCAACTTCAAAACTCAGATCGCGGCGCCTGTTATCGGCATAGCTCTTATACCTGCTTTGAGCTGTTCTAAATCGATCTCGTACCTTCCTAAATGCTTCAGCTGTTTGATCTACAATGTCCAGACCCGAAACAGCTCGCTCACCTACATCATCCCAGTGAATGGGTGTCCTGCACTTTTGACCATAAAGAGCTTCGTAGGGGGCCATCTGGATTTAAGCTTGGAAGCTGTTGTTATACGTAAATTCTACAAACGGTAGCTTTAAATCCCAGCTCTGGGAAAATCTATGATACAAGCTCAAAGTAGATCTTACAATACTTGAATCACTCTTTTAGATTGACCATCGGTTTGGGGGTGAAAAGCCGTGCTGAAAGTCAGCTTAGTGCCCATAGCTTTTTGTAAACACTTCTAGAAAACTGAGGTAAACTTTGGATCCCTATCGGATACAATTGAAAATGGGATACCATGCAACCTCACTATTTCCTTAACATATAGCTCGGCGTATTTGTTCATATCAAAGGTCGTCTTCACTGTTAGAAAGTGAGATGATTTAGTGAGACGGTCTACTATAACCCAAATGGAATTATATCCATGGATAGTTCTGGGTAGTCCAACTACGAAATCGATAGCAATTCTCTCCCATTTCCATTCTGGTATGTGTAGGGGCATCAACATTCCAGCTGGTCTTTGATGCTCCGCCTTCACCAGCTGGCAGGTTAGGCAATCTGATACAATCTGGAAATTTCATGCTTCATACCGAGCCATCAATACAACTTTTGGAGATATTTGTACATCTTTGTACTCCCTGGATGAACTGAGTATGTGGAAGTATGAGCTTCGGCCATTATATCAGCTCTCAAGGTATCTACTCGAGGAACCCATATTTGGCCATGAAATCTAACCACTCCCCTTTGTAAAGTGTAGAGATTACCACCTTTCTCTTCGTCTCGCTCCTTCCACTTCCTCATATACTCATCTCTCAGCTGAACTTATCCGATTTGATCTATCAAAGATGATTGAATGGAGAGTGTGAGACCTGAAATTTGAATAAGATTAATTTGTGGAATTAATCGGGTTTTAAGAATTCAGATTTGTGGAAAGATCAGATCAAATAGGAGAAATCTGTTAGTGCTAGTACTATTTAGAAGTCTGCCAACGTGTTTTAGTAGCGAGTGCAAAACGTCGTCGTTTAGATTAGTTGGTACGACACCGTTATGGCCTAGCGCTAGTGAGAGATCTGTTACGCGAGAGAAGTCTGTTTGGTTTGTTCAACAGATGTCAACGCGAGTCAACGTTACTTTAGTTGAGTGATCGCTGCTAGAGTTGGTTTCAGATTTGTACCGCAGCATGAAACAGAAACTACGTCGTTTAGTTAAGTTGGAACGACAGCGTTTTGGGTGGAGCGCTTTGTATCAGCTGTTGGTTATGTTAGACATCTACTGTTGAAGGATCTGATGCGTTTTTTTATTCGGCTGCTGGTTTGTTGATCAGTTGTTGGTAGCGAGGTGACGTGTCCCTCTGCGACGTCGTTTGGTTGAGTTGGTGCGACGCGGTTTAGTCTTAGCGTTGTTTGAGAGATTCAGCTGTTGGTTGAGATAACAGCGATGACAATTGATTTTGTCGGTGGAATCTGTTCCTGTTTCTCTCAGCTGTTGAGAAGTGTATTCAATAGAAGACTTGGTCTTCGAATTAGTATCAGATCCCATACTTAGAATATTTTCCCGATTGTCGATCTCTGTCGCGAACCCTAGGTTACTGTTCATCGCGGTGGTTTTCCGTCAATTCCCGGCGATAGACAAATCTGTTGGAAGTAAGAGTTGAAGCTTTGGACTCCTCTTTCTTCGGTGCTTCGTTGGATACCACTTTTGGGAAGCGATAGTTGGCTGGAAGCAAGATCGCGAAGTAGCTTACTCGTTCGTGTCTTCGCGTAGTTCAGGTAGCGCTTCGATTATTCGGTGAGATCTTACTCTTAGCCTTGTTTAGAGCTTCCTGTTGAGTTAGATTGGCCGAATAATTGCTGGTTGAGTTGTTGCTCCCAGGCCGTGAATTATGTGTAGTCCCTGAGTTCTATGCGTGCATTGTTTAGCAGGTTTCATACCAGATTTCTCGGGACCTCGTGTGTGGTAATTGTTGCACAGAATCGAGGTACGGATTTGAGCTTGTTATAGCTTGGAATTGGCGTGGGATTTAATGTGAGGTTGATGGTATGCATCGCTGTGTGTGTATGCCGTATATGGTTTCTGTTTGCATATGTTATATGTTTTAGCTGCTTTCTGTTATATGCATACACGCATTGTTCACGAGCATTTCAGATCCCTGTTGCTTTGTACCTTGTTGTTGTTGCTCTGTTTCTTACCAGGATTCGAGGGCGAGCGGCAATACCGCACTCTCATCTCCCTGCTAGGATCTATTAGCCCTCATGCGCCGAGTGGTTAATTACCACAGTTCATGGGTTGGGCAACGGCAGGTTGAGCTGTTTGATGCATCTGGTATTTGGGTGTGGTGTAAAGATGAGCGGGTAATTCCCGTATGCTTGTACACACAACGTGGCCACTATTCATTGCAGATCCTGTTGAGCTGTGCTTGAGTTCCTTGGCTCCCTTATTCGGTTGAAGCCTTCAGCTGTTGTTCTGTGTCTCATGCATAGCATCTGCATTTTATCTTATGCTGTTTCTTTAGCTGTTTCAGTTGCTCTCCGTATTGGGGTTTAACCCCAATATCCCTCTGGGGCTTGGTTTGTTTTGTTTGCCTGTTTGTCGTTCAGGTTTCCCAGGTTACTCAGCTGGTCGTGGAATTGGCCCGGCTGGAGGTGCCCCAGGAGGTGGTTAGAGTGTCCCAGTTAGTATAGTGTATATATATGTATCAGTAATTAGCCAGGGAATGCCCTGTGCTCTATTGTATTCAGTTGTGGTTGTTGTCAGGTACTTGATGCATGTTTATGCTGTACTGTTTTACTTTGGGATTTTAGCCTTTTCTTGCTGTGTAACTGGGATATGTATTTTGAGTATCGCCGTATTTAAATTATGTTATCCTTCTGTCAGGCCAAAAGAAAAAATTTTAACCACTTTTTAGTTGCTTCCGCTAGTGTTTGCGTGGTTTATCTCTGATGTGAGCACGAGGCCTGACATTTTTGGTATCAGAGATTAAGCTGGGATAAGCTCGATTTCTTTGATCATACTTGAGTCTAGGCACAGTGTCGTGTGTTGCTTGTGCTTGACTATGTGACTTATGTGCTGCATATTGTTTGTGTTATGTGATATCTATGTTGTTTCTGTTCTGTGTTCCCTTATCCTGTTGAGTGTATTCGTAGATGCCGCCTAGACGTAGAGCTAGAGGTAGGGGACAGTTTCAGGAATCGGAAGGGCAGAATGAGGATCAGTGTAGTATTCCTCTTCGTGGTCGTGGTAGGCATGAGGAGGATGAGATTGATGACTTGGCAACCCGAGTGGAGATCATGGAGATTTTGATGGCTAGGTTCCAAAGGATGAGTCCCCAGATCTTTAACGGTGACGAGTCTAGCGAGGATGCGGATTCGTGGTTATGGCACATCACTGGTTTGTTCGATCATGTTCAGTACGATGATGTGCTTCGATTGAGTTTGGCGACCTTTCAGTTGAGGAAGGGTGCGGAGCGCTGGTGGCGAGGCGCTTCGAGGACGCTAGAGGAGACAGGTATGGAGATTACTTGGGACAATTTCTGCGTTGCCTTCAGACAGGAGTATGTCCCGGAGTCTTACGTGAACGCCCGTGAGCGGGAGTTCGACAACTTGGAGTAGGGCAGCATGTCTGTTAGGGAGTATGCCCGTAGGCTTTCCTCTCTTCTTGCGTATGTGCCGCATGTAGCTGGCCGAGAGAGGGAAAAGGACTAAGTTTCTTGAGGGACTGAGCGAGGAGTTGTATACTTTGGTTTTGTCGAGCAAACCAAAGAGCTATGCAGAGGCTGTGGATAGCGCTATTGATATCGAGGAAGGTCTGCGGAACCGGAGGTCGCGTGCTAGGCCTCAGGGTGCTCAGGGTGGTCGTCCCGCTGTTCAGGGAGCACAGTCTTCGCAGTCTTCCCAGTATGCTCATCAACCCCAGCAGCAGCAGTAGTTGGCTCAGCAGTCTGGCCGCCAGAGGTTCCGACCTCGTGGCCAACAGTTTAAGAAGAAGTCGGGTTCTGTCTCTTCTGGTTCTGGCAGCTCTAGTAGCAGTGGTTCTAGGGCAGAGTTTTGAGGCTTCTGTGGAGGCAAGCATCCGTCGACTCAGTGCGTTTGTGTGCAGGGCTCTTGTAATATCTGTGGTCAGAAGGGCATTTCGTGAGGGTGTGTCCGTCGGCTGGATCGCAGCAAACCGCAGCCCCACCTCAGGGTCGAGGAGGATCGTCTAGAGGTCGTTCCCCTCAGTTTCCGCAACCTAGGGTTGGAGAGACGCAGTTTAGGCCGTTCCAGTTGCCTGGTCCATCGCGTTTCCGATAGTCGTCTCAGTAGCATTTCTCTGGACCCCAACATGCTCAAGCGAACGCTATTACTAATGAGCAAGCGGAGGAGACACCGAGCAGGGTGATTTTAGGTACATGCTTTGTCTTTGATTTTCCTGCACGAGTGTTGTTTGACACTGGCGCATCGCATTCATTTATTGCTGTGGTCGAGCATGGTTTGCATACCACTTCTTTGCGCGATGTGTCTGTTTCTACTCCTGGCGGTGCGAGCTTGTACTCCCAAGAGGTTTTGCAGAATGGCGTTCTGAGGTTTGGTGAGCATGTGCTGATAGCGAATTTGTTTCGTTTGATGTTGTGGGATTTCGACTGCATAGTGGAAATGGATGTGTTGTCCAGCTATAGGGCCTCCGTGGATTGTTTCCATGGGATCGTGCGTATTAGGCTCAGTTGATGAGAAATGGAATTTCTACGATGCTGATTCCTATTCGAAGATTCCGTTGATCTCAGCGATGGAGATGTTCAGCTTGTTGTAGGCGGAGAACGCTGGTTTTATGGTTTATGATTTGGATGCATCTTCTTCTTCGCATGTGCAGCTCAGCGACGTTCCAGTGGTGCGTCATTTTCCTGATGTGTTTCCGGAGGAGATCCCTGGTTTTCCTCCGCAGAGGGAGATTGACTTCAGCATTGAGTTGGTGCCTAGCACAGCTCCGATTTCACGTGCACCATATCGTTTAGCGCCTGCTGAGTTGAGAGAGCTCAAGGTGCAACTGGATGATTTGCTGGAGAAAGGTTTTATCAGACCTAGCATGTCACCGTGGGGAGCACCTATTTTGTTTGTCAAGAAGAAGGATGGCACAATGAGAATGTGCATTGACTTTCGTCAGCTGAACAAAGTTACTGTTAAGAATAAGTACCCGTTGCCGAGGATCGACGACTTGTTTGACAAGTTGCAAGGGTCTGCTGTATATTCAAAGATCGATCTACGTTCGGGGTACCATCAGCTGAGAGTTAGAGATCAAGATTTCGTGAAGACCGCTTTTCGTACTAGGTACGGGCATTTTGAGTTTCTGGTGATGCCTTTCGGATTGACCAATGCTCCTGCAGTCTTCATGGATTTGATGAACCGAGTCTTCCACGAGTTTATAGATCAGTTTGTGATAGTGTTCATCGACGACATCTTGGTGTATTCGAAGACTCCTTTGGAGCACAAGGAGCATTTGAGAGTTGTTCTTCAGACGTTGAGGGACTCGCAGCTGTATGCTAAATTTTCTAAGTGCGAATTCTGGCTGGATTGCGTCGTGTTTTTGGGTCATGTGATTTCAGCGGATGGCATTTCTGTGGATCCCAGTAAGGTATATGCTGTTCTGAACTGGGAGCGACCTAGGAATGTGTCTGAGGTTCGTAGTTTCTTGGGTCTGGCTGGCTATTACCGTCGTTTTATAGATCGTTTCTCTAGTATAGCTAGGTCGATGACTCAGCTGACTCAGAAAGACAAACGGTTCGTTTGGACTGAGCAATGCGAGAATGCTTTTCAATTGCTCAAGGAAAAGTTGACTACTGAGCCTGTGTTGGCTTTGCCGTCCGGTTCAGGTGGTTACGTCGTTTGTTCTGATGCTTCGCTCAATGGATTGAGCTGTGTGTTGATGCAGCATGGTCGAGTCATTGCGTATGCTTCGCGGCAGCTGAAACCGCACGAGACTTGATACCCAGTTAATGATCTGGAGCTAGCAGATGTGGTCTTTGCGTTGAAGATTTGGCGCCACTATCTGTATGGCGAGCAGTTTTTGGTATATTCGGACCACAAGAGTTTGCAGTATTTGTTTTCGCAGCCTGACTTGAATATGAGACAGCGTAGGTGGATGGAGCTGCTGAAGTATTTTGACTGTGAGATCAAATACCAGCATGGGAAAGCAAAAGTAGTTGCTGATGCTTTGAGCAGGAAGGCTCCGGAAAAGATGCTTGCGTCGCTGTATATTTCTAAGGACTGTGAGCATCTCAGCACTACTGGTTGGAGGTTTTACCCGGCTGAGGATTATGTGGTGGTTTCTTCTTTCCGAGTGGAGCCACATATTATTTCAAGTATTAGAGCGGCTCAAAGGACAGATCCTATTGAAGTTGAAGGTCAGGGCTGGAAAACTTGAGGACTATTCTGTCTCTTCTGATGGTTGTTTGCGTTTCCGTGGTCGGTTGATTGTGCCCAACCTGATAGATCTTCGGGTGTAGATCCTTAGAGAAGCGCATTGCAGTAGACACAGTGTTCATCCTGGTGCACGGAAGATGTACCATGCGTTGAAGCCGCACTTCTGGTGGGCTGGTTTGAAGAGTGACGTTGCTGGATTCGTTGCTCGTTTCTTGAACTGTCAGCAGGTTAAGGCTGAGAGGATGAGACCTGCTGGTCTGTTGCAGAGTTTGGAAGTACCCCAATGGAATTGGGAGCACATAGCGATGTATTTTGTGACGCATTTGCCTCGTTCCAGCAGAGGTTGCAATGTGATTTGGGTTGTAATCGACATATTGTCGAAATCTGCACACTAAAATTCCCTATAGTATGACGTTTTCGTTGAAGAAAATGACGAAACTGTACGTAGATTTTGTGGTTATACTACACGGTGTGCCTGTTTCGATTGTTTCAGACCGAGATCCAAGGTTTACTTCCAGGTTTTGGAAGAGTTTGCAAGCAGATTTGGGTACCAGATTGGCTATGAGTACCGCATATCACCCCCAGACAGATGGCCAATCTGAGAGAACTATCCAGATGTTGGAGGGTATGTTAAGAGCTGTTGTAATGGATTTTGGTGGTAGCTGGCAAGATGCATTGTCTTTGGTTGAGTTTTCTTATAATAACAGCTACCAAGTTACAATTGGTATGGCACCGTTCGAGGCTTTGTATGGCAGAAAGTGTTGGGGAACCGCGGCGGATCCGGATCACGCCTCCCGGCGAGGCAGCGGAAGAACAAAAATCATGGTCGGGAGACGATCAATATGACAAAAACTAACATGATATGACATTCATAGGGCGTTTTAAGATTGCTACCTTGCTGGCAACTCGTGCCTGGCTCCGACCGGTTTCGTAAAGAAAACGGCACTTCACGGTAGGCGGCGGTAGATATCGTCAATCAGGTCCACGACCGGATGCGAGACTCCTTCGTCAGCCTGCACTAGAAGGCCTGACGAGATCGGCGCGGACGGATTCTCCTCATCAAATTTGGCCGGAACAATTTCCGGCGAAGAGGCGGCGGCGGCGACGACGACAAGCGGCGCACGGCGGCGGCGGCATGAGGTTTAGGAGAGGGGGCAGCGGCTTTAGTGCTAGGGTTAGGGTTGATTATGTATCAAGTGTGTTTAAGTTATGAAGACTAATCTATATTAAATAGATCTTAGTGTTGGACTTGGACCGGCCCAACGGGCCCGGGTCCAACGGAGGAACATTCGGTTCATCCCCATCACCGTGACTTCATCGTAACTCCGATCTACTTGTGTGACCCTCAATGGTTCAGGGATACAGCTAGCCGTGGGCCCACAACCATTGTGGCTCCGGAATCATAATTCAGGACCTGCCCAACGGATCATGGTAAGAGCGTCTAGCAACATCGCCCCATGATCCCCTAGGTATCACTGATAGTGCCTGCAAGAACCAGTTGGTCGTGGTTAGCGTACAGGACGGTCCTTTCAATCCATATATCCCGATCAGATCAACGACCATTGGTAAATCGAGAGTCGCTATAGATCCGATAGCTATGCGTACATCTTTGAGATCGAATAGTGACATCGTGAGTGTAACTAGGTAAACACATTTACCTAAAACACTTCTAGTACTCTGGCCAGAGATTTATACACTATTATCCCCTCAGATAGCATAGGATATCCACGCATGTCTGCGAGCGGTGAATCCTCGACAACGATGCATCGACTCCTACATGCATCGGGGTCTCACCCAATCCCGCCGCCTGATGACCCCAAGTGAGTCGGCAAACGAGTCAAAGAAAGACGCCTATCATGTAGAGTCTCAACGACGTTTCGAGTCGTGAGGACTAATCAGTACAACCAAGACCTCGAACTT
>KQ994486.1:112356-141180 GCA_001598015.1 Dorcoceras hygrometricum
TCTGTAAAATATTGTTCAAAGAACACCCGCTTGAATTACTCCCAGGGGAGATTTGTTACATCTACGGTAAGCTTTGCTCCTTCCCACCAGAGCATCGCATCATCTCTCAACATATAAACCGCACATCTGGATCTTTCTAAGTCAGGCGTTTGGAGATACTCAAATATCACTTCCATTGATTTAATCCAGCTTTCGGCGACAAACGGATCTGTTGTGCCGCTAAACTCCCTTGGCTTCTGTCTTCGAAATTGCTCTTGAGGGTCATCATTGCTAGGTCCTCTACTTCTGGGAACCTTAGAAGCTGGGCAATACTAGTGTTACTATCAGGACTGGATTCGTCTACTGGAATATTCCTCCCTCTTCCTCGGCCAGACATCTTAATCTATAGCCCGTAATCCACCACATAAGAACATCAGAACATGCAAGAATAAAAAATACTTGCTCTAAAACATAAAAGAAACTCACTGCCCCGAAGAGACGGTCGATGAAATCTGCTCCAGCAAGAAGTGCGTGTGGTTATCTCTGGAACATGCTCTGATACCATGTTTGTGACGCACCAATACCCATGGGAGTCACGAGATCAAGGAAATTTGAAATAAAAGGAGAATAGAAGGGCAGAATAATAAATAGAACAAGCTGTATTGCCTTGCTCATAAAAAAAATCGAAATACAACCATTGGCGCCATAAAATAAAAACCAGCCTTCATTACAAATTTAAAGTGCAAAATGCGAAATCGCGATATTACAAATACTGAACTCTATCTGAATTCATCTTTGTTGTAATAGATCTCAATACAGATTTGACTAAGATCAAAGACAACAAAAGTAGCAAAATACAAAATGAACATCGCGGAAACACAGGCCTTCGATGAACACTAACACGTCGCTGCTGGTTCAAACTCCACCTCCCATCTGCTCCGGCGCCGACTCACCTGCACCAAGAAAGCTAGTGAGCCTAGGGGCTCAGCAAGCAAAACTGAGAGTAACAAGCACAATATGCAGGTGTAAAACATAGGACATCGTTCATCATAACTTTTGTTCTGGAAATAAATTCAAATTCCAGCGTTATCATTTTTATTAAACTTATGGCTCAGAAGCTCTACTTAGGTCCCATTTGTTAGAGTAGATGCCCAACTAGCCAACTTGTGGCGTGTGGGTTTATAGACTCTTGTATGAAACAGTCTTTATATATAATATTCGCATTCTTTTATATGGCATTCTTTACTTTCGTTATGTGTGTAATGATTAACAATTGCGTTGAGTAAAGACCTAGAATACACCTAAGCGTATGTTAGATGTGATAGTGGGTATGACGGCTATCATGAAACACATCTAATAGTCGCTGTGTATTCTGAACATGTTCCTAGTCGATTGGGCCGTCAAATTGAGGATAAGGCCGCCCGAGTTCGAGACTAGTATCTGCGATGCGAAGTACCATGTTTCATTGGTAGAGAACATTGTGATGTTCTGAGCATGCAGATAGATAGTGACCTGGTGATCTATCGAACTACCCACCTTCGGACTTTCCAAGTGGTTACCATTTGTCGAGTGGATAAGTCCGAGGTCTTGGTTGTACTGATTAGTCCTCACGACTCGAAACGTCATTGAGACTCTACATGATAGGCGTCTCACTTTGACCCGTTTGCCGACTCACTTGGGGTCATAAGGCGTCGGGATTGGGTGAGACCCCGATGCATGTAGGAATCGATGCATCGTTGTCGAGGATTCACCGCTCGCAGACATGCGTGGATATCCTATGCTATCTGAGGAGATAATAGTGTATAAATCTCTGGCCAGAGTACTAGAAGTGTTTTAGGTAAATGTGTTTACCTAGTTACACTCGCGATGTCACTATTCGATCTCCAAGATGTATGCATAGCTATCGGATCTATAGCGACTCTCGATTTACCAATGGTCGTTGATCTGATCGGGATATATGGATTTAAAGGACCGTACTGTACGCTAACCACGACCAACTGGTTCTTGCAGGCACTATCAGTGATCAACAAAAGCTCACGGCCAACAACAGAAAGTCACGGCTGGGAGTCCTACGCTCAACCAACAGGTAACACCCTAATACAACTTAACAGGAAGCTCAATTCAAGGCTGGGAACAAGATCTCATCGCAAAGGAACGAAGTTCTACCTGAACTACGAAACGTACAAACGGCCAGCAACTTCATGCTCCACAACTAGCCAACCACAGCCTCCATGACTGGTATAGGATGAAAGAGCTTCTCGAGAGGAGTCCAATGCTACCTCGATCGTAAAAACGATGACCGGAATCAACGGGAAATCGCCAGAGAAACTCATGGTGAACAGTACTAGGGTTCGAGAAACAGAGATCGACAATCGGGAGAATATTCGCTAAGTATGGGATCTGGTACTCAAAATCGAAGACCAATTCATCCTTAAATACATCTCGAAACTGCTGAAATCTGGTTAAAAACATCCACCGACAAAACCAGACAATGCACAACTAAGATCCCAACTAGAAGGCACAAAACAAACCAACGGCTGATACAAATATACCAGACGCCATAATCAAAACGCTGCGTTCCAACTAATTTAGACGGCGTCGTATAGCCCATTGGCTGAATTCCTTACAAACCAAAAGCTGGTACCAGACGTCGCGTTCCAATTAAATCAAACGGCGTCGCATAACCCCAGCGTCTGGATTTCTTAGCATTAACCAAAACGACGTCGCACATCCTACGTCATCCAGCCGCTAACTCTCGCGTAAAACAACCAGACGGAAGCTACAGGAAAGTTGACTGGCGTTGACGTCTGCTCTCAACGAAACAAACAACCAGACGACGCACACGCTAACAAATCTCTCGCAGCTGGTACCCAAAACGACGTCACACCAACTTAACTAAACGCTTTCATTTCCCGCTCGATACAAAACACGCTAAAACAACGTCTGATCAACAAAACGCGCTACCAGACTTCACCTAAACGACGACGTTTAGATCTCTTGCTCCACCAAATACGCGCTACGACTGGATTATGCTACCGACCAGCTTTCACCACAAAACCAGATCTCACCACAAAATACCAAAGTTTCCAGAATTGCTTCAAACACCGATTAATCCAACAATTAATCTCATTATTGATTTCCAGGTCTCACAATGTCTGCTCCATTGCGCTTCCCGAATGATCTCCTCCTTCAAATCAATGAGGTTAGGCACAACCAGCCTGCCACAAAACCTCAAGCAACCATCAGAAGAAACAGAATAATCTTCAAGTTCTCCAGCCCTGACCTTTAACTTCAACTCGTGGATGGAAGGATCGGTCCTTTGAGCTGCTCGAATACTAGAAACAATCTGCGTTGGAAAGAAGAAACCACAACACAATCCTCAACCGGGTAGAATCTCCAACCAGTAGTATTAAGATGCTCCTGATCCTTAGAGATATACAACGAAGCAAGCATCTCACTAGCCTTCCTGCTCAAAGCATCGGCCACTACGTTCGATTTCCCAGGATGATACTTAATCTCGCAATCAAAGTCCTTTAGCAGCTCCATCCAGCGACGCTGTCTCATATTTAAGTCAGGATGCGAAAACAGATACTGCAAACTTTTGTGGTCCGAGTACACCACAAATTGCTCGCCATACAGATAATGACGCCAGATCTTCAACGCAAATACCACGGCTGATAGCTCCAAATCATGGACTAGATAACGAGTCTCATGCAGTTTCAACTGCCGCGAGGCATACGCAATGACTCGACCATTTTGCATCAAAACACAGCCCAATCCATTGAGCGAAGCATCCGAACAAACAACGAAACCACTTGATCCAGACGACAGAGCTAACACAGGTGCAGTAGTCAGTTTCTCCTTGAGCAATTGAAACGCATTCTCACACTGCTCAGTCCACACAAACCGCTTGTCCTTCAGAGTCAGTTGAGACATCGGCTTTGCTATGCTAGAAACTCCTTCGTTGAAACGACGGTAATAGCCAGCCAGACCCAAGAAACTGTGAATCTCTGTGTTAGAGTAGATGCCCAACTAGCAAAATTGTGGCATGTGGGTTTATAGACTCTTGTATATGACAATCTTTATATATGATATTCGCATTTTATTTATGGCATTCTTTACTTTCATTGTGTTGTATGATGATTAACAATTGCGTTGAGTAAAGACCTAGAATGCAATATAGTGTATGTTAGATGTGATAGTGGGTATGACGGCTATCATGAAACACATCTAATAGTCACTGTGTATTCTGAATTAGTTCCTAGTCGATTGGGCCGTCAAAATGAGGATAAGGCCACCCGAGCTTGAGACTAGTATCTGCGATGCGAAGTACCATGTTTCATTGGTAGGGAACATTGTGATGTTCTGAGCATGCAGATAGATAGTGACCTGGTGATCTATCGAACTACCCTCGTTCAGAATTACCATGTGGTTACCATTTGTCGAGTGGATAAGTCCGAGGTCTTGGTTGTACTGATTAGACCTCACGACTCGAAACGTCATTGAGACTCTACATGATAGGCGTCTCACTTTGACCCGTTTGCCGACTCACTTGGGGTCATTAGGCGGCGGGATTGGGTGAGACCCCGATGTATGTAGGAGTCGATGCATCGTTGTCGAGGATTCACCGCTCGCAGACATGCGTGGATATCCTATGCTATCTGAGGGGATAATAGTGTATAAATCTCTGGCCAGAGTACTAGAAATGTTTTAGGTAAATGGGTTTACCTAGTTACACTCGCGATGTCACTATTCGATCTCCAAGATGTATGCATAGCTATCGGATCTATAACGACTCTCGATTTACCAATGGTCGTTGATCTGATCGGGATATATGGATTGAAAGGACCGTACTGTACGCTAACCATGACCAACTGGTTCTTGCAGGAACTATCAGTGATACCTAGGGGATCATGGGGCGATGTTGCTAGACGCTCTTACCATGATCTGATGGGCAAGTCCGGAATTGTGATTCCGGAGCCACAATGGTTGTGGGCCCACGGCTAGCTGTATCCCTGAACCATTGAGGGTCACACAAGTACTGGATTCGAGATTCCCGCACGGAAACTAAGCTCAATGTTTATGATGAAGTCACGGTGATAGGGATGAACCGAATGTTCATCCGTTGGACCCGGGCCCGTTGGGCCGGTCCAAGTCCATCACTAATCTACTTAAGGTAGACTAGGGCTCCATAACTCATAACTTAACAATTGATTACACAACCCTAACCCTAGCTCTAAAAGCGCCGCCTCCCTCCTCTCTCAAATCGTCGCCGCCGCCTTGCGCCGCCGCCGCCGCCTCACGCCGGAATTTGTTCCGGCCAACTTTTCGAGGAGTTTCCGTCCGTGTCGATCTCGTCAGGCCTTCTAGTGCAGGCTGACGAAGGAGTCTCCCTTCCGGTCGTGGACCTGATTGACGTAATCTACCGCCGCCTATCGTGAAGTGCCGGTTTCCTCGCGAAACTGGTCGGAGCCAGGTGCCTAGACGCCAGCAAGGTAACTGACTGAACACCCTATGAATGGTTCATATTGTGTTGTTTTGAATTGTATTGAACGTTTCCCGGCCTAAGTTTATTCTTCCGCTCCTCGCCGGGAGACGGGATCCGGATCCGCCACGGTTCTCCAACACTCTGACACATTCCTGGGATGCTCCCAGTTCAGAACAGCATCAACCTTACTGGGATCCACAGAAATCCCCTCGGCTGAAATAACATGACCCAAGAAAACGACGCGATCCAGCCAAAACTCACACTTGGAGAATTTAGCATACAGCTGCTGGTCTCGCAACGTATGAAGGACAATTCTCAGATGCTCCTTGTGCTCCAAAGGAGTCTTAGATTAGACTAAGATGTCGTCAATTAACTCTCGGAAGACTCGGTTCATCAGATTCATAAAGACTATAGGTGCGTTGGTCAACCCAAACGGCATAACCAGGAACTTGAAGTGTCCGTACCTCGTACGAAATGTAGTCTTTGCGACATCCTGATCTCTTACCCTCAGCTGATGGTACCCTGAACGCAAGTCAATCTTCGAATACACCGCATAACCTTGCAGCTGATCAAACAGATCATCGATCCTGGGTAAAGGGTACTTGTTCTTAACTGTCACTTTATTCAACTGGCGAAAATCAATGCACATCCGCATTGAGCCATCCTTCTTCTTCACAAACAAAATGGGCGCTTCCCACGGCGACATGCTAGGTCGGATGAAACCTTTCTCCAGCAAATCGTCCAACTGCACCTTGAGATCTCTCAACCCCGCAGGCTCTAGACGATACGGGACACGAGAAATCGGAGCTATGCCAGGCACCAGCTCTATTCTGAAGTCAATCTCCCTCCTTGGAGGAAAACCAGGAATCTCCTCCCGAAACACATCGGGAAAATGTCGCACCACGGGAACATCGCTAAGCTGCACACGAGAAGAAGAAGACGCATCCAAAGCGTAGATCAAGAACCCAACATTCCCTAAGGACAACAGACTGAACATCTCCATCGCTGAGACTAACGGGATATTCGATCGAGAATCCTGGCCATAGAAGTCCCACTTCTCACCAGACAGAGGCCTAAAACGAACAATCCCATGGAAACAATCCACAGAGGCCCTATAGTTGGACACCACATCCATCCCAACGATACAATCGAAATCCCACAACATCAGACAGATCAAATTCGCCACCAACTCATGCTCCCCAAATCGCAAAACACCATCTAACAAAACCTCCTGGGAAAACAGGCTCACACCGCCAGGGGTAGAAACAGAAACAGCATCGCGCAAAGGGATGGTACACAGACCATTCTCAATAACAAACGAATCAGAGATAAAAGAATGAGATGCACCGGCGTCCAACAACACACGACACTGTGCCTAGACTCAAGTGTGATCAAAGAAATCAAGCTTATCCCAGCTTAAGCTCTGATACCAAAGGCCTCGTGCTCACAATAGAGATAAAACATACAAACACAAGCGGAAGCTACTAAAAAGCGGGTAAAATTTTCGCGTTTGGCCTGAAGGTTTAAAACCATGTAATTTAAAATACGACATTACTCAAAGTAGATATCCCAATTTGCAAAGCCAACAAAACAATACAGCCAGTATAGCATCAAACACAAGCATCAGACTCCAACAACAGAATACAACATCAAAGCACAGGGCATCCTCTGGCTAACTGTACTGATACATAAATATATGCTATACGCTACTGGGATACTCTAACCACCTCTTGGGGCACCTCCAGCTGGGTTAGCTCCACGACCAGCTGAATAACCTGGACAACACAACAGGCAAGGAAAACAACCAAGCCCTAGAGGGACATGGGGTCAAACCCCAGTACGGAGAGCAACTATAAAACAACAGTAAACATCAAGAATAAAATGCAGATGCTATGCATGAGACCAGAACAACAGCCGAAGGCTACAACCAAGGAAGGGAGCCAAAGAACTCAATGCACCGCTCAACAGGATCTGCAATAGAATATGTGGCCACGGTGAGTTTAGGACATGTGGGCGCTACCCACTCACCCCTACTCGCCCACCAATAACAGATGCGTCAATAGCTCAACCTGCCGTTGCCCAACCTATGAACTGTGGTAGTTAGCCACTCGGTGCATAGGGGCTAACAAATCCCAGCAGGGAGATGAGAGTGTGGAATCACCGCTCGCCCTCGCATCCGGGAAAGAAACAAAGCAACAACAACGAAACAATGTCTGCAAATAGCTGAAATGGAATGCCAATGCGTGTATGCACAATTAAAACAACCAGCATATAACATATGCACAACAATCATACACGATAGTGAGCAACTAACAACCAGAACACGGCAATTCCACAGAATAGCAATATCACAATTTATCCAAGCCATAACCTCGCTGTCATACAAGCTCCAAATCCGTACCTTAATTCTATGCACAATTACCACAACAAGAGTCCCGAGAAATCCGATACGCAACCTGAATAGCGAACACACGGACGAATTAAACAACTTCGCGATCTTACTTCCAGCTAACCACAGCCTCCAAGAATGGTATAGAATGAAAGATATTCACGAGAGGAGTCCAACGCTACCTCTAACGTACTAAACGGTGACCGGAAACGACGAGAATTGCCGGAGAAATACTACGGTGAACAGTGCTCTAGGGTTCGAAGCGAAGAATAACAATCGGGAGAAAATATCGCTAAGTATAGAATATGATATCTAGTCGAAGACCAAGTCTCCCAATATATATATATAAGCTTCTCACCAGATGACAGCAGCAAGAATAACTCCACCGACAAACGACGTCGCATAGAACACGTCACCATATCTGTCGACAGCTGATAATCTAAACCAGCAGCTGGATGAAATAGCGCAACTACCAGCTGATCTCAAAACGCTGCGTTTCAACTAATTAAAACGGCATCGCATAACCCAACAGCTGATCGCTACTAAAGGCAAACACACCAACTTCTGAATTCCCAAAACGACGTAGTTTCAATCCTCAAATAGAAACACGCTAACAAAACTAACAGCTGGTTCTTGTTTACCAAAACGTCGTCTCTTTAGAGTCCTTAGCGCTGTCTTCTGATTTTATAACTAAAAATGCCAACTGCTGACAGACTTCACCAAATGCTTATACGACGGCGTTTGCACCCGCTACAGGAACTCGCTGCCAGTGTCTAAAATAACACCAGCGCTAACAGATTCCTACGCTGCTGCCACCAGATCTCTCCACAAAACAGATTTCTCCTCTAAAACTCAAAATTACAAAAACTTCCAGAATTGCTCTAAATGTGAAATCTGACCCGAAAATGCAAACAGAGTCTTCAAACAGAAATCTGAACCACCAGAATTCCTTAAAATCCAAATAATCCAACAATTAATCTTTATAATTCCAGGTCTCACAACTCTGATAAAGATGTAGTTCTTGGACTTTTCTGGTTTTAGCCAAAAGTATCCCAACGACTAAAAATGTATCCTCAGAAGTCAAAAAATCGAATAATGCTACAATCAAAATGATTTGACAAGCAATTTATAGTGTACTGAGGTCCTGAGCCGAATTACTCCTCTGAGCTGATCTATCATGAGCTGAACTGTTCTCTAGATTGGTCAGCTCTAAACCGTTCCGCTCTAAGCTATTCTGATCTAAGCTCTTCTGCTCTAAGATAATCTGTCCTGATCTGATTTGATTTTTATAACTGGGTTGTCCTTACTCAACTTAATTCTAATTTGGTCTAATTCAACTTCTATAACTGAGTTGTTACTCAGCTTAGCTCCGATCTGATATGAACAAATAATGGTGTTAGTTCTGGCATGATCTGATCGCTTATCCTCCAAATTTAATTAAACTTAGCTTATTTTAATCTTCACCAAAACTTTAGAATATTCAACAATTTCCCTATTTTTGGTGATGACAAAGCTTGGACACTTAGTGATCAAAAGAAAAGTTCTTTTGAAAAAGGATTACAAGAATTGTTTCCCTATACAATTCTATCTAAACTCATATCGGCTAAGAGTAGCTCTTCTATCTGGTTGAATCGTCTTTTTGTCACAGAGAAATCTTCTGGTTTTGCTACTTCCCCTTTTTTGGCATCAATCCTATCTCTTAAGCAAGCAAATACTTCAGCAACTTGAGAACTGAGAGTAGCGACCCCAGTAGACATTTGTTGGTAATTTTCATGCATATGAGTGGCTTTTCTGGACTCCGTTGATGCTTGAGAGCGTTTGACTGATTCCAGTAAATCATCCATTCACTTATAAACTATCTTCTTGAATTGCTGAAAATCATATTTCACATAATTTTGCACATCACATATATTGGTTATGGACGTGTCTAACGCAGCAGTGATGGCTGATGTCAGCTTAAAGTCTACTGAATGACTGGTGGGTACTACCGGGGTTGATATGATTCTCGTTGGTTAAGAAAGGCAAACACGTGATATTGATTTCCACGCGCCCTCAATTCAATGGCCAAGAGAATCGAATTATGCCCGATCGTTAGAACAAGATTTTTAGGATGTGTGAAATCCTTTTCCGTATGAATTCTCAAAGGAAACAAAAATCACAACGAAAAGAAAACTAATCAATCTAAAACAAACCTTCAAAGGAACTCGTCTTTGACAATCCGTGCATAGATCAACCGACAAACGCCACAAAGTTATAGACATTGATAAGTTTGATTTTTTTTAAGGTAAACACCAACTTTTCAAGAAAGCAAAAGATTTTTATTCATAAACATCTATATTTTCGAAATCCATCTCCTAACATATATATAAACTTGTTTCCTAGAGTCCTAAGGATTTCTTCCAATCTAGAATCCCTTTTTATTAGGGTAACAAATCTCCTAGTCAAATCAATCTCTTATCTTATCTAATACTATTTGAAAATCTTATCTTAAGGAAAGTAATTTAAAAACAAAAACAAACCAAATGTCCTATGCATGTGAAACCAAATGTCATATGCATGTGAAACCAAATCTCCTAGTCAACTCAATCGCTTTTTTTGTTCATCTTCATTTTCTAGTCTTGGACTTGAATAATATTGACAATATAATCTCTTAAGCCTCCAACTAGCTTTTCATGTGCGGGCTTCCCCTCTTCTTTAAACATTTCTTGGATGCTCAAAACGAGTCCGTGAAGGGCTTCTTTGAACTTCTTGCTGTGTCCTCTTGTGATTGGTCCCGAGGGCAATGCTAACGGATCCCGTCGTATAGCTGTGATTGCATCAGGGGTACTATCCTGTTGGGACCAGTTCAGATCACGCACGACAGTGAAAACAGCTCGAGGAGGGATACACACGATCTGAAAAGATAAAGATTAAGCTGCAATAGATCTGGTTCTTGAAAATATTGAGCATCGAGAAATATATCAGATTTATGTAAAAACCTAGGCGGAAAACATCGGATATACTCTCTATATTTTGAAACTGAAACATGTTGGTTTTAAAACATGTGATGCAAAGATAAATGCATGTATGCTGAAAGCTGTAAAGACCTCATCTGGAATTTGTTTATGGAAGTTCGGAGCTGAATCTCCTAAGTCTCCCCTTTTTACAAACTGGAAGGCTCTACTAGAATAATTTGATTTTACAGTAACTGTACAGACCCACCTCAGCTGTGACTTACCCACTGCCCAAAGCTGAGTCTCCTAGATTCTTGTACATACCAGCTCTCAAGCTCTCCATCTCTATGAACTTGTTTAACATCTATCTACACACTAAGTTTTACGTCTTCGTGTCAAGACAGATTTTGTGTATTTTGGAGTGTGATGTTAGAGTAGGTGCCCAACTAGCCAACTTGTGGCATGTGGGTTCTTGTTGACTCTATGTATAACGATCTTTATTTATGAAATTTGCATTCATTTATGGCATTCTTTATCTTCACTATTATGATTACAATTGTTGGATAAAGAACTTGAATGCACTATAGTGTATGTTGGATGTGATAGTGGATTTGATGGCTATCATTAAACACATCTAATAGTCACTGTGTATATAAACTTGTTCCTAGTTGATTGAGCCGTCCAAAAGAGGATAAAGGCGACCCGAGCTTGAGACTAGCATCTGCGATGCGAAATACTATGTTCATTGGTAGGGAACATATTGTTGTTCTGAGCATGCAGATGGATAGTGACCTGGTGATCTATCGAACTACCCTCGTTCGGACTTTCCAAGTGGTTATCATTTTTTTGAGTGGATTAAGTCCGAGGTCTTGGTTGTACAGATTAGTCTTTATTACTCGAAACTTCATTGAGACTCTACATGATAGGTGCCTCACTTTGACCTGTCCGACTCAGTTGGGGTCATCAGGTGGCGGGGTTGGGTGAGGTCCCGATTCATGTAGGAGTCGATGCTTCGTTGTCGAGGATTCACCGCTCGCCCTTGTGCATGGATTTCCTATGCTATCTGAGGAGATAATAATGTGACAAATCTCTGGCCAGAGTACTAGATGTGTTTTAGGTAAATAGGTTTATCTAGTAACACATGCGATGTCACTATTTGATCTCCAAGATTTATGCATGGTAATTTGATCTCTAGCGAATCTTGATTTACCAATGACCGTTGATCTGATCGGGATATTTGAGTTGAAAGGACCGTACTGTATGGTAACCATGACCAACTGGTTCTTGCAGGCACTATCAGTGATACCTAGGGGATCTGAGGCGATGTTGCTAGACGCTTTACCATGATCCGGTGGATAAGTCCAAAAATATGTTTTCGAAGTCACAAATGTTGTGAGCCCACATCTAGTTGTATCCCTGAACCATTGAGGGTCACACAAGTATTGGTTTCTCAATTCTCGTACGGAAATTAAGCTCAATTTGTTGAGTATAGTAGGAGGAAGGATGGAAGTGTGACTTCCTAAAATTAACTAGGGGTGGAAATGTGAATTTCTTAAATTGGCTTGGACTAGTATGACTATCCTTAAATCTGATATCGGCCTAACCGCTATTTTGGATTAGGTGGTCTGAAAAATTGTTTTCACATCATAATTTTCAATTTTGTAAACTGTGTGATCGGTCCGTTCTGATTTCGATCGGGATTATGATGAAGCCACAACAATGGACTTGAAACCAATGTTCACTGTGCCTGGGCCCGACCCAGGCCCATTAACCTCGTTTAATCCCATGGAAAATCTATAAATAGAGGCCATGGGGTATTCATTTTACTCGCACCAAAAGTTGTATTCACAACTGATATTCTGGGTTGAGAATTCCATTCTCCCCTCTACTTATATTTTTCTACTCCTCCTCCTTTCCCCTCGATGTCGTCTAACCGTCATCGTCGCCGTCCACCGTAGATTCCGCCGTAATTTTTTCCGACCATCTCGGCGAGGAGATTCCGTTCATGAAATTTTCGTTGGTCTTCTAGTGAAAACCAACGAAGGAATTGTGATTCTGGTCGTGGACCGGATTAGGAGGCCGTAGCTGTTCAACCGTTGAAATGCCAATTCCCTAGTGGAGCTGGATGGAGCCAGGCTCCTAGACGCCAGTAAGGTAATCTTCTAAACATCTTATGAATGTTTAGATTATTGTTTAGGTGTATTGACCGTTCCCGGGCTCAAAAATTTTTAAACTTTCGCTGCACCCTAGGAGCGGGATCCGTATCTGCCGCTGCGCCAACATGTCATTCACTCAACTAATCTATTCAGCTCTCGGCTCTCATATATATGAGTGAATCTGTGTGTCAGAAATAAACAATTACAGTGTATAAACTCTCGTGTTTCCTCACACACTGTGAAGTGCTTCTTCTACAGCTGATTGGCTTCAGCAGTTGACACTGACGATTGCACTTATGATATGGTCGTCGACTGCTTCGTCATCTCTGTATTTTCTTCCCTCTCTTCTTTCTTTTTGTAGCACATCTTCGTAATCAGTTCAACTTGCACATATAAGACCGCTGGTCTTATGTTACCGTTGGACACAATCTCTTAGCCGTTGAAAAGTTTCTGTAAAGTTTCTGATATACTGTCCTTGTTGTCCTTTCATCATACATGGGTAGGTGAGACCATTTAATGTTCTTTGTACTTGCTCTGAACTAATGTAGACATGTCGAAGCAAATCAGTTTGAACTGCTTTAATTTAGTCTTCGAGTAAGCTCGTGTTTAAACTGCTTTGATCTTGATCTGATTTCTTTGAGCTGATACCCCCTGAGCTGATCTTCTCTGAGCTGTTCTAATCAGAGTCTTTCTGTTCTTAACTATTCCAGCTAAATCTTGCTCTGATATGCTCTTTAACTTAATTTTTCTTTTTCTTATTTTTCTCAGCTGACCCCCTTTCAGTTGATCGCCTCTGATCTATTACGAAGCTCCATCTAGATGTTCTTGATCTAAGCTTCTTCGTTCTTCTTTGTTCTGCTCTGATATGTTTCGATCTTATTATCTAAGCTGCTCTTGTTCTTATCTTTTCTAATCTACTCTAAGCTGATTGACTCTGTCCTGATTCTATCTCTGATCTGAATTCCCAATCTATTCTTCTCTTAGATGATCTGGTCTAAGCTGATCTTGCTATGCTATTTCAGCTTAGACCTTCTGAGCTGAACTGATCGATGTTCTAGTTTTTATGGCTCTCGGCTGAACTTCTGTAAGCTATAATTTGAATTTTTCTGCTCTAAACTGATTAGTATCTCTAATATCTCTGAGATGTTCATCTAAGCTGATCTGTTGCTCTCTAATTTGTTCTCAGCTGTACTGCTCTTGATCTCTGAACTGAAATTCTCTAAACTGATCTAAAACGAAGCTCCATCTGATCTGATTCTTTCAACTGAACTCAGTTATTCGCTTATACTGTGCAGTTCTTCAGTTAATCGGCTTGGATCTGATCTGGTCTGAATCCAGCTTAGCCTGCACACTCGAGTAAACTGTTAGATACAAAATAACAAGTTTTGTTTTCATCAAAATTAAGATCTGATCTGTTACACGTATCCAACATATCCTTAATGCGATCCTCTGGAAGAATTGAACTATCGGACCTGGTGGGAGATTCAGCAGCAGCCTGAGCTACTATATGAGAGAGATCTCAAAAATTTATAACTTATGTTGTATCTTCTGCCTCAATGGTATCAGCCCGGGCCTGTGTATAGTGTACAATTGCCAAGGCTGATGTATCCTCATTATTCTCTTTTTCTGAAGAAGAATGAATTGGACTGGTAGCATCGGGAGCTGAACCTATAGGAGCCTGATGCTCCAATATCGGATTGGAATTCCTTTGCTCCAAAGCTGATTTAGTTCGCATTTCCTCAGCACATCCAAAAGCCTCGTGCTCAGTTGTCATCATTGGAAAATCATCCCAGTCTGTTGGTCCCGTTACACGGGGTACCAGATCGTAGAAGCGCTCTGATACCAATTATTAGGATCGAAAAACCGGGGTTGTTTGTGAGCACTGCCACAACTCACGTCGGCTCTCACACAGCCGAAACACCAACCCCGTAAGTTACGTGCATTAAAAATTTGGGAGTTCGGAAATAAGCACGTAACTTTTGAAACCAGATCGTCGTGAATCTGGACCTACAACTCTGCGAACTGGTCCAGATTACCTGCTCCTTTGCAAGCTGGTTGAACAAGAGAAATCTGGTTTCTTTAACTTTGAGCTGCAATAGCTTAGTGTTCTTGAATGGTAGTGCGCCGAGATACAGATTGAGTTATGAATTAAAATCATGCGGAAGCAACTCAAACTGGACTCTTGTAATCGAAAGATCTTTAAACAATTTTGTGCGTATTAAACAATCATGCTATGCGTATGAATGTAAGTGCAAAAAACAGTAAAGAAAATATGCTGCAATTTGTTTATGGAAGTTCAGAGATGAATCTCCTACGTCTCCCCGTCTTCATCAATGGGAAGGTTTCCACTAGAAGAATTTGATTACAACGATCCTCGCTGCAACCCACTCCTACGACCAGCAGCCGCAAGAGCTCCTAGAAACACCACTGCACACCAGCCCGCAAGCTGCGCATGTCTAACTCCACTTCTTTAACGCCTCAGTGAGAAAGGCTACACACACTTCTTTAATATCTCAGTGAGAAAGACAATTAGACTTGTTTAACGTCTCTGTCCAAAGACTACGTTTTTGTTTTTGATTCACTCAGACTCTCAAATATATGTGAGTGAATCGTGTGTGAGATTTACAGTGTATATTGTGATCTCTCAAATATAAAATCTCACACACCGGGAAGTGCTCCTATCCGAGCTGGTTTTTCATTTTCTTCCCAGGGTTGTGCTTTATTCTTTTAAATTTTGGTTCGTAAAACACTTTACGACTTCGTTCTTTAGCACGCTCATCATCTTTATTTGCTTGTGTTGTGCTCTATATATAGCCCGATGCGTAGTTATATCCGTTGGACACAAAGTAGTAGACGTTTGAAAAGTCTTCTAACATTGTTGTACTTTGCGTCCTTTGTCATTTAATGCTTCTGCAGGCTTTTCGGCTTTTAGCATGTGAGCACTGTTCTAAGAAGACAACACAACGAATCGAGTTGAACACTGAAAACTAGTCTACGTAAAGTCTTGTGTTCAAATCGCTTTGCTTGTCGTTTTGTCCAATTCTGCTCTTGAACTCTGCTTCTGCTTGCTGAGATGGTTTGACCTTAACCAGATTGGTTCTTTGCACCAGCTCGTAGATTTGATGGCTTCTGTTATGCTATCTGAGCTGGTTTGACCTTAACCATCTTTCCAGCTTATCTCCGTTAAAGTTTGCATCGAGCTGCTCTTGTCTTCGAGCTGGTTGCTTCATCGAGCTGTTCAACGCTCTCTTCTCCTTCTCTCGTTTGCAATCGCTCTTGAGCTGATCTTCATCATCTTCAGATCTTCGAGTTCCTCTATATAGCAAAGTTCTTTCCCATTTTATGACTGTTCATGACTTTGATAGATAGAGTCCCTCCTTCCTTGATCTGTTCTCGAACAACCTGCCCAGATGGTTTGACCTTAACCAGCTGGTCTCTAATCTGTCCTCTATATGTGGGCAGATTCTTCATTTGAGCTGTTCTCCAGGCTGGTCTGTGAGACTTGCGTTTTTGCAAATCAGTTGTTGGTCGGGTTTGGACCAGCTGTTGGTCAATGAGCATTGGTGATGCCATCGATTTTTCCTAAGTGTTGGAATCAGCAGTTGGAAGATACCAGCCGTTGAGATGTTATCAGCTGTCGCGAGAAAGATATTGTTCGGGTTTTGCATCTGCCGTTGAGCGATCGCGTCAGTTGTTGGTGTTTCAGTCATTGCGTTTTGGTAGGAAGCAGCAGCAATGCTAACGTAGATTTCAGTCGTTGGTGTATTAGTGCGTATCCAGCTTTTGCGAGAGATCAGCTGTTGCGTAGTGACCAGCTGTTGGTTAGCAATCAGCAGTAGCTAACGAGTGACGTGTTCTGTGGTGACGTGTCCCTCTCTTTGAAGCGACGACGTTTTGTGAACATGAACCAGCTATTTGTTTTGTTAGCGTGTTTCTCAGTAGGTATCGATACTATGTCATTTAGTTAAGTTGGAACGACAGCGTTTTGAGTGGAGCGCTCTGTATCAGCTGTTGGTAGCGAGGTGACGTCCCTCTGCGACGTCGTTTGGTTAAGTTGGTGCGACGTCGTTTTGTTTAATTATTCGTTGTTTAGCGATAGGAAAAAGCTGATGTGAGATATCAACTGCTGGTTGGTATAACAACGATGACAACTGATTTTGTCGGTGGGATCTGTTCCTATTTCTAGCAGCTGTTGAGAAGAGTATATATTAGAGGTGTTGGCCTTCGATTTTATACCAAGTGCTGGTTTATACTTAGAATATTCCGTTTTCCCGATCTCTGTCGCGAACCCTAAGCGTTGTTCACCGTAGCTTTTCTCCGTCGATTCCCGTCGTTTCCGATCGCCGTTTTGAACGATTGAGGTAGCGTTGGACTCCTCTCGTAAAGGCGCTTCATCCTATACCACTATTGGAGGTTGTAGTTGGCTGGAAGCAAGATCGCGAAGCAGCTTCCTTGGCCGTGTGTTACGTTGTTTAGGTAGTGCTTAGAATGGCTTTGAATTGAGCTTTCTGTTGAGTTAGGAAGGTAGAATTATTCGCTGGTTGAGTGTGTAGCTCCCGGCCATGAGTTCTGTGATTAGCGTCCCTGAGATTTATGCTTTGTTGCTAGCAGGTTTTCAGATTTGAGTTCTCGGGACCCTGTTTGTAGTAATTGTTGCCCAAAATATCGAGGTACGGATTTGAGCTTGTTATAGCTTGGAATTGGTGTGAGATTTAATGTGAGACTGATGGGATGTTTTGGTGTATATGAATGCTGTGTATTGCTTGCTGTTGCATTGGTGTTTTAGGCTAGCTGCTTACTGTTATATGCATACACGCATTTCACATACAGTTCAGCTCCATGTTGCTTTGTATCTTGTTGTATTGTGCTGTGATTCTTACCAGGATGCGAGGGCGAGAGGCAATACCGCACTCTCATCTCCCTGCTGGGATCTGTTAGCCCCTATGCGCCGAGTGGCTAACTACCACAGTTCATAGGTTGGGCAACGGCAGGTTGAGCTATGTGGCATATGGTAATGGGTGTAGTGTCAAGGCGAGTGGCTCATTACCACACTTTGAACACACCCCGTGGCCACCATTCGTTGAAGTTATGTTTGAGCTATGCCTTGAGTTCCTTGGATTCTTTTCGGTGGTAGCCTTCAGCTGTTGTCCGGTGTCTCATGCATAGCATCTGTATTTTATCTTATGCTGTTTCTTTAGCTGTTTCAGTTGCTATCCGTACTGAGGTTTGACCCCAATGTCCCTCTGGGGCTTGGTTTGTTTGTTTGCCTGTTTGTTTTCAGGTATGCCGGGATTTACAGCTGGTCGTGGTTTTAACCCAGCTGGAGGTGCCCCAGGAGGTGGATAGAGTGTCCAGTTATGTATAATATTTATGTGCACTGGTATCACTGCGGGCGGGATGTCCCGGGTGATGCTTAGATCTATATAGCTGGCAGTCTGTAGTACTTTTGTTGTATTCAGCCGTTGGCAGTTTGTGTACTTGACTGTTTGTGCTAGTGTGGATTTAAAGAACTGGGATATATATTTTGAGTATTGTCGTATTTTAAATTACATCATCTTTCTGTCAGGCCAAAAGCAAAAAATTTTACCCGCTTTTTAGTAGCTTCTGCATGTTTTTGTATGTTTTGTCTCTGATGTGAGCACGAGGCCTGACATGGTCTGTTTCAGAGTTCTTCTGGATCAATGCTGAGCTGTGGCAGTGTGCCCATCCAGCTTGCATCTTTCCATACCAGCTTGGCTCAATCGAGACTTATCGAGTACCTCTTGCGTACAGATTCTTCCTCTGCTCCAATAGTGGGGGGTTGCCTCGATCTCGTCTAGCCTCTCACTAAAACAGCTCGGCTCTGCACTTGAATACTTCTCTTGTACACTGCACTTGATATGCGCTTGATCCGTTCTGCACTTCATCTCTCTGCACTTGAACTCTACTCTTATTATTATTCTGCGCTTGATCTTCGTGCTGCTCCAGCTCCAAGCCGGTGAACCAGCTTGGTGTTCCCTGCACTTCTGGAAGTAAACTACTGAACCAGCTTGGGCGTCCCCTTACTGTTCCAGCTTGATATCTTCGACCAGTCCAGATCAGGCGTCCCCTCACTGTTCCAGTTTGGATATCTTCATGTCTACTCTAGTCTAAGCAAGTTGCGCATTTCACGTAGAGCATTAGTACAATAATAGCAGATTTTGTGTGAGTCAAAACTTAGATTCTGATCTGTATAAACAGATCCAACACAGTCCTCTTGTTGTTCTTGAGCCAGTTGCTCAATTGCGTTCGTCGATGATTGATCTTGAGTCTGCTGAAGCCTTCCACCTATTACGCCAGGTCTTGCGCATTAGAAGGTGCCCCTGATACAGAACTCTCAGGAAACTTTAGAGGGAGACCACCTTGCGCTCGATATCCCCTATATTGTTCCCTGATCTATCTTAGACAGCTTCCAGGCGGTGTATGCTCATCAGATAATGGTTGGAAGAAGTTTTGTTGAGATCAAAATATTTCCAATGCTCCACAGATTTCTGTAGCAACTCCTCAACCATCTTTGAACGTCAGCTTTTGCCTCAACAACAATTCAGATATCTCTCTGTGACACCCTCACCCGAGGGAGTCAACGGATTGGAGTAAAAAGATTAAAGTTGAAAGATGAAAGGGCTAAATGCATTAATTGGAAGCTGTATTTTCTTCCAAGGCTTGAATTATAGAACAGTTGATACGAACAACAGTAAGGTCAGCTTGGAGTACAAAATTTCGTTCGAATTACAAACAGGATATTACAACTTCTTGAATTCTATATGAATCCTCTATTGTTGTAATAGATCTTAGTAAAGTTTTGAAAAGATAAAAAACAACAACACAGAAATGCTGGCCTTCAATAAACACACACACCCACAAACTGGTTCAGCTCGCACCTCCCGCCTACCCCTGAGCTGCCTCACCTTCACCAGGGAAACTAATGAGCCTAGGGGCTCAACAAGTAAAACTGAGGATAACAAGATCACATAATGTAGGCATAATTATACATAATCTAAATACATAGTTTAAAGAGCCAGCTTACGCTCAAATCTTTTTCATAAAAATCTGATTGGGACATCAACCCAGATCGCTCTTATTTCTTTGTGACTTATGGCCTAGAAGCTCTCCTTAGGTCATGACGCTTGATCAAGCTAAAATATTAATTTAGGAACTCGGTAAATAAATCCCAACTTAGCTGTGAAAGGGATTATAGTTTACTAACAATAATCATGTCCCTTTCCTCGTGAAGGGGCACTCTGGTTCATCAACCAGCTCACTCACCCTTCCTATGGACCGTCTGTTATCTATGCCATACATCCTTAAAAATAAAATTCACTTCCTTTAAATTGATGAAATATCTTTTAAACAATGCATTTGATAGGTGGTTGATCACTTAAACTTGTGGGGTTCAATTCTTTAAATCTCATTTAACTTTTAAAACCTCACTGAGCGTACATCTGGGCAGCGAGTTGGTGGTAACTGAAATCAGCTCGGGTGAATAATTCAAGAACAAAGTGTCAATGAGTTAAAAATGATCTCAATAAGGAGTAATGGATTATCGATTACTGGTCTTGGAATTATTCCGTTAAATCTGTTCAATTAAAGTGAAAAGATAAACTCAAGAAAAGGTAGTCCAGCACGGACGCAAGCTGGATCAGCTCGTGATGGGGTAGTCAGCTCGGGTAGAAACATTTTCAACTCAGTTTTGGGTATATCAGCTCAGCCGGAGGGTACTATACCAGCACGGGATAAATCAGATCAGCTGGAGGGTACGATACTAGCTTGGAATAAATCAGCTCAGCTGGAGAGTAATATACCAGCACGGACAATCTCTGAACAGATCAGCTTAGCTTATCCAACCGGAACATAAATCCCGATCAAACAAGCACCGCCTATCCGTTCAGAGCCATATCCAGAACTCTACAGCACACCGAAACTAATAAGCTTTTCCATGGTTCATAAGTAAACTCGAACCTGTACATCTCAGTGTTTTTGAAATACAACCTCGTTCTTGCTGAAAAACAAACTGGTGAGTTTTCTCAAAACTTTTAACATCGCTGCTGTGAACCCATAGCTTTCATACTTCAAACATTTGAATAAAACGTGAACACGAACTGAAACTTACACATGCATCAGGCAAGCAATCAACATGAAACAAAGAAACAATTTATGTTTTCCAGATGCAGCAAAGAATCAGCTTTACTTGCCTTAACTGCGAAACATGAAGAATACAGAACCTCGGTTGAATGTTACCACAAGCACAAGCAGTGACGCACATACCCATGGGAATCAATAGAGTGGAGTTAATTGAATAAACAAAGGAATAGAAGGGCTGAATGCGAAAAGTTGTAAGCTGTATTTCCTTACAAAATCGATATACAAACCAATGGCGCCAAAATGAAATAGCAACAACAGATTGATTAACAGATTTGAGGTTCAAGTACAAAATGCGATATTACAACTACTGGAACTCTATATGAATTCTCCATTTTGGATCTTAATACAGATTGACAAAAGATAAAAAACAACAAAGACACGGAAACATTGGCCTTCGATAAACACATATACACCACAGCTGGTTCAGCTCCCGTCTCCCGTCTGCCCCAGATCTACCTCACCCGCACCATAAAAGCTAATGAGTCTAGAGGCTCAGCAAGTAAAAACTGAGGATAACAAAGATCACTTAGCGCATGCAGACACATGCATAACTTAAAATAATCATAGTTTAAAGGAAGTCAGTTAAACATAAATTCTTTTCGTAAAATCAGATTTAGGAACGCAACCCAGTTCTCATCTATATTTTCTTTTGACTTACGGCTTAGAAGCTCTCCTTAGGTCCATTTGGCTCTTGATGAAGCTACATCTGAATTCAGCAACAATATGGAAAAACATCATCCAATATGAAGGGGCAACTGATTCCTTCGACAGCTAGCTCACCCTTCCAATATGACCGTCTGTTATCTATGCCATAAATCCTTTAAAACTGAATTTTACTTCCTTTAAACAAGTCGTTGATCAAATTCGGATCACATAGCTCGGGGTTCACTTCTTTCAAAACTAATTTCTCTTTAAAATTGTATTGAGCGATAGATTTGGCTACTGGAGACATATCGCTGACGTGGAATCAGATTTGGATAATAAAAAGAATACTTTGGTACGAAACAGATCTCAGTCGTGGAAAACAGATTTAAACATGGGAACAGTGCCGCTAGCATGAATAGATGTGAGAATCAGATTTGACCATGTAAACAGTATCGCTCTAGCGTTAAAAATAGATTTGGGCCGGGGAAGACAGATTTAACAATCAAAGCGGTATCGCTAGTGAGGAACATATGTGACTATAGGAATAGTATTGCTAGCGGAAACAGATTTGACGGTAGAAAACAGTGTTTAAGTGCGAAACATGTTTGAATATAAAAATAACATTGCTAGCATTAAAACAGATGTAACTATCGGAATAGTGGTGCTAGAGATAAAATAGATTTGAATTCTGGACCTAATGCTGCAGTATCACGAACAACAACCAAAGACACCAGCTCCGCCTATATAACCGGTACAAAATCCAGATTTGACCAGCATCGCCGATTACTTGGAGTCAAATCCAGACGCTGCCATTCACAAGAACGAAGAATTCTTACTCATATATAAAACTAAAATCCATACAGCTCAGTGGTTTAAAATCAACTTCCATCGTACTAAAACACATTTGGAGAGTTTTAAAACAGAAACAGCTTTGTGAACCCGAAACATTCATTTTAAACCAGCAATGGCATAAACATAAGTTAATATTGGTGCGTAAAACAGACAAGCAATCACAGAACAAAAAAGAGACAATATATGCTTTCACCGTGTAGCAAAGAATCAGCTTTACTTTCCTGTAACTGGAAAACACGAAGAACAGCTGGTCCTGATAAAAGATCTCCTCAAGCACAAGTGACGAGCTCTTTAGAAATTTGAGAGAATGAAAGATTTTTCTTGCAAGTGGAAATGAGCTTCCAACTCACGAAATCAATCATATATGAGAGCATGATTGGTAGCAGGTAGAAATACTTGAGTAGGCATAGTTGCCATACCAACTTCTTGTCCTTTTGAAAAGATTTGCTTAAAGCTCCCCACTACTATTTAAATTTTGAAATTGTTTCTGTCATTTTATAAATAATTCTCCCATTTCAAAACATTTTATTTCCAAAGAAAAATTCAGATCTTGACTAACTGGAGTTGAAATCTGAATGCTCGAATATCAAAATGACCCTTAAAATAAGAAGGTTAATATTTGTGGTCCTATGGATTTGGGGCGCTACAACTCTACCCTCCTTAATGAAATTTCGTCCTCAAAATTTACTTACCAAACAGCTCTGGGTAAAGACTATGCATATCAGCCTCGGTCTCCCACGTAGCTTCTCGTTCTGTTTGGTTAGACCACTGTACCTTGACCATTAGAATATTACGATTCCTCAATTGCGTAATCTCTCTAAGAAGAATCCTCTTGGGTCTTTCTTCGTAACTAAGATCTGGTGCCAAATGAATTGGCTCATAAATCAGCACATGCGACGGGTTGGGAACATACTTCCTCAAAGCTGATACATGAAGCACACTATGCACTGAAGACAGATGAGGGGGTAGTGCTAATCGATAATCCATCGTTCCTACTTTTTCCAAAATCTCGTAAGGACCAATATACCTTGGACTCAGCTTTCTTTTCTTCCCAAAATGCATCATTTCATTGGAGCTACTTTCAAAAACACGTGATCGCCAACTTCAAACTCAGCTCTCGACGTCTATTATCAACGTAACTCTTTTGCTTGCTTTGAGCTGTCCTCATCCGCTCCTTAATCTTCCTAACAGCTTCAGCTGTTTGCTCTAACACATCTGGACCTAAACCAGTCCGTTCACCTACATCTTCCTAGTGAAGATGTGATCTGCATTTTCGACCATAGAGAGCTTCATATGGGGCCATCTTTATCGAAGCTTGGAAACTGTTATTATATGTGAATTCTACCAACGGTAGCTTTAAATCCCAAATCTCTGAAAATCTATGAGACACGCCCTGAGTAGATCTTCTAAAATCTGAATCACCCTTTCTGATTGACCATCGGTCTGGGGGTGAAAAGCTGTGCTAAAGGTCAACTTAGTACCCAATGCTCTGTGTAAACTCTTCTAGAAAGCTGACGTAAACCTTGGATCTCTATCGGATACAATCGAAATTGGAATACCATGCAGCCTCACTATTTCTTTCACATACAATTCGGCATACTTGCTCACATCATAATTTGTCTTAACTGGTAAGACGTGAGCTGACTTAGTGAGTCTGTATACTATAACCCATATAGAATTGTATCCTAGGATAGTTCTGGGCAATCTAACCACGAAATCCATAGCAATAATCTCCCATTTCCACTCTGGTATAGGCAAGGGTTTCAGCATTACAGCTGGTCTTTGATGTTCAGCTTTCACCGGTTGGCATGTTATACATTCTGAGAAAAATCTGGAAATGTCATGTTTCATTCCTGGCCAGAAGTATAACTTCTGGAGATCCTTATACATCTTGGTAGTCCCTGGGTGCACTGAGTATGTGGCTGTATGGGCTTCAGCCATCAAATGTGTCTACTTGGGGCACCCACATCCGGCCCTTAAATATCACAATTCCTCCTTCTGAGGTATAGAGGTTGTTACCTCTTTCTTTATCTTGCTTAACCCACTTCTTCAGCTTCTCATCTTTCAGCCGTCCTTCTCGGATCTGGTCTATAAGATTTGGTTGAATGGAGAGATCTGCCAAGATCACAGTGCAATCACGGGGCACAATTTCTAACCCAAACTTCTCAATCTCATAAGCCAATGGTCTCTGGACAGTGAGCTGGGCTAATCCTATTGACTTCCTACTTAGAGAATCAACCACTATGTTTGCCTTTCCTGGATGGTAGCTGATGGTACAATCATAATCTTTTACCAGCTCTAACCATCTCCTCTGCCTCGTATTGAGTTCCTTTTGGGTGAAAAAGTACTTAAGGATCTTATGATCTGTGAATATTTCACACTTCTCCCCATAAAGGTAATGTCTCCAGATCTTCAAGGCAAAAACTACAGCTGCTAGTTGGATCATGCGTGGGATAGTTCTTCTCATGGTTCTTCAGTTGTCTGGAAGCATAGGAGATTACTCTACGATTCTGCATTAGTACAGCACCCAGACCTAACTTTGACGCATCTGTATAGATAACAAACTCTCCTTGATTAGAAGGCATGGTTAGCACGAGGGCTTCAATCAAAGCTTGTTTCAACCTCTCAAAACTAAGTTGGCAATCTGAGGTCCATTCATATTTAACCTGCTTTCTTGTCAGCGAGGTTAATGGGACAGCTATCTTCGAGAATCCCTTAATAAACCGCCTATAGTATCCAGCTAAACCCAAAAAGCTCCTAACTTTCAAAACATATTTGGGAATTGGCCAATCACGCATGGCTTCAACTTTGGCTGGGTCGACCTCCAATCCGTCCTTGGATATGATATGTCCTAAAAATGCAACTTTATCCAGCCAAAAGTCACACTTACTGAACTTGGCAAACAGTTATTTGCTCTTCAAAATTTGTAGCACTGTCCTAAGATGGTTGGCGTGCTCTGAGATGGTCTTGGAATACACCAGGATATCGTCTATGAATACAACCACAGATCCAGAAACGATTGGAAAACTCTATCCATTAAATTAATAAAAGCTGAGGGTGCATTGGTAAGTCCAAAAGGCATTACTAGGAATTCATAATGGCCAGAGCGTGTTATAAAGGCCGTCATAATAATATCAGCTGGTTTAATCTTCAATTGGTGGTAACCAGATCTCAAGTCGATCATAGGAAAGACTGTCGATCCCTTCAACTGGTCAAAAAAATCCTCAATCCTAGGAAGGAGATATTTATTCTTAACAGTAAGCTTATCCAGCTCTCGATAGTCTATACACAACCTTAAACTCCCATCTTTCTTCTTGACAAACAATACAGGGGCTCCTCACGGTGACATGCTAGGTCGAATGAAGCCTTTATCCAGCATATCTTGAATCTGTTCCTTTAATTCCTTCATCTCTGTTGGAGCAAGACAGTAAGGTGGTCTAGAAACCGGCGTTTCCCCGGGTACTAGATCAATTTCAAATTCTAACTCCCTGTCTGGTGGTAGTCCATGGATGTCTTCTGGGAAAACTTCAGGAAACTCATTCACTACTTCCACTTCTAAAAGTTGGGGTTTACTAACCGTGGCTAGGACTTTAGGCTTGCCAAAAATCCTACCCCACCTTCTCTTAAACAGCTTTGAGCCTTTAAAGCTGAAATAATGCGAGGAATTTTCCAAATCTGGTTAGCCTCAAATGTGAATGGGTCTCCTTTGGATGGGTTTGACCACTACTGTCCGGAACTTAAAATCAATGACTACTCCATACCTAGTTAACCAGTCCATTCCTAGAATTAAATCGAACTCAGGCATAGGTAGCACAATCAAATTAGCGGTAATCAAACGTCCTTGGAGCCTAAGTTCAAAGTCACGAAATAAACCATGGGATACCAGTTCCTCTCCTGAGGGTACAGTCACGCAAAAGCCTATGGTTAATTGGCCTGGTTTGAAGGGTAACTTCTTAGCAAACTTTGCTGCTATAAACTAATGGGTAGCACCTGAATCTACCAAGGGTATAGAGGGCATACCAGCAATCAAGATCTTACCCGTAACCACAGTAGAATCAGGGTTGGCTTGCTCAGCTGTCATAACAAAAGCTCTACTGGTCACCAGTTGCTTTGATTTTGGGCAGTTCCGAATAACATGGCCTGGCACACCACATATGTAGCAGACGTTCTGACCAGCTCTACATGGACCAGGGTGATTATTCTGGAACTTGGGACACACTGGCCGATTGTTGGTAGCAGGAACTGCACTAATAGGTTGAACTGGTACGGGTTTCTGTTCCTGAGGTCACTGCTGGTTCTTGTTCTGTTTCTTAAATGGCCTATGGTCTTTTTGTTGGAAGTCCTGCCTCTTCTGTTGTCTCTCTTCTTCGACATCATTCAAATCCCTCTCAACTCGTAGGGCTCTGTCCGCTGCCTCCCTATAAGTTTTAGGCCCAGATATCCTAACATTAAGCTTGAATATAGGCTTCAATCCTTCCACGAAATGATTCAACTTTTCCTCGAGATCATTCCAAATAAGAGGCACAAAGTAGCATCCCCTCTCAAACGTTCGAACATACTCCTGTACTGTCATGCTCCCTTGCTTCAAGGTTAGGAACTCCCGCTTCAATTCAGACCTCTTGTCTACTGTAAAGTATTGTTCGAAGAACACTCGCTTAAAATCTCCCCACGACAGATTTGCCAAATCCACCGATAGCTTGGCTCCTTCCCACCAGATCATTCCATCATCCCTCAACATGTAGATATCGCACCTTGCCCTATCCAGGTCTGGCATCTGGAGATACTAAAAAATGACCTCCATCGACTTGATCCAGCTCTTAGCAGCAAGCGGATCTGTTGTACCACTAAACTCCTTTGTTTCTGTCTTTGAAACCTTTCCTGAGGATCATCATGGTTTGGTCCCCACTGCTAGAAGATTGGCCATTGCCTCTGCCTGTCTGTTCTACCAACGGCCTTAAATGTTGGGTAATACTATCATTACTGTCTGGACTGGGTTCTTCTAAGGGAGTGCTTCTTCTACCTCTTCCTCTGCCAGACATCTTAATTTATAGCCCGTAATCCACCACAAAGGAGCATCAGAACATGCTAAATTAAAAATATAAATACTCTATAAAATAACTCACAGCTTAGGAGAAACGGGCAACAAAATCTGTCCCAACTGGAAATATGTGTTTTTATCTCTAGGACCATGCTCTGATACCAAGTTGTGACGCCCATATCCATGGGAATCAACAGAGTGGAGTTAATTGAATAAACAAAGGAATAGAAGGGCTGAATGCGAAAATTTGTAAGTTGTATTTTCTTACAAAATCGATATACAAACGAATGGCACCAAAATGAAATTGCAACAACAGATGTGATTAACAGATTTGAGGTTCAAGTACAAAATACGATATTACAACTACTGGAACTCTATATGAATTCTCCATTGTTGTAATGAATCTTAATAAAGATTGACAAAAGATCAAAAACAACAAAGACACGGAAACGCTGGCCTTCGATAAATACATATACACCACATGTCAGGCCCCGCGCTAATTACTCACAATTAACACATAATAAACGCAAAAACACGGAAGCTAAAAATCAGGGCTTAAAAATTTTTCGAAATAGGTTGGGCCTGAATTCAAATCATACATTCAAAATATCGATAATCAAAATATAAGTTATCTCAAACTTATACAATCAGGTAACATCAACTCTCAAATCATAAACAGATCCCCAAATACATAAAATCACGGGGCATTCCCCGGATCAATACATAATACAATATACTGGGACTCAAGGAAAAGGGGATCGACCAGCTGTACCACCACTCTGTCCAGCTTGGTTACATGAAGATCCTGCACCTGGGCAACACACACCCAAAACACAAAAGCAGGAAAACAAAATACGAGGTCAAGCCTCAGTACGAAGAGCTATCAAAACAGCAACACATGCAACATGCCATAAATCAATGCTATGAATGCATGAGGGCTATCAAAGAATCGGATGGCTAGACCAGTAAGTCAACTGGCACATCAATCAGTCGAGTCTCTATACCACGCACATCAAGTCAGCCGTTAGCCCATCACATCTCGGAAGTAGACGCTCGAATCCGGCAGTCACCACTCCGATGATAGCGTTGGACTATTCCGACACGACACATCAGTCGTCCAGTCGCAACGTGACTCTCAATCAGGTCTATCAACCAAATCTGTCAGGCTCAATATGTATGCGTGT
>KQ994487.1:43998-63864 GCA_001598015.1 Dorcoceras hygrometricum
AATATAAGCTGTACATAAAAAGTTGACTACATAAAATCTCAAACATCCAATATATATATATATATATATATATATATATATATACAACCAATACACAAATTGAATCAATACAACAACTACACAGGACATCCCGTGGAAATGACTCGATATAGCATATATATATATATATATATATATAACTGAGAACTCACTCCCACGGGGTTTCAACAGCTGATGCACCGCTCAGACCAGCTAATACCTGAAAAAAGCCTACAATGACCAACACACGGCCGGAGCAGCCACGAGGTAAATAAACAAGGCCAAACCTCAGTACGAATAGCAATAACAACATCAGTCAATAAAACATGCAACATGATATGTCGTCCAAATGCATGAAGGGTGCCAAGGAAGCCATCGGGGCTGAAGGAGCAGCTCAATAGCTGGGAATACAACATGTACAGAAATGAACCAACAGCTGGAGGAACAAAGCTCTCAGAAACAACTGACAGCCAGATACAGGGTTCACAGAACAACTCCACGGCTGGAGGTACAAACCTTACAGACACAGCACACGGTTGACTATCAGAACAGAAGTGGTCACTGAACGTGTGAGAGAAGGGGAGTTACCGGGCGCTTGATCACACATGGTACCAGATACAATACAGACAGGAATGACCATAGTACATGAGAGAGAAAGGGACCTACCCTGGCACTCAATCACACGAAGCACTATAACAAATCTAGACCAAAGGGCCATAGAGCATGTGAGAGAAAGGGAGCTACCCGTGCGCTCTATGACACGCATCCTGATAACAACGGGTTAGCTCAACAACAATGGCTAACAAGGACAATAAGATAGACCGTAACGCCTAGAAATCCTGAATACGTAGAAATGAATGCATGACTAGGGGAAAAATCATTTTAGGAAATTACATGCCATTTTATGTGATTTATTTATGATTTTAATGTTGCATGATATGCATGTTCCATTTTTAGTCTGTTTGAGTTCCGAACACGTGGACGAGACTAGGGACGATCGAGATGAAAATTATTTGAGATTTTTAAGACATTAGATTTTTTAAGATAAATTAAATATTTAAGCAGCAAATTTCCGAAAATTGGGGTTTTTGTGATTATTTTTTAGGGGAACCCGTTTTTCGCCTATGCGGGCTGTTTTAATGGACTTTATTGTATTTTAAAATTGGTGAGGCCTTTAATTACGAAAATTGGAGATTTTAAAGCCAAGTTTAAAGTTTTTAATCAACACTTCAATTTAGTGGAGGGTAAGGTTGTAAAACTCCTTTTTATGTTCTTAATTTAGCATTATTAGGGGGTCATTTTTGTCAACCCCATTCTTTCAAAAACAAATTATTTTTGTAACCTAGCCTCCACACATCCTCCTTAGAGCCGTCACCTCCTTCCTCCAACATCCTCATCGAAAATTCTTCAAGTTTTGGTGATCCAAGGCGGTCTTGTCCCGATATCGCGTCCTACACGCCGGTAACTCGAAGATCTTCCTTTTCTCCAAGGCAGGCATGTAATTTCTCACCATTTACACCATAGTATTCTGTTTTTAATTATCAACTGCAGGAATTGTTTGTGACTTGTCATGATCTAAGTTTTATGTTTTAGATCTGTGCATGACTCATGAATTTTCACCATGTTTTCATTCGGTTCTTGTGTTGCTTCGGCTAAGGGCTGTTCTTAGGGGCTGTGGCTCGGTACTATGGGGTCATAGGTGGTCAAGACTAGGTGGGGAGTCATCTAAATTGTTTGGTCGAACAAGTTTAGAGGGTAGCTCGATCGCACCTATGCGTGGCGCACGTCCGTCGGTTTATGGCTTCTCGTTCGCTCCATGTGACGCGTGGTTCGAGCAGGGGCTGGTCCAGTTGGGGCCGACTGGACCTGTGGGTGGTCCAACCGATGGGGCTCTGGCAAGGGGCGGCTGTCCGGAGCATTTCGCATGAGGGAGATTACCGGCGGCTGGTTGCGGTGCATGGAGGCGTGCGTGTTTGTGTGTAGGGTTTGTGTGTGTGGGCCAGTTCAATTGGACTGGTTGGTTGGGCTCGGTTGGAACGGGTCGGTTAGTCGAGGGTCGAGTGAAATGTTTTAATGTTTGGTCCAAGTTATTTTAATTTTAAAGATGAAGGTCCAATTTTAATGATTTTGGGAAAATCTTTTAAAGTTAAAGTTTTTAGTCAAACTTTTAAATTAATTGTACCTAATACTTTATTTTATGTTTTAAAGTTAAAATTGGGGTCTTTGGATTTTAATTAAGTCAAAATTGGTCATGGGATTTTAAGTTAGTCAAAATTGGTCATTGGAGCTTTAGTCAAAATTAGTCTTTGGAGTTTTTAAAGTCAAAATTGGAGTATTTTGGTAATTTTAAACGTTAATTTTATGTTATGGGTCAAGTCATGTGTAAGGCTAAGTTAAATTTTAAGTTAAGTCTAGATTCTTTTGGGCTAGAGGTAGTGGGCCAGGCTCTTGAACCAGTCCTTGACCGGAATAGAAAATGTAGAAGCCCGTGAATATATATTTAATTATATATGTAGTATTCTATGTATGTTAATGTTTGTGATGAAAGAATTAAATATATATTGACGGTCTAAGCTTTAAAATTACATGATTTTAAGAAGTGCACGCTTCATGAGATTTTATGAAATGTTTAAGGCATGTTCTTTTTTTGAGAAAAATCCGAGGGATTGAAGTGACTTGTGCCAAATTTAATGATGGGAGCTAGCCGGGTAACCGGGCTCCGGGATCCCTTGTTTTAATGTATTACAAGCCTATGGATCCATGCGATCACGACATGGTGAAGTGGCATAGGAGGTTCTTGGGATCCCGAGATCGGGTGAACCGAACCGCCACGTACGTTGGTTCTTTCGACAGATCAGTCATACGTCCGCTCGCATTTCACTGATACGACTCATACGTTTTTATGTTATGTTACGTCATGCCTTATATATGCTATATGATTATGATATGTTATTATATGTTACGAACCATGTTTTACGACCACCCATGCATGCATGTTTTGATGTTATTTTATTACACGTATGTGCTTACATGTGGTTTTATTATTATGTACCTTGCTATTTAAAAATATAGAGCATGCTGAGCCTTTAGGCTCACAAGGTTTGAATGGTTCAGGTGATGACCTTATGGATTTTATCGCGACTGGCTGCGAGGACTTCTGAGTGCCTGTTGCAGTAGTACCCCATGACCACTACGATGTCTTTATTTACGTTATGATACACTTTTCAGACATTTTTTACAAGTTCCGTTTCCGCAACTTCTTCAGACTCTAATTTTTAAACAGCATTGATGATTTAATGTTTTCGAGGTATTGGTTTTATTCATGTTATAAAATGATGATTTAGAAAATGTTTAAAGGGAAGGAGTCATAGTATTTTTAATTTATCTATTCCGCACATGATTTAAAAAAAATTCTAGAGCACGGTTCGTTTCATAGACGACAGCTAACTGCTAGCAAAGGATAACAAGGGGTATAACTCAACTCACAGAACAGCATGCGAATAACAAGGGAGGAGCTCAGCTTACGAAACAGCATGCGGGTACAAGAAGGAGCTCAACAACATGCCATGCGTGCATGCAATGCTAAAAGAAATAAGAACAACATGCAACATACTACAGGACAGCATAAGTAAACCATACTGCATGTACCAAAAAGCTCCGGCTCACACGCATGCATCAAAGCAGAACAGCTTAGGTACTATCACAGCGTAGATCAGAGTATACCATGCAATCCTAGGATGAGCAACACAGCTCCAAGCCACCAGCACAACAACTAACACGGAACAACCAGCACAGCTATCCAGCACACGCGTAAACCAGCAAACATCCCAGGCAGTGTACACAACAAAATAAAAACAGCTCGGAAACACAGCACGAGCGTAACATATTACAGCATATCTACGACCAGGCTACGGCCTCACAGCCCACAGCCCCTATGTTCACATGCTTAACTCAAAGCTGTAACTACAAGCTCTGAATTCGTACCTTACGCAGATCTTACCGAACCTTCAACTCAAGGCTTACGGCTGACAGCAAAAACCACTCCTTGCTCTGCACGACCAGCAGCTCTCGACAACCCACGAGGGAAGATCTAATCTACCAAGTTATCTAAGGAATCAGCACTTCCTAAGCTTACACAGCTCACGACCAAAGGCCTCACAGCGCAGAACCACTAAGGCTAACAAACAGAGCCCTATCCAGCTCAAAGGTAAATGATAGGGAGATAAACCAACGCTAGCAGAACACAGTTACCTGAACTGAAGCTCAACTAGGTCGGAAATCGTGAACCCTAGCTCACGCATTTCTTCTGCGATTCCTCCGTCCGGACTCTTTCCATCTTTAAACTGATATAGAAACGTCATCCTTGAAGAGGGGTTTCCAACCGCTGTACCACCGCTCAAAGCTAATCGGCCAATCTCCGATGATCTGGAAAATATTAGACGAGTGAACAATAGCTAGGGTTTGGGGAAAATATATATCGGGAGCTTTGAGAATAAGATAAGGAATGGATGGTCTAAATAACTAAGTGTTGGTCAACGAGAGGATATTTATACTCACTGCTCAACAGATCACAGCGGCCCTCAACACTATACCTAGACCAGCGTACAGCTCAGCACGCACATACAATACAGTTCTCGTATTCAACAGCTCACACTCCATAGACCACGCTCCCAGCAGATTACGTCTACAGTGCCATCGACTAGCTCGGGGGCCAAGCTACTACCAGCCCAGGCGCAAACCAGCACGTTGCCTTCTCTCCCAGCTGGTACACGCTCATCCATCTTGAAATTCCATAACATGTTAAACTGCCATAGCAAATCACGTTCTCACAACTCAGGCCAGATTACGCACTCTGACCAGCTCATGGCATCCAGAACAGTATGCACTTCAACAGCTCAGATCAGACCTCAAAGCTGACACCAGCTAAGACAAACAGCACAGGACACTTCCACTAACAGATTGCGCACACCAACAGATCTCTCTCACAGCTCATCTTACGTAATTGCAGGTTTAGCCCCAACAGCTCAGAAGAGATAGGCCAAGTCCTACCTGATCTGACAAACAAAACAAGCTCGGAAAAAATATGGCAGCAATAGCTCACAGCTGCTATACCACTAGCTTACAACAAGACAGGTCAGATGGCGCTAGCATCAGTTCAAACTACTCATCTTGGAGGAACTCAGATCAGCACGCATCCTACCTAACAGGTTAGGATGCTCTAAACATCTTACGACGCCCAAAGTTGTTCGCAAAGCTCACAGTTCACATCGCATAAACCTGGAATAGCTCATGATCCCAGAACAGATCACGCCTGTTGTTCCCTACTACACAATACTCCTAAGCTGCTAACAGTTGACGGACTCAGCAGAGTCCGTACATACCAGCTTACACCTAATCTGGTCCACAATAAACAACTTACGCAACCATGCGTCAAACCAGCTCGTGTAACATACCAGCTTACCTCTAAGCTAGACCTCTAACCTGAACCGTACCAGTTTACCTCTAAACTGGACCCGAAATCTGCTACAACACCTAAAATCAGCACAGGCCACTCAATAGATCGTGCTCTTGCTACTTTGAAGCTTAAACCCGAACAACTTACACCATAATATTAGCGTGAAACGTGATAGATCTCTAAGATGGATAATCTTGGATGATTTAACATTAATCTAAACATGGTTAAGCTACTAATTACTTTGGTTAATCACAGTCCTCACATTCTCTCCACCTTAAAAGATTTCATCCTCGAAATCAAACAGTTCTCGCCAAAGCTGACGATTACGACTAACCTTGTCCAAGAAGAAATCACAAACATATCTCTCTCGATCTGACAACTACAAATATATCGCCACCTTAGCTGAAGACCACGACAGCTCTGGTCTACATCGGGAGTTACTAACAGCTTACACCTAAGCTGGTACCACCAAACAAGACGGCACAACAATCACGATCTGAACACCAAGATCAGGACGTCCAGAACATTCTCTAACTGAACTTAGCTTATGCCTCAGCTCTTAACAGCTTAAGCTACACAGCGCCTCCCAGAACTGTTTACTCCTGAGCTGATCTCCCCAAAACATTTCCCGACAGAAAACTAACGTAACGTTTAGCGAAGTAATTCAGCTCAGTACTCGTTCTACATAGATCAGCTTTTGCTAAAGACAGCAGAATCCTTAAGCTAGTCACTACTACGCTGATGTGCAGTTATGAAGTAGTCCGGTTTAAGCTCTGATACCAAAAAACTTTGTCTAGACTCGAGTGTGATAGAAAAGAAATGATCTTATCCCAGTTTAAGCTCTGATACCAAAAATGTCAGGCTCGATGCTCTACACCAGAGATAAAGCACACAAAACACGGAAGCTTAAAAATGGATAAAAATTTTCTTTTTGTCCTGACTGAAATTCCATCATTTAAAGTACACGCATAATTAAAATATAAGCTTTGCATCAAAAGTTGACTGCCTAAAATCTCAATCATCCAATATATATATATATATATATATATATATATATACGGGTAACTCACACCCACGGGGCTTCAACAGCTAATGCACCGCTCAGACCATCTAATACCCAAAAAAAGCTTACAATGGCCAACACACGGCCAGATCAGCCCAAGTGAAAATAAATGAGGTCAAACCTCAATACGAAGAGAAATAACAACAGCAGTCAATAAAACATGTAACATAATATGTCGTGCAAATGCATGAAGGTGCCAAGGAAGGCATCGGGGCTCATGGAGCAGCTCAACAGCTGGGAATACAACCTACACAGAAACAAACCAACAACTGGAGGAACAAAGCTCTCAAAAACAACTAGACGGTCGGAGATACAGGGCTCGCAGAACAACCCCACGGCTAGAGGTACAAAGCTTACAGACACAGCACACGACTGGCTATCAGAACAGAAGTGGTCACCGAATGTGTGAGAAAAGGGGAGTTACCTGGACGCTCGATCACACACGGTAGCAGATACAATACAGACAGGAATGGCCATAGTACATGTGAGAGAAAGGGAGCTACCCTGGCGCTCAATCAGACGAAGCACTAGAACTAATCTAGAACAAAGGTCCATAGAGCATGTGAGAGAAGAGCTACCCATGCACTCCATCACAAGCATCCTGATAACAAAAGTTAGCTAAAAAACAATGGCTAGCAAGGAAACTAAGATAGACGACAACTAACTGCTAGCAAAGGATAACAAGGGATATAAGCTCAAATCACAAAAAAGCATACGAATAACAAGGGAGGATCTCATCTTACGAAATAGCATGTGGGTACAAGAAGGAGCTCAACAACATGCCATGTGTGTATGCAATGCTAACAGAAATAAGAACAACATGCAGCATACTACAGGACAGAATAAGTAAACCATACTGCATGTACCAAAATAGCTCCGACTCACACACATGCATCAAATCAGAACAGCTTAGGTACTATCACAGTGTAGATCAGACTATACCATGCAATCCTAGGCTGAGCAACACTGCTCCAAGCCACCAGCACGACAACTAACACGGAACAACCAGCTCAGCTATCCAGCACACACGTAAACCAGCAAACAGCCCAGACAGTATACACAATGCAAGAAAAAAAGCTCGGAAACTGTCAGGCCCGATGCACTAAAACACAGATTAATTACTCAATTAATCATAGTTACACGGAAGCTTAAAATATGGGCTAAAATTTTTCGTTTGGGCCTGAACTGGAAATCATCTCTTAAAGTACAATCTTACTCAAAATCAGGATTTTAATTCAAAAATCAAAACAACATCAACAACAATAAATAGGTAATACAACAAATGCAGATCATCGTATACAATAGCCACTCAGGGCATCCCCTGGTTCAATATATCAATACATAATATATAACTGGGACTCAAAACGGGGATCTACCTGCCGACGCTCCACTCGGTCCAGCTGGATTACCTGAAGATCCTGCAAAGGCTAACACAGACCAAAGCATCCCAAAAGGGGGAAAAATAAAATGAGGTCAAACCTTAGCACGAAGAGCAATATACAACAGCTATCAGATACACATGCTACATATCATGTCGTGTCATGCATGAGGGCTACCAAGAATCAATGGTAAGCAAGGCACAACGACTCAGTTATGCAATGAATCTCAATAAATCAGTAGAATCAAAATCACAGTGACTCAGCTGGCTATCACGACTCAGTGACGACATTGGATTTCTGCGCACAGCGACTCAGTCGACAAATCGCTGATTTCTACGCATGGCAACTCAGCCGGCAAATCGTGACTCAGCGATATCAGGTCTCAATGAATACAGGGTCAATATGCTATGCATGAATGAAATGCTAATCAGATCAAAGCAGAATACAATATATATTATAAACAGCACAATCAATCAACTGTAAATTCACACGCAGATAAGATCAGCACAACTCAGGCATAATACACAGCACGTAGACGCACACCTAATATGTTCTCATGTTCATATCACGGCTATAAGTACTATCTCAATCCGTACCTCATCAGCAGCATGGTTACTACCTCACCATATCTCACGAGAACACAGCTCCAACAACCTGCGAGGGTCTGCTGCCCTTTCCAGCTCGCAACGAAACTCAACAAAAGCTTCCTGAAATCTCAAATCTGCCAAGACATCTAACAAATCAGCTCATATCTAAGCTCTTTAAGCCTATTGCCTATGGTCAAGAAACCCATACCAGTCACGACTACACAATGTAGAATCAACCAGCTCTAATCGAAGCTTAGAACGAGAAGAAATCACTTACTCAAGAGCTCAAACGTAAAGGGAGAAACTATCTGCCGGAAATCATGAAAATATTTGAACGCTTCAACCACGTTGCGCTCCTTAGACAAGCCAACTCAAGACTCCAAAATAGTACCAATCTAACGGTCTTGGAAAGACGAAATAAGAAGAAATCGACAGCAATTAGAAGAAATAAGGTTCAGTGGACAGTAAGGGTTTGTGGAATAGTATAAGTCGATTTCTTTCTGGGAGGAAGATAATGGATATGAGATCTAAAATTGGCTAAGTGTTAACGGAAATAAGGTATACACGGTCAAATTCAAATCCAATTACTAAGCCCTAAGATTTGCTACAGTACCACCGACCAGCTCACTCAAAGCTGATGTCAACTCGGATCTTAGTACTACACCAAATCTAATTTGCGCTACTCCAGATCTGACTCCCCCAAGCGACGTCGCGCATGAGTCTGCTTAGGACAACCAGATCACATCAAATCTTGTACTAGCTCTAGTATAAGCCAGCACATCCAGATCTCAATCAACCAGCGTCTGATCTGGTATTTACTAAATGACGACACATCATCTCCCTCTCAGGACAACCCGATACCGGTCTACACCAACCACGAACCGAACCGGTCCACATAGCGCTGCCAAATCACGACCGCTGCTCAAATCTGACCAGCCACGCCAGTTCAGCTCAGAGCTGTTCCGTCCTAAAACAAATCACACACACTGACCAAATAGGAGCATCCAGCTCAGAGCGGCACGTACACAGGTTACTCTACCACCAAATCTGTGGAAAGAAACTATCTCTCCACCAAATTTGATATCGCAATTCTACTCATGCTCAACCAGTGTCTCAACTGGTATCATTAAACGACGTCGCTCCGCCTCCAAATCTGGGCGACCAGCTCACGCATGATTTGTTTTATGTCAAATCCGAAAATCATCAACGAATTGCGCGCTTAACCCTTGCTATTTCCTCAAATCTGCTCATAAAATAACACTAATTAAACCCATTAATTACAGTCCTCACATCCTCCCCACCTTAAGATATTTCGTCCTCGAAATCAAAAGCAACTACAGATCAAAATTGAAGGACTACCAGAAATAACCTGGACCGAAACATAACAATCCAACACTCCTCAATGCTTTTCAACTACTAACCAATAGTTCAAGAGCAACTCAAACACAAATCAACAAGCTAAAAGATTACCTTGATTAATTCTGCATATACTCAAACAGAGGAGGCCACTCCTGTATCATATTTTCTTCAACTTCCCAGGTAGCTTCCTATCGACCATGCTTGCTCTATTGGACCATCACCAACGGAATAGTCTTACTTCTCAACTGCTTCTCCTTCCTATCCAGAATTTGCACTAGATATTCGACATAACTCAGGGTTGAATCTCGTTCGACTTCATCGGTACTCAGCACATGGGAAGGATCTGGCTCATATTTTCTCAACATTGATAAATGAAAAACATCATGCATCGCTGCTAACTCAGTAGGAATTTGCAAACGATACGTCAAAGATCAATCCTCTCAATAATCTCGAATGCGCCAATGAATATAGGAGCTAATTTACCCTTAAGCCTGAATCTCATCACGCTCTTGAAAGGAGAAACCTTCAGAAACACTCGATCTTCGACCTGAAATTCTAAGGGCCTATGCCTCTTATTAGCATAACTAGCTTGACGATCTTGTGCAGCCTTTATTCTGCTTCGAATCAAATCAACTGATCCTTCATATGCTGCACAAACTCAGGAGTAGACAGTTGTCTCTCACCAACTTCTTCCAACAAATCAGCTATCTACACTTTCAACCGTACAAAGCCTTGAACGGTGCCATCCCGATAGTCACTTGGTAGCTATTGTTATACGAAAAATTCTATCAGGGATAAAGAATCCTGCCAGCCACCTTTAAAATCCATCATGATTGCTCGCAGCATGTCCTCCAAAGTCTGGATAGTTTTTCGGATTGGCCATCTGTCAGAGGATGATAAGCTGTGCTCATATCCAATCTCGAGCCCATAGTTTCTTGCAAGCTCTTCTAAAATCGAGAATTAAACCGTGGATCTCTATCGGACACTATAGAAACCGTCACTCCATGCAATCTAACCGCATGGTCAACGTACAGTCTCGCCATCTTATTCATGGAACACCTCACTTCATAGGGAATGAAATGGCTTGATTCGAAAGCCTGTCAATAACAATCCAAATCGCATCATATTCTCTGTTCGAACGAGGTAAATGAGTCACAAAATACATGGCAACGTTCTCCCAATTCCATTGAGGAACTTCTAAACTCTGTAACAACCCACCAGGTCTCATTCTCTCGGCCTTGACCTGTTGACAGTTCAAACATCGTGCGACAAATCCAGAAATATCATTCCTCATGCATTCCCACCTGTAGTGCGACTTCAAGGCATGGTACATCTTCTTCTTGCCCGGATGCACACTATAATGACTACAATGGGCCTCGCTCAAGATGGCTTCTTTCAGATCAATCAAATTTGGAACTACAAGTCTACCACAAAATCTCAGGCGTCCATCAGAAGCAACCGAAAAATCTTTCGACTGACCATTGTGGGCCTTTAACTTCAACTCATGGATATACGGGTCAGTCCTCTCCGCTCTCTAATGTCTTTGAAAATCTGTAGTTCAACCTGGAAAGGAGAAACCACAAAGTACTGATCATCTAGCTGAAAACGCCATCCAGAAGTCCCCAAATGCTCATGTACTTTGGATATACTCAACGACGTCAACATCGTCGGTTGAGTTTTCCTACTCAAAGCATCTGCCACTAAATTTATTCGCACAGGCTGATACTGAATCTCACGGTCAAAATCCTTTAACAACTCCATCCAACGACGTTGCCTCATGTTCAGATCTGACTGAGTGAAGATGTACTTCAAACTCTTGTGGTCTGTGTACACCACAAACTGCTCGTCATGCAGGTAATGACGTCAAATCTTCAAGGCAAAAACAATATCAGCTATCTCTAGATCATGAACGGGGTATATCGTCTCGTGAGGCTTCAACTGTCGAGACTCATAGGCTATCACACGCCCGTTCTGCATCAATACACAGCCCAAACCATTCAGAGAAGCATCGGAACAAACCACAAAACCTCCAGATACCGAAGGTAACGTCAACACATGAGCAGTAGTAAACTTCTCCTTGAGAAACTAGAAACTCGACTCACACTCGTCTGTCCACAGAAATATTTTATCCTTCTGGGTCAATTGCATCAAAGGCCGGGCTATTGAAGAGAAACCCTCAATAAAATGTCTGTAATAGCTAGGAAAACCCAAGAAACTACGGATATCCGAAACATTCCTAGGTCGCTCCCAGTTAAGAACCGCTTTGATCTTACTAGGATACATCGAAATACCTTGTGCCGAAATGACATGACCCAAAAAGGTTACTTTATCTAACCAAAATTCACACTTACTGAACTTTGCATAAAGCTGCGAGTCTCTCATTTTCTGCAACACCGGTCCCAAGTGCTCCTTATGATCTCTATAGCTCCTCTAATACACCAAATATCATCTATGAATACCATCACAAAACGATCGATATACTCACTGAAGACGCGATTCATCAAATCCATGAAGACAGCAGGAGCATTCGTCAATCCAAACGACATCACAAGGAACTCATAATGACCGTATCTAGTCCGGAAACCTGTCTTTGCCACATCAGCGTCTCTAATCTGCAATTGATGGTAACCAGATCGTAGATCAATCTTGTATTATACTACCGATCCTTGCAGCTGATCGAACAGATCATCAATTCTCGGCAATGGGTACTTGTTCTTGATCGTTGCCTTATAAATCCTTCTCTAGAAAAGGTCACGCAACTGGTCCATGAGTTCCTTCAACTCAGCTGGCACCAACCGATATGGAGCTCTAGAAATTGAGGCTGTCCTTGGCACCAACTCAATGATGAAATCAATCGCTCGTCTCGGAAGGAATCCAGGAATCTCATCAGGAAAAACATCTGGGAACTCTCAAGCAATAGGGACATCAACTCTATCCATGATTTTTGGGAAACATCCAGGGCATAGATCATGAATCCTGAATTCTCTAGCGACAACAAACTAAACATATCCATGGCCGACACTAGTGGAATCTTAGATCGCGAGTCAGAACCATAGAAATCCCACTTTTCCCCAAATTGAAGTCTATATCTCACTACACCATGGAAACAATCAACAGTCGCTCTATACTGGACAACATGTAACGACCAGATCTTTTTCATAGTCCACAATTAGCAAATTATGAGATTTGAGGGATTACAGTGCTAGTTTTTTTCAATCCTTGAATTGATCGAATGTCAGATTTCATGTGTATGCCATTTAGCTTTCTTTCTTTACACGCTAAATGCAGATTTCATGATATGTGCGTACAGATTTCATGTCTTACGTAATGTTCAGCCTTCTTTATTTTGGGTTGATTTTCAGATGTTAAGAATACAATTATAGTAGTTGTCTAGTTGAATTTCTACAAGCCAATTGAATCTTTTGTTTTAATTAAAGACGTTCGGATTCAATGTGCATCTCTTTATTTTAAAACAGAGCACACTTTAGTGGAATTTGGGCATATTGATTAAACGTGTCTTCGTTCATTAGACATTTTAAAGCATATAAATAGGATATTAAGCTGCTTCATGCATCATTATCTTCAAAATTAAATCATTTAGAAGCGGTTCTCTCTTGGAAGAAGCCGAACAAAATCCTTTAAAAGTTTGTAAAAAGAAACAGGCGGTGCGTAGAGGTTTGCTGGATTTACTGCTGTTGTTGTGTTAAAGATTTCAGGCAAGTAAAATCTGTTTCTTGCTCGCTCAATAGAAAGAATATATTCAATTATGTTTTATATGTTTATGTATGTTTTAAAGAAGAGGAAGATGGCTTCGGCTGTTCTTCAAGAAAACCAGAAGTTCATGCTCTGTTTTTGCAAAAGTAACGTTTACTGTAATTTTGATTCAAAGATGTTTTAAAAAATGGCTTAATGATGTTCTTCTAGTAAATTCTTGAGTTTTCCAATGATTCATTCCTCGAAGTAGCTCACAAGTAGCTTATTCGATCTTTTTCAGAAATTTCGTAAGATATTTTGATTTCTTCAGAAGAAGGTAACCGTGATAATTTATGTTTATCCACACGGTTAAGTAAGAAGTCTGGTTCTTATACCATCGCTGAATTTCTATGATGAACAGATTTCTAAGAATAGAGGTCTGTTTATATGTTAAGTTAAGTTCAGATTTATATCGTTGTTCATGAAATCTGAAGTGTTTCTTCTTCGTTGAAATACTTATGTTCATTCAGATTTCACCTGTTCCTTTAGTTCAGATTTCTCTCTTTTATATCTGAGATCTGGTATAAAGCAGGTTCCTTTTATAAATTGTTGACTTCTGGGTTGACCGTTGACATCTGGTGGGAATTGTCTCATTAGGTGACATCTGGTTTATTCATTAGTAGTATGACATCTGAATTACTCGTTTAGTTGGATAAAATCTGGTGACGTCATGTATAAGTTGTGTTGACATCTGGTTGACCAACAGAGATCTTTTTATTTCTTCTTCATTGAGATACATCTATATGATTCAAATTTCTACTGTTCATTTAAAACAGATTTCATCCTTTACTTCTTCAATACTTCTTCGATTGAGACATAAAGAATAGATTCGGATTCCTCATTCATTTCCGAATCATTTCAAAGATTTATTCGATTCAATTGACAGATTCAAGTAGTATCTTTATTCAGTTTTCATTTTCGCAAGCATTATAGAAAACTTTGAAGTATTTCAGAACATCACTAGACAAGAGAAAACCAGTAAGTATACCCCTTCAAAACCCAAGGAAGGATCAGGATTATGGATCGACGGATCTATATACCCCTTCAACAATGAGCAGTAGTGCTAAGACTGATATCAGGAGTTTGATCAAACGAAATGGACCAGATGTTTAAAGTGTTGTCATAATTTTCAGAAAATTAAGGAAAAACACAAGCGTGATTTTAATCAAACTCTAAGGAATGTTTAAAGAAAATGTTTTCATAATTGATTCATGTTTTATGCTTTCATTTACTTTCAGATTTCACAGTTATGTTTTATGCTTGTTTGTTCTTAAGCGTATTCAAAGTTGCAGACTCCAGTATGTATTATCTAGTGAACGATTGTATGATTTGCTTTCGTTATTTCCAGACTTTACCTGCTGGGCCTTTGGCTCACTAGTTTTCATTGAGTTCAGGTAAGGAGCAAATAGGAGCTGGTGAGAGCTGAACAGAATGGAAGGAGGTGTTTATCACGGACATCAGATTTCAGCGTTTCTTTTGGTTCTAGATTTCACGTTTTCCTTTTGTGTTATACAGTATTGTACCGAACCTTTGCAGTTGGTTTAAATCACAACAGATTATAGTTTAGTTATTTTATAAGAAATCTGTTTCCAGACTTCATTATGAACAAATGTAACTCTTTTGTTTATATTACCAAATTTCTATTTCCGCGCCTTTTAATTATGGGATTTGATTCTCGTTTCAATCGAATAAGTTAGTAGCGATCCTTTATTTTGGATGTTCGAAATCTTTATGACTTTAAATTGAACCCCAAAACTTCTAAATTCTTCTAAGAAAAGTACGGGTCGTTACAGTTGGTATCAGAGCAATGGTCCTTGAGATAAACACACTTCCAGCCTGGACAGATCTCTCCAGCCACTTCTAAATTGTGAGTTTTAATTCATGTTCTAGAATATAGTAATCTCTCATAATAGAATTGTGGTGGATTTGGGCTACCCTTTACAGATATCTCAGGACGAGGTAGAGGAAGAAGAAGTTATACAGAAGGGGACAATGAATCTGTGAGTTTAAACCCTGTCCTCAGCAGCATGGCTCACTTATTAGAATGAATAGTCGATCAAACCTCAAATGGGAATGGTCATTCGTCGAGTAGAGTTATTAGTAGAGAAGATCCTCAAGAGAAATTTAGGAGGCAGAGACCTCAAGAATTTTCTGGCACTACCGATCCCCTAGTGGCAGAAAGCTGGATTAAATCCATGGAAGTAATATTTGATTATCTGCATCTAACATAACTCGAGAGGCCCCGGTGTGCAATTTATATGCTAAGGGGAGATGCTATGATATGGTGGGAAGGAGCCAAGTTAACTGTGGACTTGGAAATTCTTACCTGGGAAGAGTTTAAGAGAGTCTTCTTTGAGCAATACTTCACTGTTGATGTTAGAGAACAGTTACGGAGTGAATTCTTAACTCTGAAGCAGGAAGGAATGGCGATGCGTGATTATATCCGCAAGTTTGAGAGGGGATGCTATTTTGTTCCACTGATAGGGACAAATGCAGATGCCAAGCTTCGCCATTTTATCAATGGGTTGAAGCCCATGATTAAACACGATGTTAGGTTGGCAGAGCTTACAGATTATAGAGAAGCTGTTAATAAAGCTCTACGGGCAGAACAAGATTTGAAAACAATTGATGATGAGAGGCAATTGAAGAGGCAGGCTTTTCAACAAAATGATAGTAGGAAATTCAAGAAGCAAAACAACAATAAACAAGGATCGCAAGGGAAAGGACCAATTTCTGCCTGTTCCAAATACAGGGAATAGACAGCCATGTCCTATTTGCAAGAAGAATCATAAGGGGCAGTGTCTTCAGGGACAAAATGTATGTTATACTTGTGGTAAACCAGGCCACATGTCGAGAAATTTCCCCCAAAACAACAACAACTTATTACCAGTAGGGCATACGTGATGACTACTGAAGAAGCTCCAGTAGATACCACCTTGGTGACGAGTAAATATTTTGTTGATAACATGACTACTATAGCTTTGTTAGATTCTGGTGCGACTCATTCGTTTGTTTCGGAAAGATTTTCTAAGAAATTACTTATTAAACTAGTAGAGGTAAATGTAGGATACTGTGTTCAGGTTCCTACAGGAGAAAGTATAATAACCAATCGGGTGATTCGAAACATAGAACTTAAGTAACAGGGAAATATTGTCTACGCAGATTTGATAGTATTGCCTATGATTGAGTTCGATTTCATTTGGGAATAGATTGGTTAACAAAGCATGAAGTTGTTATAAATTTTAAACAGAGGTCTGTTTATATTAAAATACCAGGCGGGAATTCATTTTCATTCAAATCTGATAACTGTGATAAAGCCCTTAAGATAATATCAGCAGTGAAAGCTCAGAAGTGTTTAAGAAACGGGTGTCAGAGATTTTTAGTGAATGCTATATCCTTAGAATCCGAAAAGAAAATTAAGTTGGAAGATGTACATGTCGCGAGAGAATTTCCAGATGTCTTTCCAACAGATGTATCAGGTTTACCTCCAAATCGAGAATTAGAATTTACCATCGATTCAGTACCAGAAGCCGCTCCAATTTCGAAGCCTCCTTATAGACTTGCTCCTAAGGAACTGAAAGAACTAAAGGACCAGATCCAAGACTTATTGGACAAAAGATTCATTAGACCCAGTACATCACCTTGGGGTGCACCAGTGCTGTTCGTGAAAAAGAAATATGGGAGTATGCGTTTATGCATTGATTATAGGGACTTGAATAAGTTAACGATTAAGAATAAATATCCTCTCCCTAGAATCGACGATTTATTTGACCAATTACGAGGAGCTGCTGTATTTTCCAAGATAGACCTGAGATCTGGTTACCAGTTACGGGTAAAAGAAGCAGATGTCTTTAAAACAGCTTTTAGGACAAGATATGGCCATTACAAATTTCTAGTTATGCCATTTTGATTAACTAATGCGAAATCTTTACAGACCATAAGAGCCTTAAGTATTTCATTACCCAGAAAGAGCTAAATATGAGACAAAGGAGATGGCTTGAATTGGTTAAAGACTATGATTGTGTAATTAGCTATCATCCCGGTAAAGCTAATGTAGTAGCAGATGCGTTAAGTAGAAGGAATGTGGGGTTGGCACAGATCTCAGTTCAGATTCCTCTAGCATTGGAGATTAACAGATTTGAATTGGGAATAGTTAATAAGGAGAAAGCTGCCAAGCTATCAGTTCTTACGATCCAATCAACGTTAAAAGATAGAATTAGAGAAGGGCAAACGAAGGATGATCAACTCCAGAAATGGAAGAAGCAAGATGAAAACAGAGGAAAGAATCTGTATGTGGTGGAAGAAGGAATTGTTAAATACAAAGATCGATTATGGGTACCGCGCACAGATAATTTGCGTAATGAGATTATGAATGAAGCCCATAACTCGCCGTATTCCATTCATCCAGGAGGAACAAAGATGTTTAAGGATTTGCAAGCTCTGTTTTGGTGGCCAGGAATGAAACGTGACATTTGTAGATTTGTTGTTGAATATCTAACATGCCAACAAGTTAAAGCGGAACACCAAAGACCTGCAGGAATGTTGAAACCACTTCCTATACCTGTTTGGAAATGGGATAACATATCAATGGATTTCTGTAAAGACAACTTACGATTTGAATAGATATGCAGAGTTGTATATTAAGGAGATAGTCAGACTTCACGGGATTCCAAGTTCTATAGTATCAGATAGAGACCCCAGATTTACTTCAAGATTCTGGAAAAGTTTGCACCAAGCCTTAGGCACAAAATTAACTTTCAGTACAGCGTTCCATCCTCAAACCGATGGACAATCAGAAAGAGTAATTCAAATACTGAAAGATTTTTTACGAGCTAGTGTTCTTGATTTTGTGGAAAGTTGGGATTCTAAATTACCGTTGATTGAGTTTTCCTACAACAACAGTTACCAAGCTTCGATAGGAGATCATGTGTTCCTAAAGATTTCACCAATGAAAGGTGTATTGAGATTTGGAAAGAAAGGGAAGCTAAGGCCCAGATTTGTTGGACCATTCCAGATCTTAGAACGAATTGGAACGTTAGCGTATCGTTTAGCGCTACCTCCTCAGATGTCTATTGTTCACAACGTATTTCATATTTCAGCCCTTGGAAATTATATCGTGAATCCTTCGCATGTGCTTAGATATGAACCTATCCAATTAGAACCAGACTTGACTTGCGAAGAAGTTCCACACCAGATTTTAGCACAAGAGAATCGTAAGTTAAGAAGCAGAACTATTCCTATGGTTAAAGTGCAATGGACAAATCATTTAGAAAGAGAAGCAACTTGGGAAGTTCAATCTGATATGAAGAGGAACTACCCAGATCTCTTTAAGTAAGTAATTTCGAGGACGAAATTTTTTTTTAGGGGGGTAGATAACGACCAGATCTTTTTCATAGTCCACAATTAGCAAATTATGAGATTTGAGGGATTACAATGCTATTTTTTTTCAATCCTTGAATTGATCGAATGTCAGATTTCATGTGTATGCCATTTAGCTTTCTTTCTTTAAACGCTAAATGGAGAATTCATGATATGTGCGTACAGATTTCATGTCTTACGTAATGTTCAGCCTTCTTTATTTTGGGTTGATTTTCAGATGTTAAGAATACAATTATAGTAGTTGTCTAGTTGAATTTCTACAAGCCAATTGAATCTTTTGTTTTAATTAAAGACGTTCGGATTCAATGTGCATCTCTTTATTTTAAAACAGAGCATGCTTTAGTGGAATTTGGGCATATTGATTAAACGTGTCTTCTTTCATTAGACATTTTAAAGCATATAAATAGGATGTTAAGCTGCTTCATGCATCATTATATTCAAAATTAAATCATTTAGAAGCGGTGCTCTCATGGAAGAAGCCAAACAAAATCCTTTAAAAGTTTGTAAAAAGAAACAGGCGGTGCGTAGAGGTTTGCTGGATTTGCTGCTGTTGTTGTGTTAAAGATTTCAGGCAAGTAAACTCTGTTTCTTGCTCACTCAATAGAAAGCATATATTCAATTCTGTTTTATATGTTTATGGTATGTTTTAAAGAAAAGGAAGATAGCTACGGCTGTTCTTCAAGAAAAACCAGAAAGTTCATGCTCTGTTTTTGCAAAAGTTACGTTTACTGTAAATTTGATTCAAAGATGTTTTAGAAAATGGTTTAATGATGTTCACCGAGCAAATTCTTGAGTTTTCCAATGATTCATTCATCGAAGTAGCTCACAAGTAGCTTATTCGATCTTTTCCAGAAATTTCGTAAGATATTTTGA
>KQ994487.1:105361-125885 GCA_001598015.1 Dorcoceras hygrometricum
ATATCATCGATAAACACAATCACAAACTGATCGATGTACTCTCGAAAAACTCTATTCATCAGGTCTATGAAAACTGTAGGGGCATTCATCAAACCAAAAGTCATAACCAGAAACTCATAATGCTCGTACCTCGTACGAAACACAGTTTTTGCAACATCTTGCTCTCTAATCCGCAACTGATGGTACCCTGACCGCAAATAGATCTTTGAATACACGACAGAACCTTGCAACTGATCGAACAAATCATCAATCCTAGGAAAAGGGTACTTATTCTTCACAGTAGCCTTATTCAGTTGGCGGAAATCAATGCACATCCGCATTGAGCCATCCTTCTTCTTCACAAACAAAATGGGTGCTCCCCACGGCGACATGCTAGATCTGATAAAAACTTTCTCCAGCAAATCGTCCAACTGCACCTTGAGCTCTCTCAACTACGCAGGCGCCAGACGATACGGGGCACGAGAAATCGGAGCTGTGCCAGGCACCATCTCAATGCTAAAGTCAATCTCTCGCCTCGGAGGAAAACCAGGAATCTCCTCCGAAAACACATCGGGAAAATGTCGCACCACGTGAACGTCGCTAAGCTGCACACGAGAAGAAGAAGAATCCAGAGCGTAGATCATGAAACCAGCATTCCATAAGTACAACAAACTGAACATCTCCATTGCTGAGACTAACGGGATCTTCGATCGAGAATCCTAGCCATAGAAGTCCCACTTCTCGCCAGACAAAGGCCTAAAACGATTAATCCCATGGAAACAATCCACGGAGGCCCTATAGTTGGACAACACGTCCATCCCAATGACACAATCGAAATCCCACAACATCAGACGAATCAAATTCACCACCAACACATGCTCCTCAAATCTCAAAACGCCATCTAAAAAAACCTCCTGGGAAAACAGGCTCACACCGCTAGGGGTAGAAACAGAAACAGCATCGCGCAAAGAAATGGTACACATGCCATGCTCAACAACAAACGAATCAGAGATGAAAGAATGCAATGCACCGGTGTCAAACAACACACGCGTAGGAAAATCGAAAACAAGACATGTACCTACGATCACCCTGCTCGGCGTTTCCTATGCCTGCACCATAGTCATGACGTTGGCCTGAGCATGTTGAGGTCTAGAATAGAACGGCTGAGACGACTGTCCGAATCACGACGGACCAGGTTGCTGGAACGGCCTGAACTGAGTCTCACCAATCCTGGGCTGCTGAAACTGAGGGGAACGACCCCTAGACTCTCCTCCACGACCCTGAGGCGGGGCTGCGGTTTGCTGCGATCCAGCTGACGGACACACCCTAGCAAAATGCCCATACTGACCGCAAATATTGCAAGAGCCCTGAACACCGACACACTGGGAAAAAGGATGATTGACACCGCAATAACCACAGAACTCAGCCTGAGAACCACTGCTACTCAAGCTACCTGAACCAGAAGGTCCAGAACCATACTTCTTCTTGAACTGTTGACCGTGGGGTCGAAACCTCTGACGGCCAGACTGTTGTGCCACCTGCGGCTGCTGCTGCTGGGGCTGATGGGCTGACTGAGAAGCCTGAGAGGACTGCGCTTCCTGACCAGTAGGACGACCACCCTGCGCTACCTTCTACCTACGAGCATGACGACCCCTCAAACCCTCCTCAATATCGATAGCACTATCCATAGCTTCAGCATAAGTCTTGGGTTTGCTTGTCATCACCATCTGATACAGTTCCTCATTTAAACCCTCTAAAAATCTGGTCCTCTAGGACCTCTCCTGTGTAGAAACATGCAAAACGTATGCCAACAAGGAAGAAAACATCCGAGCGTACTAACGGACAGACATCGAGCCCTGCTCCAGATGATCAAACTCCCGCTCACGGGTGTTCACGTAAGACTCAGGAACATACTCCTGCCTAAAAGTCTCGCAAAAGCTATCCCAAGTAATCCCAACGCTGGTCTCCAACAAAGTACTAGAAGCACCTCACCACCAGCGCTCTGCACCCTTTCTAAGCTGAAGGGTCACCAAACTAAACTGAAGCTCGTCGTCATACTGGACACGATCAAAAAGACCAACGATGTTCCAAAGCCACGAATCTGCATCCTCGCTCGACTCGTCGCCATTGAAAACCTGAGGATTCATTCTCTGAAACCTTGCTATCACAACGTCCATCCGCTCTACAAGGGTCGGCAAAACTTCAACCTCCTCCTCCTCATCATGTCTACTATGAGTACGACTAGGAGCACTACGCCGATCATCATTCTGTCCCTTCGACTCATGAAACTGCCCCTACCTATAGCTCTACGTATAGGCGGCATCTACGAAGGCACTAAACAGGATAAAGCAACAGAGAACAGATACAACATAGATATCACAACAATATGCTGCACATAAGTCACATTGGTCAAGCACATGCAACACACGACACTGTGCCTAGACTCAAGTGTGACCAAAGAAATCGAGCTTATCCCAGCTTAAGCTCTGATACCAAAAATGTCAGGCCTCGTGATCACATCAGAGACAAAACATACAAACACATGTGGAAGCTACTAAAAAGCGGGTAAAATTTTTTAACTTTTGGCCTGACGGCTTAAAACAATATAATTTAAAATACGACAATACTCAAAATAGATATCCCAGTTTAACAAACCACCACAACAAACGGTACTGCATAAACATGTATCAGACACCTGGTAACAACCAAAAGATACAACAAAATACAACATGAGGACAGGGCATCCCCTGGCTAACTGTACTGATGCATATATATATTCTATACGCTACTGGGATACACTAACCACCTCCTGGGGCAACTCTAGCTGGGTAAAAACCACGACCAGCTGAATAACCTTGGAAACCTGAACAACAACAGGCAAACAAACAAACCAAGCCCCAGAGGGACATGGGGTCAAACCCCAGTACGGGGAGCAACTGAAACAGCTAAAGAAAAGCATAAGATAAAATGCAGATGCTATGCATGAGACACTGAACAATCGCTGAAGGCTACAACCGAAGAGGGAGCCAAGGAACTCAAAACATAGCTCCACAGAATCTGCAACAAACAGTGGCTACTGGTGTGTGTTCAAAGTGTGGTAATGAGCCACTCGCCTTGACACTACACCCGTAATGACAAGAAGCTGACGTCTTAGAGAGGATGAGACCCACTTGAGGCTTGGCAACGGAGCAAGGGTTGCTGCAGTAGCTATAGGAGATGTTTATTTATTTCTGTCTTCAAATTTTAAGTTGTTATTGAGAAACGTTTTATTTGTTCCCGAATTAATAAAGAACATTATTTCTGTTTCTATGCTTGATAGTGATGGATATTCTTATCATTTTGACAAATCGATTTGCAATATATACAAGAATGAATGTTTGATTGAAATTGGGGAACGCGAAAACGATCTATACACCTTAAAATTAAAAGAAGTTGCAATTCGCGATGTGGAAACACATACAACAACTATTAAAAGGAAAAACGATAGCTTGAACTATGAGGATTGAGAAATTCGATTAGTGATTAATCAGATTTTGAAGGATTAGTCACGGGATTTGAGTTATCGAATTTCTCTAAGCATTGTAGCCAGTCGTAGCAATTTAGGAAGTCAACGCGGGTCAACGGTACTGTAGCTTGCGACTGGTGGGATTTGAATTAGATAGTTACTATAGCTTGCAGCTGGTGGAAATTGGAACCAGTCGTTGCGCCTTGCAATTAGTTTCTGTAGCGGAAGGGATGATACGTTGTCGTTTTGATTTTGAAAGGTTGCTGCTGGCAGGCGTTGCATTTAGCGCGAGAGTTAGCAGGAGAGCGACACGTGTTAGTCAACGTTTGGAGTGTTGACTACTGGACCAGCAGATGCGTGAGTAAAGGAACGACCAGCTGTTGGTTTGAGGAACCAGTCGTGGGAGCAACGCGACGTCGTTTTGTTAAGTTGAAACGCTGCGTTTTGGTTGCGTCTGGATTGTTTAGCGTGACCAGCTGCTGGTTGTTCTTAGATAATTTGGTACCAGCTGGTGGAGCGCTACGACGTCGTTTGGATTAGTTGGCGCGTCGTCATTTTGAGTGATTTCGTGTAACCAGTCGATGGTGTCTGTTGAAGAGATCGGTTACCAGCTTTTGTTCGATTTGCAAGCGATAGATGTTACCAGCTGGTGAAACAATGCGACGTCGTTTGAGTTAATTGGAACGGTGTCGTTTTTGGATGTTTTCTCGTGAATGCCTCGTCTGGTTGTTGCTGCTGGTTTTAACAAAAAGAAGAGGTGGTATCTACTGGGGGATTTCTACTGTTCACGTCGACTGGTTTTGGTGACGTTGGATTTGGGAGATTATATAGAAGTGTTGATTTACACTTAGAATTATTTGGAACCTGATATTTCTTATCTCCTTATCCAAACCCCCGTAGTGCTACTGTTCACCGAGACATTTCTACCTTAGATTTCCGCCGTTATCCGCCGATGTTTTGAGTGGTTTTGGTGGCGCTGGAATCCCTGAGATTTGGTCTTTAGATTGATACCCAGTTGAGGCTGTAGAATGTAGAACGACTTTGGAGAGGATCGTGAAGTTGCTCGAATTCTCTGCCCAGTGGAACCCGATAGTTCTTCAGCTGGTTTCGACTTTTGGGTAAGGATTTCCTACTGATCTAAGCTTAGTAGCGATCTCTAGTGCTTTGTTTAGAAGTAGAACTGGATTTGAGTTCTTGACCGTAGGAAATTATTTATTGAAGTTCAGGTCTGAGTTAGATATGAACTAAGTATGAGATGCCTTGTACAGATTTGAGTTCCCGAGAAGTCTGTTGCTAAGGGTGGTGATTGCCGTGCCCTGTTCCCAATCTGTTGAGGTAGAATTCAGCTATTAAAGGTACGATTGAGCGTGAATTTAATAGCTTCGAGCATAACCTGCGAGTATCTGAGTCTTGAGTTTGGCTCTGTGAATCTGTGTATTATGTGAACTGCTTGAATTACTTATTTGTATTAGTTGTTTACATATTTTATGCGTATAGAAATCAGATATGAATTTCTTGGCATTCATGCATACATCTTGAGCTGGATTGATCGATTGATGACTCGAGATTAGAGCCACGTTGGGACTGGCCAACTTTCGTGTTGTGCCGGAAAAGTCCAACGCTATCATCGGAGTGGTGACTACCGGATTCGAGTGTCTACTACCGAGCTGTGGTGGGCTGACGGGCCCGGAAGATCACAGACCGATGATTCCACCGGTTTACTTTCTGTGTGGGTTTAGAGGCTCGACTTAATTGATCTGCCAGTTGACTTACTGGTCTTGATACCCGATTTCCTTGATAGCCTCATGCATCTCATGACTTTAGATATTGCATGTTTATGAGTTGCTGTTTATTTTGATAGCTCTTCGTACTGAGGCTTGACCTCGTATTTTGTTTTCCTGCTTTTGTGTCTTGGGTCTGTGTTGCCCATTTGCAGGATCTCAGGTAACCAAGCTGGACAGAGTGGAGGTTCAGCTGCTCGAACCCCGTTTCCTTGAGTCTCGGCCTATTTTATATATGTACCGAACCCCGGGGATGCCCCGTGTCCTATGTATGTTGGGGATTTGTATTTGAATTGATGATGATTGTTACTTGGTTTGTATGAGTTTGAGTTAACTCCTATTTTAATTATGAATATTTTGAATGTATGATTGTAAGTTCAGGCCTATTTATTTCGAAAATTTTAAGCCCGTTTTTACGCTTCCGTGATTATGTGTTTAATTGTGCTATTATCTTGAGTAATTAGCACGGGGCCTAACATTTTTGGTATCAGAGCTTAAACTCCGAGGCTTGGCTGGTTCAGATGGAGGAGCTATTTGATACTCTGGAGTACACTCCGGAAAAGAGACTGAAGTTGGCAGTGCTGCAATTGAGGGATGATGCGCAGTGCTGGTGGAGAGGTACTTCTCGTATCCTTCATGATAGTGGGGCCGTGATTAACTTGGGAGAGCTTCTGTGAGGCGTTCCGGCAGGAGTATACCCCTGAGTCCTACTACAGCAGCCGAGAGCGTGAGTTTGATAACCTGAAGCAAGGGACGATGAGCGTGGCTGAGTACGCGAGGCGGTTTTCTGCGCTTTTAGTGTACATGCCACATGTAGCGAACCAAGAGCGAACAAAGAGGAACAAGTTTTTGAAGGGACTGAGACCTGATCTTTACCGGATGGTGTTGTCTGGGTCCCAACGACCTACATTGAAGCTGTGAACAATGATGTTGATATTGAGGAGAGTTTGATGGATCCTGAGGCTCCGGTACATCAGACGACTGGGCGGACTTCTCAGCCGGTGCAGGAAGTGTCGCAGTCGTATCAGTCTCCTCAAGGGACACAGCAGTCTAGACGCCAGTAGTTCCGACCCCAAGTGAAGCAATTCAAGAAGAAGGGCAACTCGAGTTCCTCTGGTTCCGTGAGCTCTGGTTCTGGCAGTGGATCAGGCAAGGGTTCTGGCGGTGGATTTTGCGGACAGTGCGGAGGAAGGCATCCGACTTCACAGTGTCGTGGCGTTCAAGGAACTTGCAACAACTGTGGACAGTCGGGACATTTTCGGAGAGCTTGTCCTTTGTTGAGGGGTCAGACTTTGATTTCTTCTCAGCAGGGTTCGGTTGGTGGTTCTTCACAGAGACCGCAGTTTCCTGCCCCTACCCAACACCATGGATTTCAGCCTAGTGGACCGTCTAGGTTTGGAGGACCTCAGAGACCTCAGTTCCAGATTCCCCAGCAGGCTCAGGCGCACGCTTTGACTAGAGAGCAGGCTGAGGAGACGCCTGGCATGGTGATTTGATGTACATGATTTAATTTCGATTTTACTGCGAGAGTTTTGTTTGACACTGGTGCATCACACTCTTTCATTTCTGAGTTGTTTGTATTTCAGCAAGGGTTTAGTTCTTCCCCATTGTGTGATGTTGTTTCCGTGTCTACCCCTGCTGGTGTGAGTCTGTGGTCTCGTGAAGTGGTGTTAGATTGTGTGCTTCGATTTGATGAGCATGTTTTGGTTTACAATCTGATTGTTATGGGGATCAGAGATTTTGATTGTATCCGGGGAATGGATGTGTTATCTAGCTATAAGGCTACCGTCGATTGTTCTCATGGTGTGGTGAGATTTTGCCCTCACTCGGGTGAGAAGTGGGATTTCTACTGTGCTGATTCACGTTTGAAGATTCCACTAGTTTCTGCCATGGAGATGTTTAGCCTGCTATCGCTAGGTAATGCGGGATTCATGATCTACGCGCTTGATAGTTCCCAAGAGTCGCGATTGGAGTTGAGTGATATTCCTGTCGTTCGAGAGTTTCCCGACGTGTTTCCAGATGAGATTCCTGGATTCCCTCCAAGACGTGAAATCGATTTCAGTATCGAGTTGGTGTCCGGTACCGCCCCGATTTCTAGAGCTCTGTATCGGTTGGTGCCCGCAGAGTGGAAAGAGCTGAAGGAACAGTTGAGAGATCTCTCGGAGAAAGGCTTCATCAGACCGAGTATGTCACCTTGGGGAGCTCCGATTCTTTTTGTGAAGAAGAAGGATGGATCTATGAGGATGTGTGTGGATTTCCGACAGTTGAATAAAGCGACGGTGAAGAACAAGTATCCTTTGCCGAGGATTGATGACTTGTTCGATCAGTTGCAGGGATCGGTCGTTTACTCGAAGATTGATTCACTCTGGTTATCACCAGTTGCGGATTAGAGATGCTGACATTGTGAAGACAGCTTTTCGGACTCGATATGGGCATTATGAGTTTCTTGTCATGCCGTTTGGGTTGACAAATTCCCCAGCTGTGTTCATGGACTTGATGAATCGCGTCTTAAGCTAGTATATCGATCGGTTTGTGATTGTCTTCATAGTTTGGGTTGACAAATTCCCCAGCTGTGTTCATGGACTTGATGAATCGCGTCTTAAGCTAGTATATCGATCGGTTTGTGATTGTCTTCATAGATGACATCCTAGTGTATTCGAAGAGCATGAGAGAGCATAAGGAGCATCTCAGATTGGTGTTGCAAAGGTTGATAGCCTCGCAGCTTTACGCCAAGTTCAGCAAGTGTGAATTTTGGCTTGATCGGATTATCTTTTTGGGTCATGTGATTTTGGCGCAAGGGATTTCGGTGGATCCGAGTAAGGTCGAAGTAGTTTTAAACTGGGAGAGACCTAGAAACGTTTTCGAGATCCGCAATTTCTTGGGTTTGGCTGGCTATTACAGGCATTTCATCGAGAAGTTCTCTTCGATAGCCAGGCCTCTGACGCAGTTGACTCAGAAGGATAAGAGATTTGTGTGGACTGATGAGTGCGAGTATAGTTTTCAGACGTTGAAGGAGAATTTTAATACTGCTCCTGTTTTGGCTCTACGATCTGGATCCGGAGGATTCGTAGTGTGCTCCGATGCTTCTTTCAATGGTTTAGGATGCATTCTGATGCAGAACGGGTACGTGATTGCCTATGTGTCTCGATAGTTGAATCCTCACGAGACAAGGTACCCTGTTCATGATTTAGAGTTGGCTGCGATAGTGTTTGCCTTGAAGATTTGGCGACATTATCTTTATGGTGAAGAATTTGTGGTGTACACCGACCACAAGAGCCTGAAATATATCTTCACGTAGTTCGATCTGAATATGAGGCAACGACGTTGGATGGAATTGCTCAAGGACTTTAACTGTGAGATTCAGTATCAGCCTGGGCGGATGAACTCAGTTGCCGATGCATTGAGTAGAAAGACCCAGCCTGCGATGCTTTCTTCTTTGAGTGTCTCTAAAGTCTATGAGCAGTTAAGTACTTCTGGTTGGCGATTTCAGCCGGGTAATCAGTACTTTATGGTTTCTTCGATTCAGGTAGAACCAAAAATTGTTAGTGCCATCCGGGAAGCACAGTGGACCGATCCATATGTTCATGATTTGAAGATTAAGGCCCGAAGCGGTCAGTCTGATGACTTCTCTGTTTCTTCCGATGTATGTTTGAGATTTAGAGAAAGATTAATGGTTCCCAACTTGATCGATTTGAAAGAGACCTTCTGAACGATGCACATTGTAGCCGGTATAGTGTGCATCCGGGCGAGAGAAAGATTTACCATGCCTTCAAGTCTCACTATTGGTGGGCAGGTATGAAGACCGACATTTTGGCTTTTGTCGCTAGATGTATTAATTGTCAACAGGTCAAGGCCGAGAGGATGAGACCTGGAGGATTGCTGCAGAGTTTCCCAATGGAATTGGGAGCACATCGCCATGGATTTTGTGACTCATTCACCTCGGTGGAGTAGGGGGTGTGATGCAATTTGGGTAGTGATCGATAGACTTTCGAAGTCTGCCCATTTCATCCCCTATGATGTGAGGTGTTCGATGAATAAAATGGTGAAGCTGTATATCGACCATGTGGTTAGATTGCATTGAGTTCCTGTTTCGATAGTGTCTGATAGAGATCCAAGGTTCACTTCTCGTTTCTGGAAGAGTCTGCAAGCAGCGATGGGTTCGAGATTAGCTATGAGTACATCCTATCACCCACAGATCGACGGGCAGTCGGAGCGGACTATTCAGACTCTAGAGGATATGCTGCGTGCAGTGGTGATGGATTTCAGTGGTGGCTGGCAGGATTCACTATCCTTGGTTGAGTTTTTGTATAACAACATCTAGCAGGTGACTATAGGAATGGATCCGTTTGAGGCGTTGTATGGTCGAAAATGCAGATCTCCGATCTGTTGGGAAGAAGTTGGTGAGAGACAGCTTTCTACCCCTGAGTTTGTGCAGCATATGAAGGATCAGATTTATTTGATTTGGAGTAGAATGAAAGCTGCTAAAGATCGTTTCTCTAGCTATGCTAACCGAAGACGTCGACCGTTGGAATTTGAGGTTGGCGACATAGTATTTCTGAAAGTTTCTCCTTTCAAGAGTGTGATTCGCTTTAGATTTAAAGGCAAATTAGCTCCTAGATTCGTTGGTCCCTTTGAGATTCTTGAGAGGATTGGACAGTTGGCTTATCGGCTGCCCGCTGAATTAGCAGCGATGCATGACGTTTTTCATGTGTCAATGTTGAGGAAATATGAACCAGATCCGTCCCATGTGTTGAGAACCGATGAAGTTGAGCTAGATTCTGCCTTAAGTTATGTTGAATATCCAGCTCAGATTTTGGATAGGAAGGAGAAACAGCTAAGGAACAAAGTAGTTCCGTTGGTGATGGTCCAATGGAGCAAGCATGGTAGAGAAGAAGCAACTTGGGAACCGGAAGAGAAGATGCAGCGAGAGTGGCCGCATCTGTTTGAGTAGATAGATGTATTAGTTTTCGGTTTGTGGTTGTGTTTTTCCTTAGTTGTTGTTTATGAATTGCCAAGTTATCTTGAACTCTTGGGTTGAATCAGATGAATTTTGGTTTTGTAATCTGTTTTTGAGTTGAATTGATTGATTTTCTTTCCCTGAGTTTGCCTTTGATTCCGAGGACGAAATCTCTTAAGGTGGGGAGAATGTGAGGATTGAGAAATTCGATTAGTGATTAATCAGATTTTGAAGGATTAGTCACGGGATTTGAGTTATCGAATTTCCCTAAGCATTGTAGCCAGTCGTAGCAATTTAGGAAGTCAACGCGGGTCAACGGTACTGTAGCTTGCGACTGGTGGGATTTGAATTAGATATTTACTGTAGCTTGCAGCTGGTGGAAATTGGAACCAATCGTTGCGCCTTGCAATTAGTTTCTGTAGCGGAAGGGATGATACGTTGTCGTTTTGAATTGGAAAGGTTGCTGCTGGCAGGCGTTGCATTTAGCACGAGAGTTAGCAGGAGAGCGACACGTGTTAGTCAACGTTTTGAGTGTTGACTACTGGACCAGCAGATGCGTGAGTAAAGGAGCGACCAGCTGTTGTTTTGAGGAACCAGTCGTGGGAGAAACGCGACGTCGTTTTGTTAAGTTGAAACGCTGCGTTTTGGTTGCGTCTGGATTGTTTAGCGTGACCAGCTGCTGGTTGTTCTTAGAGAATTTGGTACCAGCTGGTGGAGCGCTACGACGTCGTTTGGATTAGTTGGTGCATCGTCATTTTGAGTGATTTCGCGTAACCAGTCGATGGTGTTTGTTGAAGAGATCTGTTACCATCTTTTGGTCGATTTGCAAACGATAGATGTTACCAGCTGGTGAAACAATGCGACGTCGTTTGAGTTAATTGGAACGGTGTCGTTTTGGGATGTTTTCTCTTGAATGCCTCGTCTGGTTGTTGCTGCTGGTTTTAACGAAAAAAAGATGTGGTATCTACTGGGGGATTTCAACTGTTCACGTCGACTGCTTTTAGTGATCAGCAGACGTTGGATTTGGGAGATTATATAGAAGTGTTGATTTACACTTAGAATTATTTGGAACCCGATATTTCTTATCTCCTTATCCAAATCCCCGTAGAGCTACTGTTCATCGAGACATTTCTACCTTAGATTTCCACAGTTCTCCGCCGATGTTTTGAGTGGTTTTGGTGGCGCTGGAATCCTTGAGATTTGGTCTTTAGATTGATACCCAGTTGAGGCTGTAGAACGACTTTGGAGAGGATCGTGAAGTTGCTCGAATTCTCGGCCCAGTGGAACCCGATAGTTCTTCAGCTGGTTTCGACTTTTGGGTAAGGATTTCCTACTGATCTAAGCTTAGTAGCGATCGCTAGTGCTTTGGTTAGAAGTAGAACTGGATTTGAGTTCTTGACCGTAGGAAATTATATATTGAAGTTCAGATCGGAGTTAGATATGAACTAAGTATGAGATGCCTTTTACAAATTTGAGTTCCCGAGAAGTCTGTTGCTAAGGGTGGTGATTGCCGTGCCCTGTTCCCAATCTGTTGAGGTAGAATTCAGCTATTAAAGGTATGATTGAGCGTGAATTCAACAGCTTCGAGCATAACCTGCCAGTATCTGAGTCTTGATTTTGGCTCTATGAATCTGTGTATTATGTGAACTGCTTGAATTACTGATTTGTATTAGTTGTTTACATATTTTATGCATGTAGAAATCAGATATGAATTTCTTAGCATTCATGCATACATCTTGAGCTGGATTGATCGATTGATGACCCGAGATTAGAGCCACTTTGGGACTGGCCAACTGTCTTGTTGTGCCTGAAAAGTCCAACGCTATCATCGGAGTGGTGACTACCGGATTCGAGTGTCTACTACCGAGCTGTGATGGGCTGACGGGCCTGAAAGATCACGGACCGATGATTACACCAGTTGACTTACTGTGTGGGTTTAGAGGCTCGAATGAATTGATCTTCCAGTTGACTTACTGGTCTTGATACCCGATTTCCTTGATAGCCTCATGCATCTCATGACTTTAGTATTGCATGTTTATGAGTTGCTGTTTATTTTGATAGCTCTTCGTACTGAGGCTTGACCTCGTATTTTGTTTTCCTGCTTTTGTGTCTTGGGTCTGTGTTGCCCATTTGCAGGTATCTTCAGGTAACCAAGCTGGACAGAGTGGAGGTTCAGCTTTCCTGCTTTTGTGTCTTGGGTCTGTGTTGCCCATTTGCAGGATCTTCAGGTAACCAAGCTGGACAGAGTGGAGGTTCAGCTGGTCGATCCCCGTTTCCTTGAGTCCCGGCCTATTTTATATATGTATCGAACCCGGGGGATGCCCCGTGTCCTATGTATGTTGGGGATTTGTATTTGAATTGATGATGATTGTTACCTGGTTTGTATGACTTTGAGTCAACTCCTATTTTAATTATGAATATTTTGAATGTATGATTGTAAGTTTAGGCCTATTTATTTCGAAAATTTTAAGCCCGTTTTTACGCTTCCGTGATTATGTGTTTAATTGTGCTATTATCTTGAGTAATTAACACGGGGCCTGACATGAACCCGGCACAACTTTGGCACGCTAGGCTAGGTCATGTTTCCTTGAATAGGATGAACAAGTTGGTTAGGAGTGACATGTTTGATATGTCTGACATTAACTCCCTACCGACTTGTGAGTCTTGTCTCAAGGGAAAAATGACTAAACAACCCTTCACGAGCAAGCCTGAACGTGCTCAAGGCCTATTGGATTTAATCCACACTGATGTGTGTGGCCCACTTAGCATTGGTACTAAGTACGGTCACACATACTTAATCACCTTTACCGATGATCACTCTAGGTATGGGTACTTGTACTTAATTAAGCATAAGTCTGAATCCTTTCAAAAGTTCAAAAATTCAAGGCTGAAATAGAAAATCAATTTGGGGAAAAGCATTAAAACACTTCGATCCGATCGAGGTGGAGAATACTTGAGTGCTGAATTTCAATACTATCTTAAAGAGAATGAGATTCTCTCACAGTGGACCCCTCCGGCCACACCACAGCTCAAGGGTGTAGCGGAGCGTCGTAATCGAACCTTGATGGATATGGTTCGATCTATGATGAGTTTCACTGAACTTCCTTCCTCGTTGGGGCTATGCGCTCGAAACGGCGGTAATGTTGTTGAACAACGTCCACACCAAGGCGGTGGATAAAACTCCATATGAGATATGGATGGGCAAGCCACCCAAGTACTCATACTTGAAGATTTGGGGATGTCCTGCTTACGTGTAGCAGACATTGGGAGATAAGCTGGATAATAGATCCATCTTATGTTACTTCATTGGGTATCCAAAGAATTCTATTGGATACTACTTCTACTATCCCAATGAAACGAAAGTGTTTGTTTCTAGAAATGCCACCTTTCTTGAAAGAGAGTTTCTACTTGATAGAAAAGGCAAGATAGTAGAACTCGAAGAGGTTCGAGAACCAACTCAAATACCAAGTGAGTCTCCCGGAAACATTAAGGAAGAGATCTACATGACGCAGCCTGAGGGTTTCACATCTGTTGGAAGCGAGCATAAGGTATGAAAACTTCAGAGATCAATCTGCGGTCTCAAACAGGCATCGTGAAGTTGGAACCTGAGATTCGATGAAACAATTAAGGAATTTGGTTTCATCAAGAATCCCGAGGAGCCGTGTGTCTATAAGAAGGTAGTTAAAAGTGCTGTGACGTTTCTCGTACTTTATGTTGATGACATTCTACTCATTGGGAATGATGTAGGAATGCTGCAGTCAACTAAAGTATGGTTGTCTAGCAGATTTTCGATGAAGGACATGGGTGAAGCATCTTATATTCTTGGAATACAGATCTATCGAGATAGATCTAAAAAGATGCTCGGACTCACCCAAACTACCTACATCGATACCATACTTAAGCGGTTCTCTATGGAAGAGTCCAAGAGAGGACACCTACCTATGTGCCACGGGGTAACTCTATCTAAGTCTATGTGTCCGAAGACTGATGAGGAGATAGAGAGTATGACACGTGTGTCATATGCCTCGGCAATAGGTAGTATTATGTATAGCATGATCTCAACTAGACCGGATGTCGCATACGCTCTGAGTGTCACGAGCCGCTACCAAGCCAACCCCGGCCAAATGCATTGGAAGGCAGTGAAAGATATTCTTAAGTACTTACGAATGACTAAGAATATGTTCATGGTCTATGGGGGTGGCAAACTGAAATTGGAAGGCTACACTGATTCTAGCTTCCACTCTGACGTGGATGATTCGAAGTCAACCTATGGATTTGTATTCATGCTCAATGGTGGTGCTGTCTCTTGGAAGAGTTCCAAGCAAGACACCATCGCGGATTCAACCACTGAGGCTGAGTACATCGCAGCATCAGCTGCTGCTAAAGAGGTGGTTTGTATAAGGAATTTCGTCCAAGAGTTGGGCATAATCCCTGAAGGAGTTGTTCCAGTCCCGGTGTACTGCGACAACACAGGTGCCGTTGCGCAAGAAAAGGAGCCTAGGTCTCACCAAAGATCCAAACATATACAGAGTAAATACCCACAATCCGGGATATTGTGGCTAGAGGTGACATAGCAGTCGAGAGAGTCACCTCTGCAGACAACATTGCAGATCCACTTACGAAGCCCTTTCCAGGACCGTTGTTTGAAAAACATCGCGAAACAATGGGACTGCGTCTGATGAGTAGTTGGCTTTAGGGCAAGTGGGAGATTGTTAGAGTAGATGCCCAACTAGCCAACTTGTGGCGTGTGGGTTTTTTACTGACTCTTTGTATATCTCGATCTTCAGCTTACTCAACTCTAGTTTGTAACTGTCAGTATCCTCAAGCTGAGCAGTGCTTGATTCAACTGAACTATTTTTCAAACATCCGTTTTCAGCTTTGATCTCCTCGAATGTCTGAGATAGCTTTCGGTACTCATGGACCATTTCATTGAGTGCATTGATAAGGTCCTCTCGTGTAAATTCACTGTTGGAAAAGTCAAATACCTCATCATCCGTAGATTGGTAAGCCATCAAGCAGTGGACATCTTTCTTGCTCACTTTCACTGGATGAGGAGCTGCTTGATGCTGAGTCCGCCCAGTTCTTGTTACTCTCCTCTGCAACAAGTACTTTTCGATCATTCTTTTTGTTGGGCCTTTTCTCAAATCTGGTCCTCCTTCTTTCTGTGGAACTTCTATCATCCTTTTTGGATCTGTTATCTTTCTTCTTGTCATCTTTCTTGGGCTTGTTGCAATATGATGCAAAATGCCCTAGTCGACCACAGTTATAACAATTCAAATCAGCAGTAATCTTTTCAGATTTATGAACATTGTTATAATTGAAAGAAGGGTTTTGAGTTCTTCTCATGAATTTCCTAAACTTCTTGACGAAGAGGGACATGGCGTCGTTGCTCAATTGCTATGTAGATTTGCTAGTGCTTGGAGAACTTGGTTCTGTGGATGTAGCAGCAAGAGCCTTGGTTGGTTGGGAGGTTGATGGCACCTCAGATCTGGTCTCCAGCTCGAACTCATATGATTTCAGATTAGCAAACAGATCGTGGAGCTCAAGCTTGTTCAGATCCTTGGACTCTCTCATCACCATAGTCTTTACGTCCCACTCCCTCGGCAGTGCTCTCATCACTTTGAGGGCCAGCTCTCTATTACTGCACTCTTTCCCAAGGCTGGTCAGCTCTATCACCACAGCACTAAATCTCTCGTCAAATTCTACCATGGTCTCGCCTTCTCGCATCTTTATGGACTCATACTTCTGTTTGGCAACTGTAAGCTTGTTCTCTTTAGTTCCGTCGTTTCCTTCACAGATTTGCGTTAACTTCTCCCATATCTCCTTGGCAGTGGCGCGGGTCTTGATTTTGCTGAACATATTCTTGTCCAACGTCTTATACAGAATACCCTTTGCCACATTATCCAGGTTGGCCTTTTTCTTGTCCTCTGGTGTATACTCCATTCTCGTTTTCTCAATACACTGTGGAGCACCAGCTGTAATGGCCATCGTCGTATTAGCCTTCATTATCTTCATGGTTCCGTCTGTAATGGCAAACCACATGTCATCATCTTGCACGGCTTAATGAGCTTACATCCTGATCTTCCAGTCGTCGTACTCCTCCTTAGAAAACATAGGAATTTTGTTGTGAGAAGTAGACATATTTCAAATATATAAGCACAAAGATCAGACTGTTCAATGACTGAGAGTTTCAGGCTTTGATACCAATTGATAGGATCAATGGAATCGAGAAAGTGTTTAAAAAAAGCTTAGGAGTTCAGAAGGGGGGGTTGAATGAACTCCTTCGATTTTGATTTTTTTAAACCTTTAAAACTATTTTTACAAGTCTCGTTTAACTCAGATTTGAGTGACCAGATATGAGGCTCTCAGTCCAAATCTGTTTTCTTGGTTAACAAATATTGTGCGTAAAGAAACCCATTAAACAGTGAACAATTAATAAATAAATACGATGCAAGTATGTAAAGGACATCATGCCATCTAGTTGAGTATATCAGATCAGAGAAGAGCGGAGCATATTTTACAGAGGATTCAGATCTCAGTTGTTTGAGTTGAAGATTTCAGATCAGAGTATTTCAGATTTGGGTATTCGGGTAATCTCAGTTATCGGGTTAAGTATTTCAGATTCAAGAGACTTGGGAACAGAGATATTCAGATCCGATTTATTCAGATGAAAACAGATCAGATCCGAGGGTATTAGTTTCAGTACAGAGGCTACGTAACAGATCTGATCAGTAACAGACTCAAATTTGAACAAGAATCTACTCAGAATTCTTCAGATGTTGTTTATTAGATCTCAGAAACCGAAATTCATATCAGAACAGAGCATCTCAAATTTTCAGTTATTCCGAGAATTCAGATTTGACTATATTTCTATTTTAAAGAAGACTTAATGGGGATAATTCGTAACAAAGAGGATTTCCAGATCTGACATGAGATACAGTTATAGAGAGATATATGTTCTGAAACTATCTATAAAAGGGAGAAGAGAGCATATTTCAGATTCCAGTATCGAAACAGATGTGAGCTTCAGATGTCATCAGATGTTTATTCCAGATGAATCAAAGATCGAGATTTTATTGTATAAAGCCTGTTAAACAAAGTGGATGAAAGAGACACAAGTTCAGAGGTACTTTGAGTATAGTCGAACAGTACGCAGAATGGTACTCACCATGTTTACCTACTTTGGCATACAAGTCAACTCAGCTCTGAAAACCTAATACATACTTTTGTATAGAATTAAGGGAGCATTTAATGCGTTAATACGATGAAGATATGGAAATCAAGTTTGTGTCTATTGGCTCATTTAATGATCGTTGAGGATGGAAGCTATAAATACCTGAAGAATTCAAATGAAGAAGCTCTCGTTGATTTTAACTCTCGTCGAATTTACGCTCTCGTCTATCATTCTCTCAGTCGCTGGTTCTTCAATGTTGATTATCACAATCTTTCGACTACCAGCTTATACTATCTTGAAGAACATTTTGTTGGCGACAATGGCGGATCCGGATCCCGTTTCCTGGGGGCGCAGCGGAAGTTAAAAATGCCCCGAGAAACGTTAAATACATTAAAACTATAACAATAAACATACATAGGATGTTTGAATCGTTACCTTGCTGGCGTCTAGGCGCCTGGCTCAAACCAGATTCACAGGGAATTCTGGCTCTTGAATTGTAGGCGACGGTAGATCGTCTAATCAAGTCCACGACCGGAAACACGATTCCTCCGTCAGTCTGCACTAGAAGATCTGACGGATTTTGGCCACGAACGGAATCTCCTCAAAAAACTGATCGGAACAACTCCGATCACACGACAAGCGGACGGCGGCGGCGCGGTGGTGGCGCGGCGGTAGCGCGGCCGTGCGTGGGGTGGAGGAGAAGAGGGGGGCGGCGGCTCTATGTGTGGTGGAGGCTAGGGTTTAATTGTGTAGTTATGATTAATGTAGCCCTAAGTCTATAATTAATAGACTTGTAATGGGCTTGTACCGGCCCATTGGACTTTGGTCAAGCCCAGGTCCATATGAACATCCGGTTCCATTAAATCACTATGGTTTCATCATAACTCCGATCGACGATCAGATCAGACCGATCGACTCAGTTTTTCCAAAACTGAATATTATGATGCGAAAAACAATTTTTCAGATCACCTAGACCAAAATTACAGTTTAGCCCCTCAACTTTGGAAAATCGCAATTTGACCCCTGTTGACTTTTAGGAAGTCGCACTCCCTAAAATCCTCCTCCTATGCTCAATACGTTGAGCTCAGTTTCCGTGCGGGAATCATGAATCCAGTACTTGTGTGACCCTCAATGGTTCAGGGATACAGCTAGCCATGGGCCCACAACCCGGACTTGCCAATCGGATCATGGTAAAGCGCCTAGCAACATCGCCCCATGATCCCCTAGGTATCACTGATAGTGCCTGCAAGAACCAGTTGGTCGTGGTTAGCGTACAGTACGGTCCTTTCAACACATATATCCCGATCAGATCAACGACCATTGGTAAATCGAGAGTCGCTAGAGATCCGATAACTATGCATACATCTTGGAGATCAAATAGTGACATCTCGAGTGTTACTAGGTAAACCCATCCAGTACTCTGGCCAGAGATTTATACACTATTATCCCCTCAGATAGCATAGGATATCCACGCATGAGAGCGAGCGGTGAATCCTCGACAACGAAACATCTACTCCTAAATGCATCGGGACCTCACCCAATCCCGCCGCCTAATGACTCCAAGTGAGTCGGCAAACGGGTCAAAGTGAGGCGCCTATCATGTAGAGCCTCAATGGCGTTTCGAGTAGTGAGGACTAATCAGTACAACCAAGACCTCGGATTTATCCACTCGACAAATGGTAACCACTTGGAAAGTCCGAACGAGGGTAGTTCGATAGATCACCAGGTCACTATCTATCTGCATGCTCAGAACATCACAATGTTCCTACCAATGAAACATGGTACTTCACATCGCAGATGCTAGTCTCAAGCTCGGGCGGCCTTATCCTCATTTTGACGACCCAATCTACTAGGAACGAATTCAGAATGCACAGTGACTATTATATGAGTTTCATGATGGCCAGGACATCCACTATCATATCTAACATACACTATGGTGCATTCTAGGTCTTTATCCAACACAATTGTTAACATTATAATCATAATGAAGATAAATAATGCCATAAATAAATGCGAATTTCATAAATAAAGATTGTCATATACAAGAGTCAATAAAACCCACACGCCACAAGTTGGCTAGTTGGGCATCTACTCTAACAATCTCCCACTTTCCCTATAGCCAACTACTCATCAAACGCAGTCCCATTGTTTCGTGATGTTTTTCAAACAACGGTCCTTGCAGGGGCTTCGTAAGTGGATCAGCAATGTTTTCTACAGAGGCGACTCTCTCAACTGCTATGTCACCTCTAGCCACAATATCCCGGATTATGTGGTATTTCCTCAGTATATGTTTGGATCTTTGGTGAGACCTAGGCTCATTTGCTTGCGCAACGGCACCCGTATTGTCACAGTACACCGGGACTGGACCAACTCCATCAGGGATGACGCCCAACTCTTGGACGAAATTCCTTATCCAAACCGTCTCCTTAGCAGCAGCTGATGCTGCGATGTACTCAGACTCAGTGGTTGAATCCGCGATGGTGTCTTGCTTGGAACTCTTCCAAGAGACAGCACCACCATTGAGCATATACAAATCCAGAGGTAGACTTCGAATCATCCACGTCACATTGGAAGCTAGAATCAGTGTAGCCTTCCAATTTCAGTTCACCACCCCCATAGACCATGAACATATTCTTAGTCCTTCGTAAGTACTTAAGAATATCCTTCACGGCCTTCCAATGCATTTGGCCGGGGTTGTCCTGGTAGCGACTCATGACACTCAGAGCATATGCGACATCCGGTCTAGTTGAGATCATGCCATACATAATACTACATATTGCCGAGGCATATGACACACGTGTCATACTCTCTATCTCCTCATCAGTCTTTGGACACATAGACTTAGATAGAGTGACCCTGTGGCTCATAGGTAGGTGTCCTCTCTTGGACTCTTCCATAGAGAACCTCTTAAGTATGGTATCGATGTAGGTAGCTTGGGTGAGTCCGAGAATCCTTTTTGATCTATCCCGATAGATCTGTGTTCCAAAAATATAGGATGCTTCACCCATGTCCTTCATCGAGAATCTACTAGACAACCATACTTTAGTTGACTGCAGCATTCCTACATCATTCCCAATGAGTAAAATGTCATCAACGTAAAGTACAAGGAATGTCACAGTACTTTTAAC
>KQ994488.1:0-20934 GCA_001598015.1 Dorcoceras hygrometricum
GATGTTAGATACAATTAGGCATAATCGTATGATCAGATCCGAGAAACACTGGCTCTGATACCACTGTTGGGGATCCGGATCCGCCCCCCGACGAGGCAGCGGAAGAACAAAGAATAAACAGCCGGTAGACGATCAATACGAAAAATAGATAACAATTATCGACATACATTGGGGGTTCAAAACCACTACCTTGCTGGCACTTGTGCCTGGCTCCAACCGTAGTTACAATAACGTCGGCTCTTCTCGGTAGACTGTGGTAGATATCGCCAATCCGGTCCACGACCAGAACCGAGACTCCTTTGTCAGCCTGCTTTAGAAGCATTGACAAATTCTACACGAACGGATTCTCCTCGTCGAATTGGCCGGAACGAATTCCGGCAACTCAAGGCGGCAACGGCGCTAGGCGGCAGCGGCGGCGTCGGCGGCGCTAGGCGGCGGCGGCGGTGGTTTGTGAGAGGAGAGGGAGGGGCGGCTATGCACTTAGGGTTAGGGTTAATTAGAGTGTTGTTGTGTTTTAATCAAGTCTCTTAATTCTATATAAATAGATTAAGTGTTGGACTTGGACCGGCCCAACGGGCCCGGGTCCAACAATGAACATTCATTTCATCTCCACCATCGAGACTTCATCGTAACTCCGATCGCCGATCAGATCGGACGGATCGACTCAGTTTCCGAAAATTAATAATATGATCTGAAAAACCGTTTTTCAGAACCCCAGTGCAAAATGACCGTTTTGCCCCTCAACAGCGGGAAACCCCGGTTTGACCCCTGTTGACTTTTAGGAAGTCGCACTTCCCGAAATCCTCTTCTCGTGCTCAACACATTGAGCTGAGTATCCGTGCGGGAATCTCGAATCTAGTACTTTTGTGACCCTCAATGGTTCAGGGATACAGCTAGCCGTGGGCCCACAACCATTGTGGCTCCGGAATCACAATTCCGGACCTGCCCAACGGATCATTGTAAAGCGTCTAGCAACATCGCCCAATGATCCCCTAGGTATCACTGATAGTTCCTGCAAGAACCAGTTGATCGTGGTTAGCGTACAGTACGGTCCTTTCAATCCATATATCCCGATCAGATCAACGACCATTGGTAAATCGAGAGTCGCTATAGATCCGATAGCTATGCATACATCTTGGAGATCAAATAGTGACATCGCGAGTGCAACAAGGTAAACACATTTACCTAAAACACTTCTAGTACTCTGGCCAGAGATTTATACACTATTATCCCCTCTGATAGTTAATGTTCCTATTATTTAATACTCGCCTAAATCTGATTAACTAATAGATTAAAGATTTCTAGTCCTCACACACTACACGCACGCCTCCGCCCCCTTCATGCGACCGCGCCCCTTCAGCCTTTCGGCCCCTCACCTCCGGCCACCCTTAGCCGAAGCTGTGAAAACCCGAAAATTCAGCTCCAGAAAATAGAGAAAAAAAAAATAAAATCAGCTGCTGGTCAAAAAAACCAGCTGCTGGTCGAAAACCAACTGCTGGTCGAAAACCAGCTGGTGGCCGAAAATCAGCTGTTGGTTCGAAAAAATCATCTTTTGGGTCGGTCAATTAAGCTCTTGGTTGGTCAAACCAGCTCCTGCACAGTCACCCAGCTCCTGCACAGTCACCCAGCTCCTGAACAGTCAATCAGCTCCTGTGCAGTCAACCCAACAGACAACTCAGCAATCAAACTCAGCTTCTGCTCAGTCAGCAGACAACTCAGCAGTCAACCCAGCAGACAACTCAGCAGTCAAACTCAGCTTCTGCTCAGTCAACAGACAACTCAGCAGACAACTCAGCAGCCAACTCAGCAAGCAACTCAGCAGTCAACTCAGCGGGCAACTCAGCTTTGACCAACGAAAATGCAGCTTTTGGCGACGAAAATCCAGATTTGGCTCACGAATTCCAGCAGTTGCAACACGCCTATAGGTCAGATTTCACAGTTATAACTGCCGATTTAGGAGGATTAAAAGAAAAATTAAACCACCTAATTCAATACCTAATTATGACCATAAAGAATGGTGATTAATTGTCATAAAGAGGTGACCCTTCAAATTCTCCAACCTCTCCTATATATAACACACTTCAAAGGTGAATAAATGCACTCTACAAACATCAATAATCCTGTCAAAAATCATGCAAGAGGCTGTCCCATTTCAAAAACAAGAGGTTGAAGTTTTGAGCATTCCAGCAACAATCTGAAGGCCTAGTGTCCGGAACCTATTGTCACTGCTCCTTTTCTTAGAATCCGATCTCCATCGTCCAGAATCGGATTCTCTAGGTTTAGAATACTAGGTAAAAATTTCATTCTGATCCAATGGTTAAATTTCCGTAATTCAAATTTACAAGAATACTGCACAGATTACATGTGAGGGAACTGCAACTTCTGTTTATCTTCCTAAACTGATTTCAAACGGCCTCTATTTCTATTTGTGACCGTTCAGATGTTACGTCGTTATGTCTTGAATATGGTGTCCAAATTACATTCTAATCCAACGGCTAGATTTTTGTTAAACCCCTTTTCCATAATTCTGTACAGATTCCATACGAGAAATCTGCAGCTCTTGTCCATCACTTAGAAACGAATGCAAATTTCCTCTAAAAATTATCTTGACCGTTCAAAAGTTATTTCATCATGTTTCATATATGATGTTCAAATTTCATCCTGATCCAAAGGTTAAGTTTTCCTAAAATTCCTTTTCAATTCTACTGTACCGACTATTTACGACAAAACTATAGCTTCGATTCACCGTCCCGATATGGATTCAAATGGCTTACAAATCCGATATTTTCCATTCACAATTTCTTTTTCTCCTTTTGTGAACAAGACAACCAACTTTGGACCTAATCCGACAGTTCCGTATATCGAAGACGCTTATGAAATGTCGGTGGTTTTCATGAGTATGCAACGTCTGAAGATCTCTACATTCGTGATCCACTTCAAGTAGCAACCAGATAAGAAATCAAGCATTGCCACCATGTTTCTTATGTTTTGAGCAGTAATCAAGTAAGTGAGTTTTTGCTATTATATTCGTTCGATATATTATATATATTATTCATGTAAGAATTCAGTTTTGAACCTACTATTCGAGCACCTTTTGTTCTGATCTCAGTTTCATTTCAAGCTCAGTTTTGCACTGATATTTATGTCGTAATATGGGTCTACGGAATATTCCGCACTCTGGGTTACTTGGTGTAATCACATGGCCTCGACCCCTTAGAAGAATAAAAATTAGGGACTGATCAGTAAACCATAGACACGAAGTAATTATCAGTGCTTTTCTGCTACTCGTTCTGTTAAGTTCTGACATGCTCTGTTAAGCTCTGTTATGCTCTGTTATTTGATTTGTTATTCAGTATATGTATATGAATATTTGTTATGCTCGAATGGTATCCCCCACTTGCTGAGTGTTTCCCCAAACACTCACCCCTTACTTCTCCACCCAGATAAGAATGAAGGACAAGTTGAAGAAGAGGAACAAGATCTGTTTTGGGGCTGGTGAAGACTCTGCTTTTCTTTGTTAATGTAATTTTCGCTTCCGCACTCTGTTATTCAATTTCTCCGATTTTCAGTTGTAAAGACTATCATTTTGATTATGTAATAGACTGGTTTTGAGTTGCACTATGAGGCTTGATGTTTTGTAATGAATAATTATTAAACATCGCCGATGTTCACGTACAGGCCCGGTCTAGGGGATTGACAGAAGCCCCAACGGCAGGACCACCCCAGGGTCCGGCCAGTCCCCTTGGACCCAACCATGGCTTGATACGTGAACCACAAAGCTTGGTTGAAGCATGAAAAGTGGGAAGCCCGCGTCGCACCAATCCTTGCGAAGTGCGTGGTGCATGGCTCGACCAAAGTGTCGAGCCACCTTCTCCTCCATCCAAGGGCCACCTCTAGACCACCCTAGGACCACCATGAATCATTTCCAGCCCCTTGAACAGCCCTTATCCGAAGCAATACAAGAACCGATTGAAAACATGTTAGAAACATATGAGTCATGCGTGGATCTAAAAAATTGTGTATAGATGTAAACAAATCACAAATAATTCATGCATTTGACATTATAAACAGTTTAATATGGTGTAAATGGTGATAAAAAGAATAGATGTTACATTCCTTTGATGGAGAAACAGAAGATCTGCGAGTTACCGACGTGTAGGACGCGAGATCGGACCAAAACCACCTTGAATCACCAAGAAATTGACATTTTCTTTCTTGCGGGGAGGGAGTGGAGGCATGCAAGTGAGGGTAGAGGGGGACGGGAGGCTAGGGCTAGGGTTGTGCCAAATGAGTGGTGACAAAATGACCCCTCTAATTGGTTTAATTAAGAAAATTAAGAAATTTTCCAATTCTAACCCTCCACTCAATTAAAATGTTAATCAGAACTCTAACTCATGCTTTAAAATCTCTAATTTTTTAAATAAACGGCCTTCCAAATTTTAAAATACAATAAAGTTCATTAAAATAACCCGTATAGACGAAATACGGGTTCCCTTCAATAATAATCATAATAACCCCAATTTTTGAAATTGCTGCTTAAAAATAATAAATTTACTCTTAATAATATAAGGGCTTAAAAATCTCAAGTAATTTTCATCTCGGTCGTCCATAGTCTCCTCCACGCATCCGGAACTCAAACAGATTAAAACAGAACATGCATATCATGCAACATTAAAATCATCAAGGAATCACATAAAATAGAAAATAATTTTCTAAAATAACTTTTCCCTCTAGTGATGCACTCATTTCTACGTATTCAGGATTTCTAGGCGTTACAACTCTCCCCGCCTAAAAAGAATTTCGTCCCCGAAATTAAGTATGTACCAAAAGTCTCTGGGTAGCTCGTCCGCATATCGACCTTAGTCTCCCAGGTAGCCTCATCCTCTGAGTGATTCTGCCACCGAAATTTGACCATCGTAATACTCCACGCTCTAAGTCTACGCTCCTCTCGAGCCAAAATCTGTAGTGCTCGCTCCTCGAATGATAAGTCTGGCGCTAACTGGTCAGGCTCAAAATCCAGCACGTGCGACGGATTTGGAACATACTTCCGCAGCATCGAGATGTGGAATACATTATGTACCGCTAATAGGCTGGGTGGTAACGCTACTCGATATGCCAAAGTACCAACCCTCTCCAAAATCTCGAATGGTCCAATGAACCTTGGACTGAGCTTGCCATTCCGGCCAAAGCGCATCACGCCCTTCATGGGAGATATCCTCACAAACTCATGATTCCCAACAGCTAACTCCAGATCTCATCGTATCTTATCGGCATAACTCTTTTGACGACTCTGGGCTGTCCTCAAGCGTTCCTGTATCCTCGTCACTATATCCGCTGTCTGCTGCACCAACTCTGGGACAGTCAAAACTCTCTCTCCAACCTCGTCCCAGTGTACGGGAGACCTACACCTTCTCCCGTAAAAAGCCTCATAAGGAACCATCCCAATCGCTGCCTGAAAGTTGTTGTTGTACGTGAACTCTACCAGAGGCAATCTCGAGTCCCACGTACTCTGGAAATCTGTCACACAGGCTCTCAGATAATTCTCCGGAATCTGGATGACTCTCTACGACTGACCGTCTGTATGCGGATGAAAAGCTTTAGTGAAAGATAGCTTAGTCCCCAAAGCGGTGTGTAAGCTCCACCAAAACGCTGATGTAAATCTGGCGTCCCTATCCTCTAACGCCCCGAGACCGAGACTCATGACATCGGCAATGTTGAACAATTATAAAATTGTAAAAACAATAAGCCTCATAGTATAGCTCAAAACCACTCTTTTACATAATCAAAATAATCGTTTCTACAACTAAATCAATGTTTTGCGGAAGAGAAATTACATTAACCTATACTAAGTCTTCACCAGCCCCATAACATCTCTTGTTCATCTTCTTAAACCTGTACTTCGTATTTATCAGGGTGGGAGAAGTAAGGGGTGAGTGTTTGGGGAAACACTCAGCAAGTGGGGGAACCATTTGAGTATAACAAATACATATAAAGATTAATATATTGAATTGAACATCAGAAAAGAGTAGAGCTTGTAACAGAGAACATGTAGCACTGATAATTACTTTGTTTCTATGGTTTACTGATCAGTCCCTAATTTTTACTCCTCTAAGGGGTCGAGACCATAGTTACACACAGTAACTCAGAGTGCGGAATATTCCGTAGACCCATATTGCGATAGAAATATCAGTGCTAAAATATAGCATAGATCATAGCATGAATTTGAGATGAAACGAAAACTCGAATGATAATTCAAGATAGAATGTAGCATGAATATCATATAATATTTCAAACGAATATATAGCAAAATCCCACTTACAGTCTCCTGAAGTTTTTTGTTCAAGGTAGCAGAACAGTATTCAACTCTGATCTGGTATACGAAATCTGGTGAACTTCGCACAACACTGTGATGCAGCTCGAGCAGGGTTTCAACATGGGAGCTTACTGGTATTATACTAAGAACTTTCGGGATGAGTGTGGGTCTTCTTGATGCCACAACTAGGTATTTATAGGTGTAGAAACAGGGAGTTCAAAGGTCAGCTATTACAAACATGAATTCCTGCTTTGATGGCCATTAATCTGGCTGTTACAAGGACATTTAATTGGGCGGTTTTGCTTGGACATTAATCTCTCTAAATTGGAAGTTACGTTTGTTGATGGTTGGCTTTCTAGATGCAATCTGATTTGTAACGTGTGTAGCAGCTCTGCTGAAGTTCGTGATCTGATTCGTATGTGTGATCTGTGTGCGTGATCTGTCCTTGGTATCCTTAAAGCTGATCCTTAATATGTAATCGGTTTTTGGGTCCACCAGATAGCTCTAGCATTGGGCACTGTTGTGCTGAGTTCTTCTTGGAATACCCTGCTGTCAGCTTTGGCAAGAGCTGTTTTCCTGTTGTAAAATGCTCAGTTCACAAGAAAGTTGGCCTACAATGTGTGATCTGTTCTGTCCACTGTGAGTTGAGTTGACTTTCCCTAAGCTGAGTTGACCATGCCAAAGCTGAGTTGACTTTAACACATCTGAGTTGACTTTACCAAATTTGAGTGACCATCCGTGAGCTGAGTTTCTTTTTTATTCATGAGCTGAATTTCCGAGAACTAAATTTCTGGGTTCACAAGTCCGACACTATAGAAACTGGTATGTCATGCAGCCTGACAACCTCTCTAATGTAAAGCTCTGCGTACTGAGTCAGGGTGAAATTAGTCTTAACCGGTAAGAAATGTGCGGACTTGGTGAGTCTGTCCACATTCACCTATATAGCCATGTATCCCCCAGGACTCCTGGGTAACCCCACCAAAAAATCCATCATAATATGCTCCCACTTCCACTCGGGAATAGGGAGTGGCTGCAATAACCGTGCCAGTCACCGGTGCTCTGCCATGACCAGCTGACAGGTCAAGCACTCGGATACAAATCTTCCAATATCATTCCTCATCCCCGGCCACCAATACAGCATCTGTAAATCTTTGTACGTCTTCGTACTCCCTGGATGGATGGAATACGTCGATGCATGCGCCTCTTCTAAGATCTCAGCTCTCAGCTGCCCAGTACTCGACACCCACATGCGACCTTTGAAACGTACAGTCCCATCCTCAACTGTGTACAGGCCTCGGTCTCTGTCCTCATCACACTGTCTCCACTGCTGCAACTGATCATCAGAGGCCTGCCCGTCTGTGATCCACTCTCGAAGAGTTGGCTGAACTGTGAGTGTTGCCAAACTTGGTGCACAGTCTCCTAAATAGTAACTCCAGTCCAAACCTCTGTATCTCAGCCTGCAGTGGCCTCTCGACTGACAACATGCCACTACTGTACTCTTCCGGCTCAAAGCGTCTGCCACCACATTAGCTTTACCCAGATGGTAGCTAATGTGACAATCATAATCATTTACCAACTCTAGCCATCTACGCTGCCTCATGTTCAGCTCCTTCTAGGTGAAGAAGTACTTGAGGCTCTTATGGTGGTGAAAATCTGACACTTCTCACCGTACAAGTAGTGTATCAAAATCTTCAGTGCAAACACTACTGCTGCAAGCTCCAGATCATGCGACGGATACTTCTGCTCATAACTCTTCAACTGCTGTTGGATCGTTTTTTGACAGATCCTGATTACGTTTTGAATTACACAAAACCTGTTATTGTGATTCTAACAATGCTACTTGAGTGTACAGATTCTAGCTATCGAAGAAGATGATGAACAGTAACAGAATCTGTCCAGCAGTTGGTTCTCAATGTAAACAATCAGCAGTTGGTTTGGTGTTCATGGAATGGGCAGCTGGATTAGCAATGGAGACGTCCAAAGTTGAATCAGCTGTTCGTAATCAGGCGGAGGCCAAGTTGAACCAGCTGGAGTTTAGTAAACCAGCTGGAACGATGACAACCAGCTGCAAGTGCTAAAGAGCGAAGTGAACCAGCTGGAACATGTATTGAGAAGTCTGCTGGAGAGAATTAGATTGAAGAAGAAGATGCGCAAAGTACTGTTGACGAATCTGTTAGCAGTCGCAATTATAAGTACTGTTGATGAATCTATTAACAGTCGCTATTCATGAAGAAGAAGTATCGTAAGTTGGAGCTGCAGCGATGAAGAAATCAGCTGGAGCGCTAAGTATAGATGACATCAGCAGTGACGTCATCATTCAGCAGGAAGTCACAGTGGAATAGAATCAGCAGAGAGCAGTCGCAAGAATCAGCAGGTAGCTTGTGCATCCAAACGCAAGAGGAAGCGACGTCGTAGAGGAGATATCCAGTCGCAAGCTACTGTTCACCAGCAGATAGTATTTGGAGATAGCGATATCAAAACGATGTCGTTTACATAAGTTGATACGACAGCATTTTTCTCTTGCACTAAAGATTCAGCAGGAAGACTTTGCGTTGATGGTTAACCAGTCGCAAGATCCATTCGCGAGCTACAGTGGATCCAGTCTCAAGATACCAGCTGGAAGCATATGTTTTATACCAGCTGGACAACCAGACGCAAGCACAACATCCAGTCGAAGAGCTTATATGAATCAGCTGTTGCTACTCAACCAGTCGCAAGCTTTGCATCCAGTCGCAAAGATCCAGACGCAAGAAAAGCAGATATAGCGAAGCATTGCAACCAGGCGCAAAGTATCCAGTCGACGAAGATATCAGCAGAAGATGAATCCAGTCGTAGTGATGGACCAGCAGCGAAGCAGTTGACGATTTACAAGAGTTGGATGTCAACTGCTGAGCGTAATTCAAATGGCAAAAGCGACAAGACGCAATCAACGCTCAAGATGGAAAGGATAAATGGCTGAGATTTAGTCGTGCATATTGCCTCAATTCAAGGGAACAAGATTTGTACTATTCTGGGAAATAGTACACTTTACAGAGGAGCGTTGCACTGAAATGCAAAGAAGACAAAATAGCCATATGAAGCGCTGAACAGATTTGGAAGCTATCTAACGGCCATATTTCAAATAGAGGCTATATATTCGAGAAGCGCCATTGAAGAAGTGTTCGAGTGTTCGAGAGATTGGTCACTGTGAAGCTATCGCAGAGAATAAGTCAATTGCACAGTGCACCAGCAGAGGGAAAGATGAAAAGATAGACGAAGCAATCGACCGCCATTAGAGAAGAGCTTTTCACGAGAGTCGATTGCTCAGTCTAGATTAGCTTGTTAGAGCATGTCCCTCGTGTGTGAGAAAAACAGAGAGTTTGAGCGTTCATTGTATCAATCTCACACACCGAGATTCATTCACATCTATTTGTGAATAAATCTCGAAATCTTGTATCAGTTTCCGTCCAAGCACGAAGACGTAAAACTCTTGTGTATGTAGTCAGTCACACAGTTGCGGCTGTTGTGCATTTGTGGAGTCTAGGAGTTCTCACAGCTGCTGGTTGTGGGATTGGGTCTGTACACGCAGTTGTAAGATCAAATCTTCTAGTAGTGGATCCTTCCGAGGTGGAAGAAGGGGAGATGTAGGACATTTGAGGTCCGAAATTCCAGAAACAAATATGCTGCGTACCGTATTGTGTTCTTTAAGCTTTCAGCGTTTACCTTAGCATCTCACGCATACACGCATAAGCAGATTTCAGCACGCACGCAAAACAAATCAGCACTTGCTTTTCTTTAGCATTGCATACACTGTTAGCACACTAGCACTTGCAAAGTCTCGAACAGATTTATGTTGTACATAAATCTGTTTGAGTTGTTTTAAAATATAGGATTCAGTTCTGGTATTTTTCGCATGATTTTTAAATCATACCAGATCTGTCTCCGATGCTCTTCATGGTGTGATTTTATATGTTCAAGAACAACGAGCTATTGCATCTCAAGTATTAGCAGCGCGCAAAATTTTTAATGGTTGTCAAAACAGCTCCTACTGATCTTTTTGATCCTAATTTCATACGGACCTTCAAGTGGTATCAGAGCAGGTTGTTCTTGAACGAGCACTAATTTTAAAACACATGTGCTATGTTTTAAGTGTTTTAAATGTTTTGAGAAACTTAGTTTATGAAGGCCAGATCTGTTTTTATATAGAACCGGTTTTTCGCTTGATGAACTGTCGGGATGCGCGAGTCTCGGGCAGATGCCAAGCTTCTATTTTCATTGTGCTGTAAGATCACTTGGAGCGAGGCTCAGTGACAAGCACATGGGGCGAGATAGAAGAAGGAAAAATCTGAGCTGTTCTCTGTACTGGTTCTTCATATACTTGAGTAACTCAGTAGCACGTGTTATTTGAAATATTTGTATGCTCTGATGTGCTTTTAAATTATTCTGTCTTGCGGATTCCAGCTGATGCAAAAGTTTGTTTTTAAAATGATTTGAGCTCATGCTATAAAAGACAGGGAGAGTGGCGTCACTGTCTTTGTTAATTTGAGTAATGCATCAGCTCCTGTTTTCAAAATCATATAATTTTGCATACGGTGCTTCCCAAATGCTGTTTTCGTTTTTCAAAATTAAAACTCCTGCTGTTTCGTTGTTTTGTTGAAACATTGTAGGGAGAGCTTTTTTTTAAATAGAGGGAAGACCAGCAGTTCTATATCTTTTTGATTCCCACAAAAAGGGAGAGAATTGTTAGAACATGCATTGTTCATTTAAGGTTTTGTGTAAATCAAAAAGGGAGAGATTGTTGGATCTGTTTTGACAGATCGTGATTAAGTTTTGAATTACACAAAACCTGTTATTGTGATTCTAACAATTCTACTTGAGTGTACAGATTCTAGCTATCGAAGAAGATGATGAACAGTAACAGAATCTGTCCAGCAGTTGGTTCGCAATGTAAACAATCAGCGGTTTGTTTGGTGTTAATGGAATGGGCAGCTGGATTAGCAATGGAGACGTCCAAAGTTGAATCAGCTGTTCGTAATCAGGCGGAGGCCAAGTTGAACCAGTTGGAGTTTAGTAAACCAGCTGGAACGATGACAACCAGCTGCAAGTGCTAAAGAGCGAAGTGAACCAGCTGGAACATGTATTGAGAAGTCTGCTGGAGAGAATTAGATTGAAGAAGAAGATGCGCAAAGTACTGTTGACGAATTTGTTAGCAGTCGCAATTATATATACTGTTGATTAATCTATTAACAGTCGCTATTCAAGAAGAAGAAGTATCGTAAGCTGGAGCTGGAGCGATGAAGAAATCAGCTGGAGCGCTAAGTATAGATGACATCAGCAGTGACTTCATCATTCAGCAGGAAGTCACAGTGGAATAGAATCAGCAGAGAGCAGTCGCAAGAATCAGCAGGTAGCTTGTGCATCCAAACGCAAGAGGAAGCGACGTCGTAGAGGAGATATCCAGTCGCAAGCTACTGTTCACCAGCAGATAGTATTTGGAGATAGCGATAGCAAAACGATGTCGTTTACATAAGTTGATACGACAGCGTTTTGCTCTTGCACTAAAGATTCAGCAGGAAGACTTTGCGTTGATGGTTAACCAGTCGCAAGATCCAGTCGCGAGCTACAGTGGATCCAGTCGCAAGATACCAGCTGGAAGCATATGTTTTATACCAGCTGGACAACCAGACGCAAGCACAGCATCCAGTCGAAGAGCTTATATGAATCAGCTGTTGCTACTCAACCAGTCGCAAGCTTTGCATCCAGTCGCAAAGATCCAGACGCAAGAAAAGCAGATATAGCGAAGCATTGTAACCAGGCGCAAAGTATCCAGTCGTCGAAGATATCTGCAGAAGATGAATCCAGTCGTAGTGATGGACCAGCAGCGAAGCAGTTGACGATTTACAAGAGTTGGATGTCAACTGCTGAGGGTAATTCAAATGGCGAAAGCGACAAGACGCAATCAACGCTCAAGATGGAAAGGATAAATGGCTGAGATTTAGTCGTGCATATTGCCTCAATTCAAGGGAACAAGATTTGTACTATTCTGGGAAATAGTACACTTTACAGAGGAGCGTTGCACTGAAATGGAAAGAAGACAAATTATCCATATGAAGCACTGAACAGATTTGGAAGCTATCTAACGGCCATATTTCAAATACAGGCTATTTATTCGAGAAGCGCCATTGAAGAAGTGTTCGAGTGTTCGAGAGATTGGTCACTGTGAAGCTATCGCAGAGAATAAGTCAATTGCACAGTGCACCAGCAGAGGGAAAGATGAAAAGATAGACGAAGCAATCGACCGCCATTAGAGAAGAGCTTTTCACGAGAGTCGATTGCTGAGTCTATATTAGCTTGTTAGAGCATGTCCCTCGTGTGTGAGAAAAACAGAGAGTTTGAGCGTTCATTGTATCAATCTCACACACCGAGATTCATTCACATCTATTTGTGAATAAATCTCGAAATCTTGTATCAGTTTCCATCCAAGCAAGAAGACGTAAAACTCTTGTGTATGTAGTCAGTCACACAGTTGCGGCTGTTGTGCATTTGTGGAGTCTAGGAGTTCTCACAGCTGCTGGTTGTGGGATTGGGTCTGTACACGCAGTTGTAAGATCAAATCTTCTAGTAGTGGATCCTTCCGAGGTGGAAGAAGGGGAGATGTAGGACATTTGAGGTCCGAACTTCCAGAAACAAATATGCTGCGTACCGTATTATGTTCTTTAAGCTTTCAGCGTTTACCTTAGCATCTCACGCATACACGCATAAGCAGATTTCAGCACGCACGCAAAACAAATCAGCACTTGCTTTTCTTTAGCATTGCATACACTGTTAGCACACTAGCACTTGCAAAGTCTCGAACAGATTTATGTTGTACATAAATCTGTTTGAGTTGTTTTAAAATATAGGATTTAGTTCTGGTATTTTCCGCATGATTTTTAAATCATACCAGATCTGTCTCCGGTGCTCTTCATCGTGTGATTTTATATGTTCAAGAACAACGAGCTATTGCAGCTCAAGTATTAGCAGCGCGCAAAATTTTTAATGGTTGTCAAAACAGCGCCTGCTGATCTTTTTGATCCTAATTTCATACGGACCTTCAATTGCCTTGACGCTAAGCGATAACCTTGCCTTCCTGCATCAGAACTGCACCTAACCCTCTCAAGGAAATATCCGTATAGCCTATAAACTCCTTGAGATCCACTTGCATCGCTACACTGATGTTGAAGTGAGGGCCTCCTTCAGCTGATCGAAGCTCCTCTGACACTCGGGACTCCACACATGCTTCGCATTGTTCTTGGTCAGGGCTGTCAAGGAGACTGAAATCGAAGAAAAGCCCTTGATAAACTTATGGTAGTATGCTGCTAACCGCAAGAAAGTGTGAATCTCCACTGCATTCTTTGGAAACCCCCAGTTCTGCACTGCCTCCACCTTCGATGGGTCGACTGAAATCCGATCTCTCGACACGATATCCCCCATGAATGCCACCTGCTAAAGCCAAAACTCGCACTTGTTGAATTTGGCATACAACATGTGCTCCATCAACATCTGCAGTGCGGTCTGCAAGTGTTGTCTATGCTCCTCTAAGCTCCTCGAATACACCAGAATTTTGTCGATGAACACAATGATGAAATGGTCTAATTACTGTTTGAAGACCATGTTCATCAGATCCATGAAAATCGCTGGAGCATTCGTTAGTCCAAACGGCATCACCAAAAACTCGTAGTGGCCGTAACGTGTCCGAAATATAGTCTTGGACACGTCCTCATCTCTACCTCTCAACTAATGGAAGCTAGATCTCAAATAAATCTTCGAGAACACCAAAGCTCCCTATAACTGGTCAAATAGATCCTCTATCCTCGGGACTGGGTACTTATTCTTCACTGTAACTCTGTTCAGCTCCCGGTAGTCAATGCCCAACCTCATGCTGCCATCCTTCTTCTTCACAAACAGAACTGGCGTGCCCCAAGGAGAAAAGCTAGGGCATATGAATCCTTTGTCGAGCAACTCTTGAATCAGCTCCTTCATCTCTATAGGATCCAAACGATACGGTGCCTTAGAGATAGGCACTGTACCTGGCATCAGTTCGATCGAAAACTCCACCTCTCGCTCCGGTGGAACTCCCACCACATCATCATGGAATACATCTGCAAAATCCCTGACTACCTCCACATCAGACATTGAAGGCCCTGCTGAACCTCCTGTAGTGATAACACTGGCCAAGAATGCCTGACATCCGAGCTCAACTAGCATCCTGTCCTGCAGAAACGATATGAATCTGGGCTTCCGCGGTCTCCTCGCTGCCTCAAATAAGAAGGTCTCTTGCCCTGGCGGCCTGATAGTCACTGACCTCCGCTGGAAATCGACCACCGCTCCAAACTCCATCAACCAATCCATACCTAGGATGAGGTCGAATCTTGACATCGGTAAAATGACCAAGTTTGATCTGACCGCATGATCTTGGAACGTCATCGTCAATCCCTGCACAATGTTGGTCGTCGTCAACTCCTCTCCTGACGGAACCGTCACGGCGAGAGCTACTCCCAAGCTCTCCGAAATAATACCCATCCTCTGTGTGAACGCACTCAAAATAAACGAGTGGGTCGCCCCTGAGTCTAGCAAGGCGAGGGTAATGACACCTAGCACATGAATCTCACCTGAAGCATAAAAGTCACACATTTACGCGTTTACGGTCAAACTAAATTTCCATAAGGCGGTTTAGATGCCTAATACATTTCTACGTTCGCTAGTCCTATCCATATAAGTTCTCAAGGCAAGTTCTCGAAGATCTACAGTTCTTACTTATATCAAATTAGAAACTAAGACAAAGAATTTCCTGGTAGTGCTCTACTTAGCATGCAATTTTACAACACTCAACTACCAACATGTTAAAGCACGGGAACGACAGGAATCTAAAACAGAATTCATGTGAGTAATGTCGTGTCCGGATCTGCAATCTCTACCTTCATCACAAAAACACGACCTATGGTCTACCTCATTTCGGGCAATCACTAGAAATATGCCCTAGTTCCCTGCAATGATAGCACCTGCCTGATCCAGCCATGCAAGGGCCTAAATTCTGCTTACTTCACTCCTTGTAGATCGGGTACCCTCCAGGTCTAGGGGTGCTGGCCCCCTGCTGCTGTGGCCTCTGCTGGCCCTGAGGTCTCTGCTGCTGCGACCCCTGAGGAGTTGGGCCCTTAGGAGGCCCATGAAATGGTCTCTTCGCTGGCTGCTGCGAAGACTGCCCCCTGACAGGCTTCTCTAACTGCCGCTTCCTCTGGAAGTCATCTCTCATGCCTTTCCGGCCTCTCTCAGACCGGTACGCCCTGTTCACCGCTTCCATATAAGTAGCCACGTCCACCATATTGAAATCATGGCGGATGTCTGGTCGCAGTCCATCAGTGAACTACCTCAACTTCTCGCTCTCCACTGTCGCGATGGAGGGCACAAAGTGACACCCCCACTCGAACCGCCGCACATAATCGGCCACAGACTTGTCTCCCTGGCGGAGACTCATAAACTCCCTGATAAGCTGACTCCCTGCATCAGCAGTGAAATACTTCTCAAAGAAGACAATCTTGAATCCCTCCCAAGTCAAGCTCTCCAGACACAGGCCAACCACCACGCTCTCCCACCAAAGAGCGGCATCTCCCTTCATCATGAAGATCGCACAACGGACCTTGTCAGCATCCGGAAGACCCATCTACGCAAAGATGGTCTCCAAAGATTGGATCTAATCCTCAGCAACGAGTGGGTCAGTGGTACTGGCAAACTCCTTAGGTCTCTGCGTGCAGAACCTCTCAGCAACGTCTTCCTCATGCAACTTCCCGGGTCGCTCCGACTGTCTCTCCAAAATCCTGGTGTCCCCGGCTAGCATATCCACACTAGCCCTCTTGTAGGCTGTCAACTGAGGAGGTGGGGGAGGAGGAGGCATAGCATCGTTCTGCTGGCTTGTATCCTGTCTGGGAGACCAAAACCTTATCATGTAAATCTAAGTGCATGACTAAGCTTCTAACTCTTAAAAATTCTAAGGCAAAACTCATGCAGAAATAAAACATGCAGCATGCGAAAGTAAACATGAATCGTAAAACTATAAAACTCACATACTGATAGTACGACTTCCGAGCTCCACACAGCAGGATAGTACCCCACAAGAACCACTGCTCTGATACCAACTGAAACAAACCAGACTCTAGATATTTTTTTTTAAAAATCATGTGCGGAATAAATAAACTAAAACGTATGGCTCGTTCCCTTTAAAAATTTCTCAACATTACTTTAAACATAATAAATGAATATTTTAAAACATAAAATCATCCATACTGTTTAGAAACCAGATTAAGTAAATGCAGTGGAAACTGAACATGACAATTAAAGTACTGAAAAGTGTATCATAAAATAGATAAAACGTCATAGTGGCCACGGGGTACAACTGCAGCGGGCGCTCAGAGGTCCTCACCGCCAGTAGGAATAAAATCATCAGCAGTCTCACATGCACCATTTAAACCTAGTGAGCCTAGAGGCCCAACATGCTCTATATTTTACTGAACATGACAATTAAAGTACTGAAAAGTGTATCATAAAATAGATAAAACGTCATAGTGGCCACGGGGTACAACTGCAGCGGGCGCTCAGAGGTCCTCACCGCCAGTAGGAATAAAATCATCAGCAGTCTCACATGCACCATTTAAACCTAGTGAGCCTAGAGGCCCAACATGCTCTATATTTTAAATTGCAAAATACGTATAATAAAACCACATGCAAGAACATACGCATAATAAAATAATAGTAAAACATGTATGCATGGATGGTCGTAAAACATGGTTCGTAACTTAGTCTACCATATCATAATCAAATAGAATATATAATAATGCATGATGTAACGTAACATAAAAACGTATGAGTCTTATCAGTGAAATGTGAGTGGGCATATGATTGATCAATCAAAAGAACCAACGTACGTGATGGTGCGGTTCACCCGACCTTATCTCGAGATCCCACAATATTCCCACTTCAACATGTCGTGATCACATAGATCCATAGGCTCGTAATACATTAAAACAGGGGATCATCGGACCCGGTATCCCGACTAGCTCCAATCATTAAAATTTCCACAAGTCACATCAATCCCTTGGGTTTTATTACAAAAACATGCCTTTAACGTTTCATTAAATTCTCATGATGCGTCCTTTCATAAAAACATGCAATTTAAAAGCTTAGCGCGTCAATATATATTTAATTCTTTCATTTAAAATATTATCACACATAGAATACTACATATATAATTAAATATATATTCATGGGCTTCTACATTTTCTACTCCTGTCAAGGACTGGTTCAGGTCTCTGGCCCACGACTTCTAAGCCCAAAAGAACCTATACTTATCTTAAAATTGAAACTTAGCCTTACACATGACTTCATCCACATTTTAAAATTATCCTTTAAAAGTTCCAAAATACTCTATCATTTACTAAAAATCAAATATTTAGTATTTGACTAAATAAAGACCCATTGAACAATTTTGACTAAATAAAATCCCAATAACAATAATTTTCACTTTAAAAATTAAAAATAAATTATTAGGTCCCATAATAATTAATAATAAAAGTTTTAAAAAATATTTGAATTTAAAACATGTGACCAAAATTCTTAAAATTGGACCTTAAACATTAAATTAAAATAACCGGTCAAGAATTAAAATAACTCGGACTAAACATAAAACATTTTGACTCGACCCTCGACTAACCGACCCGATCCAACCGAACCAACCGGTCCATGCAAACCCTACACACTACATGCACGACGCTGCCCCCTTCATGCGACCGCGCCCCTTCAGCCTTTCGGCCCCTCACATCCGACGACCCTTGGCCGGAGCCCCACCTGCAAGACCACCCCAGGGTGCTGTTGGTCCCCTTGGACCCAGCCATAGCTAGAGACATGAGCCACAAAGCTCGGTTGAAGCATGAAAAGAGGGCAGCCCACGTCGCACCAATCTTTGCGAAGTGCGTGGTGCATGGCTCGACCAAAGTGTCGAGCCACCTTCTCCTCCATCAAAGGGAAAATTCTAGAACACCCTAGGACCACCATGGATCATGTACAAGCCCCTTGAACAGACTTGTTAGGATAAAATTTATTAGTTTTGGTGATAACAAAATAAGACTAGTTGCTACAGAAAAATCAGCATGTGAATTTTACAGGAGAACATTTTCAGTCGACGGGTTGATCTTCAGCAGTTGGTCTATTCGGAGAAATTCAGCAGATGGAAGATTCTTCAGCGGTTGGAACAATCAGTCGTTGGTTTGTTTTCAGTAGTTGAACTTTTCAGAGGTAACCAGCAGGTAGATTCTTCCAGGGCATATCAGCAGACAGTTGCTTTAATTGCAGGCACAAGCATTTGAGAGTTAGCGTGTTTTGTTAAGGATTGCAAAACAACAGCGTTTGGATTAGTCAAAACGACAGCGTTCATATAAGTTGAAACGACAGCGTATTGAACTAGCACTACGATTCAGTCGTTGGATTTTGCGTTGGTATTTCAGCAGGTGTTTTCTTTAAGGAAAATCAGCAGATGGCTACAGTACTCTCTTGATCCAGTCGTTGTTACTCTTAATCGATTGCAACCAGCCGATACATTATAAAAGGGAGATATTCCAAGCGATCAGCTGGTGCATATTTCCAGGCGTTGAAAGCAATCAGCTGTTGCATACCTTTCAGAGATTCGAGTAATCAGTTGTTGCATAAACGATGAATCGATTCAAACGTTCATATCAGAGGAAATCAAAGGTGGAGATTGAATCGTACATGTGCTTTAATTGAGGGAATAGTATCAGTACTATTCTAGGTAAATAGTACACTATATCAGAGGGCGGTTTACGGCGTTTTCACAAATATGGAACGACGCAAAATTTGCTCTGACATTGTGCGACTTGCCTGTTGGTGGAGCAGGATTTACGGCGTACGAATTGACAGAAATTCAAAAGGAGATTTTGTTGCCTTTGAAGAAATTAATGACCGTTGAGATCGAAGACTATAAATAGCAGCAGTTTGGATTGAAGAACTCTCTTGCTCTCGCTCTTATTACCTTGCTGTTACGCTGCCAATTTTACGAGCTATTCTCATATTGTATCATTTTCAAAAAGCTCAAACACTCGAAGAACAAAACCACTGATCTTCATAAGATAAACCTTCGAGTCATCTTCTGGTTCACTTGTTGAATCGTGTTTCTAAGTTTTAGAAACCAGAATATTTTACAGTCTCATAGCATTGTATTCATTGTTATATCATTTGAGTCTGTAACGAACGTGCTCCTCCAAGCCGTTCGAAAATTTTCATTCTATTGTAAAACCAGCAGCTGCGTCTGCACTTTAGATTGTGTTATTGCTAGGAGTTCACCTGGAGCGAGGCTCGGTGCTGGTGTTTGTAGAAGGACTAAACGCATCAAATATTCTAGTGAAACCTTCCTGAAAAGGAAGAAGGGGAGACGTAGGATATTTATATCCGAACTTCCATAAACAAATTCTCGACCCTTGCTATTTACTTTACGCATTTACTTATTCATTGAGTTATCTGTTCACAAATCAATTGGCCTCTTTCCGCACATACTTTGTTGGCCAAAATATTTGATTAAACTGAGATCCTTAAATCTGGTAACTCGGATTTAAGTTACGCAATGCTTGTAAAACTGTTTTTAAAAGGTTTCGAACCACATTGATCGTATTTTGGGACTATCAATTGGTATCAGAGCCTGCGTGTCTCAGTATTGAACTGTACTTGTTTGTGCGCTATCTTATATCAATATGTCTACTTCTCACAACAAGATTCCTCTATTTTCCAGAGAAGATTATGTTGACTGGAAGATATGCATGCAAGAACATCTGGCTGCTCTAGATGATGATGTTGGGATCCGGATCGCGTCCCCCGGCGAGGCAGCGGAAGAACAGAAAATACAAGTGCCGGGAGACGATCAATACGATGAACAATTCAAAACTATGACATTCATAGGGTGTTTCAAAAGAATACCTTGCTGGCACTTGTGCCTGGCTCCAACCGGAATTACAAGAACGCCGGCTCTTCACGGTAGGTGGCGGTAGATCCGTCAATCAGGTCCACTACCGGAATCGATCTCCCTCCAATCAGCCTGCGCTAGAAGGCTGAAGGATTTTATCGCCAACAAATTCTCCTCGAAAAACTAGGCCGGAAACAATTTTCCGGCGAAGCGGCGGCGGCGGGAGAGGCGGCGGGCGGCGCACGGCGGCCGCGGCGTGAGGGCTTGGGAAGAGAGGGGCCGGCGGTTTTGTGCTTAGGGTTAGGGTTTGCAATAATGAGTTGTTAAGTTATGAAGTCTAGCCTTAATTAAATAGAATTAAGAATGGATTTGGACCGGCCCGACGGGCCCGGGTCCAATGGATGAACATTCAGTTCATCTCCATCACCGAGACTTCATTATAACTCCGATCGCCGATCAGATCGGACCGATCGACTCAGTTTCCAAAACTGAATACTATGATCTGAAAAACCATTTTTCAGAACCCCAGTGCAAAATGACCGTTTTGCCCCTCAACATCGGCAAATCACGATTTGACCTCTGTTGACTTTTTAGGAAGTCGCACTCCCAAAATTATCTTCGTATGCTCAACACATTGAGCTGA
>KQ994488.1:27615-46775 GCA_001598015.1 Dorcoceras hygrometricum
AACTTAACGAAACGACGTCGCTCTACTTCTTCTTCGCAACTGTCCAGACTTCACTCTTCTTTGCGTCGCGTCTGAATCAATCTTTGTAACGCAACGTCTGGTTTTTCGTTCCTTTGCAATCCAATCGACTGGTATAAAATCTTGCGACTGGATTGATCTTCTGTCTTTGCGCTACTGCTGAAATCATCGTTGCGTCTGGATCTTTGGTACTTCAGCTTGCGACTGGATGCACTTGCAGCTGGTTGTCCAGTCGTTGGTTTTTTTTTTTTTTTTAAGCTGAATTTTCGGGTTTTCACACTAATAAACTCAAAAGTTGATAAATTCGTAAGCTGATAAACTCTCCTTAGGTCTCCTTAGGTCAAAGTCACTTGCTCAAGTTTAAATGGTTCCAGGTGGAGCAGGACCCAACGATCCTTTTGCTGTTGTTGGGGATCCGGATCACGCCCCCCGGCGAGGCAGAGGAAGAACAAAACAATAATGCCGGGAGACGATCAATACGATGAACAATTCAAATTTTATGACATTCATAGGGTGTTTCAAAAGAATACCTTGCTCTCACTTGTGCCTGGCTCCAACCGGAATTACAAGAACGCCGGCTCTTCTCGGTAGGTGGCGGTAGATCCGTCAATCAGGTCCACGACCGGAATCGATCTCCCTCCAATCAGCCTGCACTAGAAGGCTGAAGGATTTTATCGCCAACGAATTCTCCTCGAAAAACTAGGCCGGAAACAATTTTCCGGCGAAGCGGCGGCGGCGGCGTGAGGGCTTGGGAAGAGAGAGGGCGGCTGTTTTGTGCTTAGGGTTAGGGTTTGAAATAATGAGTTGTTAAGTTATGCAGTGTAGCCTTAATTAAATAGAATTAAGAATGTACTTGGACCGGCCCAACGGGCCCGGGTCCAATGGATGAACATTCAGTTCATCTCCATCACCGAGACTTCATTATAACTCCGATATACGATCAGATCGGACCGATCGACTCAGTTTCCAAAACTGAATACTATGATCTGAAAAACCATTTTTCAGAACCCCAGTGCAAAATGACCGTTTTGCCCCTCAACATCGGCAAATCACGATTTGACCTCTTTTGACTTTTTAGGAAGTCGCACTCCCAAAATTATCTTCGTATGCTCAACACATTGAGCTGAGTATCCGTGCGGGAATCTCGAATCCAGTACTTGTGTGACCCTCAATTGTTCAGGGATACAGCTAGCCGTGGGCCCACAACCATTGTGGCTCAGGAATCACAATTCCGGACTTGCCCATCAGATCATGGTAAGAGCGTCTAGCAACATCGCCCCATGATCCCCTAGGTATCACTGATAGTGCCTGCAAGAACCAGTTGGTCGTGGTTAGCGTACAGTACGATCCTTTCAATCCATATATCCCGATCAGATCAACGATCATTGGTAAATCGAGAGTCGCTATAGATCTGATAGCTATGCATACATCTTGGAGATCGAATAGTGACATCGCGAGTGTAACTAGGTAAAAACATTTACCTAAAACACTTCTAGTACTCTGGCCAGAGATTTATACACTATTATCCCCTCAGATAGCATAGGATATCCACGCATGTCTGCGAGCGGTGAATCCTCGACAATGATGCATCGAATCCTACATGCATCGAGGTCTCACCCAATCCCGACGCCTTATGACCCCAAGTGAGTCGGAAAACGAATCAAAGTGAGACGCCTATCATGTAGAGTATCAATGACGTTTCGAGTCGTGAGGACTAATCAGTACAACCAAGACCTCGGACTTATCCACTCGACAAATGGTAATCACTTGGAAAGTCCGAACGAGGGTAGTTCGATAGATCACCAGGTCACTATCTATCTGCATGCTCAGAACATCACAATGCTCCCTACCAATGAAACGTGGTACTTCACATCGCAGTTACTAGTCTCGAACTCGGGCGGCCTTATCCTCATTTTGACGGCCCAATCGACTAGGAACAGTTCAGAATACACAGTGACTATTAGATGTGTTTAATGATAGCCGTCATACCCACTATCACATCTAACATACACCTTAGTGTATTCTAGGTCTTTAATCAACGCAATTGTAAATCATCATACACACAATGAAAGTAAAGAATGCCATATGGATAAATGCGAATATCATATATAAAGATTGTCATATACAAGAGTCTATAAACCCACACGCCACAAGTTGGCTAGTTGGGCATCTACTCTAACAGATGAAATGTGGGTGGTCCTCACTGAAGGGCCACTGAAGATTATGAGGCCTAATCTAGCGTTTGCTATATCCAATGGCGAGCCTCAGTTCCTTGAGAAGGCCAGACATGAATACACAAGTGAAGACAAAAAGAAAGCAAATCTAGACAATCTGGCCAGGGACATTATTTACAAGACGTTGGACAAGGACAAAACATGTTCAGCAAAATCAAAACCTGCGCCACTGCCAAAGACATCTGGGAAAAGCTGACCCAAATATGTGAAGGAAGCGATGAGACGAAGGAGAACAAGCTGACGGTGGCTCAGCAGAAGTTTGAGTCCATAAAATGAAAGGATGGAGAATCAATGACAGAGTTCGATGAGGGGTTCAGTTCCGTGGTGATTGAGCTAAACAGTTTGGGCAAAGAATACAGTAACAAAGTGTTGGCGCTGAAGGTGATGAGAGCATTACCCAGAGAGTGGGATGTGAAGACCATGGCGATGCATGAATCCAAAGATTTAAACAAGTTGGAGCTGCACGACTTGTTTGCCAACCTAAAAGCCTATGAATTCGAGTTGGAGACAAGAGCAGAAGCTGGACCATCAACATCCCAGCCAACGAAAGCTCTGGCAGCCACAACTACTGAACAGTGCTCTCCAAGCACAAGCAAAACAGCTGATCAACTCAGCGACGACGTCATGTTCCTCTTCGTTAAGAAGTTTGGGAAATACTTGAGAAGATCCTATAACCCTTCTACTCCTTACAATAATTATAAATCTGATAAAGTTGCTTCTGATATGAAATGTTATAACTGTGATTGTCCAGGGCACTTTGCAGCTGATTGCAATAGGCCATAAAATGAGGACAGATCCAGAGACGACAAGAGATCAGATGATAGATACATGTGTTAGAGTAGATGCCCAACTAGCCAACTTGTGGCGTGTGGGTTTTATAGACTCTTGTATATGACAATCTTTATTTATGAAATATGCATTTATTTATGGCATTCTTTATTTTCATTATGTTATATAATGTTAACAATTGTGTTGGATAAAGACCTAGAATGCACCATAGTGTATGTTAGATGTGATAGTGGATATGATGGCTATCATGAAAAAAATCTAATAGTCACTGTGCATTCTGAATTCGTTCCTAGTAAATTGGGCCGTCAAAATGAGGATAAGGCCGCCCGAGCTTGAGACTAGCATCTGCGATGTGAAGTACCATGTTTCATTGGTAGGGAACATTGTGATGTTCTGAGCATGCAGATGGATAGTAACCTGGTGATCTATAGAACTACCCTCGTTCGGACTTTCCAAGTGGTTACCATTTGTCGAGTGGATAAGTCCGAGTTCTTGGTTGTACTGATTAGTCCTCACTACTCGAAACGTCATTGAGACTCTACATGATAGGCGCCTCACTTTGACTCGTTTACCGACTCACTTGGGGTCATTAGGTGGCAGGATTGGGTGAGGTCCCGATGCATGTAGGAGTCGATGCTTCGTTGTCGAGGATTCACCGCTCGCTCTCTTGCGTGGATATCCTATGCTATCTGAGGGGATAATAGTGTATAAATCTCTAGCCAGAGTACTGGATGTGTTTTAGGTAAATGGGTTTACCTAGTTACACTCGTGATGTCACTATTTGATCTCCAAGATGTATGCATAGTTATCGGATCTTTAGCGACTCTCGATTTACCAATGGTCGTTGATCTGATCGGGATATATGTGTTGAAAGGACCGTACTGTATGCTAACCACGACCAACTTGTTCTTGCAGGCACTGTCAGTGATACCTAGGGGATCATGGGGCGATGTTGCTAGGCACTTTACCATGATCCGATGGGCAAGTCCTAAATTGTGATTTCGGAGCCGCAATGGTTGTGGGCCCACAGCTAGCTGTATCCCTGAACCATTGAGGGTCACACAAGTACTGGATTCATGATTCCAACACGGAAACTGAGCTCAATGTGTTGAGCATAGGAGGAGGATTTTAGTGAGTGCGACTTCCTAAAAGTCAACAGGGGTCAAATTGCGATTTCCCAAAAGTTGAGGGGCTAAACTGTACATTTGGTCTGGGTGATCTGAAAAATTGTTTTTCACATCATAACATTTAGTTTTGGAAACTGAGTCGATCGGTCCGATCTGATTTTCGATCGGAGTTATGATGAAACCGTGGTGATTTAATTGAACCGGATGTTCATATGGACCTGGGCTTCACCCAAGTCCATTGGGCCGGTTGAAGCCCATGTATATTTATTATATACTAGTCTTGTACTAGGGCATCACAAGAACTCAACATACACAAACCCTAGCCTCCTAGTTGGCCGCCGCCCCTCCCTTTCCACAACACCTCACGGCCGCCGCCTTTGCGCCGCCACGCCGCGCCGCCCTCCTCCGCTTGCCGTTATCAGACTTGTTCCGATCACCTTGTTGAGGAGCTTCCGTCCGTGGTAAATTCGTCAGCTCTTCTAGTGCAGACTGACGAAGGAGCCGTGCATCCAGTCGTGGACCTGATTAGACGATCTACCGTCGACTACCTTTTGAAGTGCCGATTTCCTTGTGAAACTGGTCGGAGCCAGAGCCTAGACGCCAGCAAGGTAACGATTCAAACATCCTATGCATGGATTATAGAATTGTTTTGATGTATTGAACATTGCTTGGGGAAAAAATTTTAAACTTACGCTGCGCCCCCGGAAAACGAGATCCGGATCCGCCATTGTCGCCAACAACAGGAGGGATGACAAGAAGGAGGATCGATACAAGCGAGAAGACAAGAGAGAAGAGAGAGCTTTTGAGAGATCCAAGAAGAGATCCAAGGATAGGCTGATGAGGACGAGAGGTGACAAGAGACCCAGCCGCAAGCATGATCGTAAAGTATTGGTGGCTGAGGAAAGCACCAAGAGCTGGGCGGACACTGATTCAGAATCCTTATCCAGCAGTTCTTCATCAAGCGATAGTGAACAGGAGGAGGTTCACTGTCTTATGGCTGATAAAACTTCGGATGATGAGGTATTCGATTTCTCTAACGTTGAATTTACACGAGAAGATCTTGTCAGTGCACTAAATGACATGGTCAAAGAGTACAGGAAGCTTTCTCAATCATTCGAGGAAGCTAAAGCTGAAAACATAAGTCTAAAAAGTAGTTCGATTGAATCATGTTCTGATGAGCTTGAGGATATTGACAGCTTAGTTGAGTTGAGTAAGCTGACAGTTGAGAATGATTTGTAAACGAATCCAGTGAGCTCAAAGCTGAAGTTGATAAATTAACTAAAGAAATGAGCTCATGGAATCAATCGGCTCGTGCTCTCCACAAGCTGCATGAAATCCAAAAATCAGTGCATGATAGAACTGGTTTGGGTTTCAGCAGTAGTGAAAGCAGTGAAGGAGAGACAAGTACTCAATCACAGCCGGCATATGACAAGTTCAACAAGATGAGCTTTGTCAAAGCCAACGTGATATATGACTGCTTTGAATCGATAACATTTGATGACCGGAACTCTCCCAAGTTGAGAGATAATGGCAAAGCTGGTATCGGTTTTCAAAGACCTGAGAATTCCAAGCCCAACTGGCTAAAGAACAAGCTACATAAGGATAAAGAGAAAGCTGGTTCCAAGTCCTTTGTTCCCAACCAGCCGAGGCGTAATTCAAGGAAGGCAAAATCTGATTGGAAAAAGACTCAGCTGAGGAGAGATCTAAGTGGTCAGAAGATGAAATCAAAACTCAATAGATCTCACAGTAATTATGCACAGACCCTCACGGACACTTATACTGGAAAAAATGTTAAGGTAATTCAAGTATGGGTCCCGAAAGGGGTAATCCGATCTGGACCCAAGTAAAATTTTGTACCAAAAGCTGGTTTTCATGATTGCAGGATAACAGGTACGAACCAGCTGATGTATCAAACTTGGGGTACCTGGACAGCGGCTGTGCAAGACATATGACAGGAAATCGAAAGCTGCTAATAGACGTCATTCCACACAAATGCGTAAAGATAGTGTTTGGTGATAACGCATACGGTAACACTGTGGGTAAGGGTAAGCTTATCCACGGTAACATATCAATTTCTGATGTCTTAGTTGTTGATAACCTTCGATACAATTTGATTAGCATTAGTCAACTGTGTGACAAAGGTTACATAGTCAAGTTTCAACAATACACATGCACGGTTCAGAGTCCAAGTGGTCTGACTGTATTGATAGGAAAACGTTCGGGGAATACCTACATAATCAATTGGTCAGATCAGCTGGAATCTGAGCATTTTTTCCTTGAAGCTGGTTCTTCCAAGAGCTGGTTGTGGAATCAAAGAATGAACCATCTAAACTTCAAAACACTTGCCAAGTTGAGTGAACATGATATGGCTTCTGGTCTGCCAAAAATTAGTTTTTCTAAGGATAAGATCTGTGCAACATGTCAGCTGGGGAAACAAATAAAATCTACTTTCAAAAATAATGGCGTAAAACGTTCTACCCGTTGCCTGAGCTCTTGCATATGGATATTTTTGGTCCTATTTCAGTAACGAGCTTAGGGGGAACGAATTACACCTTTGCTGTTGTTGATGATTTTACTAAATATACTTGGGTGTTGTTTATAAAAGCAAAATCTGAAACCGCCGACCAGCTAATACGTCTTTTGAAACGTTTACAAAATGACAGATCTTGTTCAGTAAACCGGATAAGAAGAGATCGCGGTACTGAGTTTCTAAATTTTAAATTGCCTTCTTATTTGGAAGATTTAGGAATAAAGCATGAGCTTTCAGCAGCTACAAATCCTCAGCAAAACGGGTTAGCTGAAAGGAGAAATCGCACTTTTAAAGAAGCTTCTAGATCTATGATTGCTTATTCTGGTATTTCTCAAAACTTTTGGGCAGAAGCAGTTAACACAGCGTGTTATACTCAAAACAGATCGATGATTAATAGGATGCATGATAAAACCCCATATGAGATCTGGAATGGCAAGAAACCTGATATTTCTTATTTCACGGTGTTTGGATGTAGATGTTTCATTCATAACAATGGCAAGAAACTTGTAACAGCCTTTGAACCTAAATCTGATGCAGGTATCTTCTTATGATATTCAGCTGTGAGCAAAGCATATCGAGTTTTCAACAATCGAAGCTTGACGATTGAGGAATTAGCACATGTGGTGTTTGATGAAACCAGCTTTTAGTCAAATTCAGATGCAAGCCTACATGACTTGTGTTCACGTCTGGAGTCAACAAGTCTTGAAGAATCAGACGACGACGTGTCACAAATACAATTAGCTTAAGAAGAACAACCAGCAGTGGTCACAACGCATAACAATGTTCAACAAGATCTGACAGGTAATCCAATAGTTATTGATTTAACTAACTTGGATCAGCCGCAGGATCAAATTGCCTCAAGTGTGCCAGCTGCTGGGGGTGTTGCAAAAAATGATCAACCAGCCGACGATCAATCGGACGTTGCACCAACTGACGTTGATAAACAAGATGTTGCGCAAGCAGTCGCAAGCGATTCTCCATTGGTTTCTAGACCAACGCCTGAAGCACCAGCTGGTAGCACAAATTATCAATTGCTGTCACCACCAGATGGACATCAAGGTGCGAGCACATCATATCATTTGGTATCAACACCACCAGCTGATGAACCAGTCGCAAGTACATCTCACAAGCTGGAAGCAGACGCACAAGGCAAAAATGCTCAACATCTATTGGCGTCTGCTGATTCACTTGCAAACCAGCCAGCTACACAGGGGGAACAAAGAGCAAATCCAATTGGACTTGATCTTCGGTGGAATAAAAATGATCCACCCGAGCAAGTCATATATAATTTCGAATCCCCTGTTTGCACACAAGGACAGCTAATGCATGATCATTTTGATTCCACATTCATATCTCATATAGAACCTAAAATGATAGATGAGGCCTTAGCTGACCCCAGCTGGATAGATGCTATGCAAGAAGAATTAAACCAGTTTAAACGTAATAACATATGGACACTTGTACCTAGACCAAGTAATCATTCAGTCATAGGAATAGGTGGGTCTTTAGGAACAAATTGAATGAAGATGGCATAGTAACTAGAAACAAAGCTGGGCTGGTAGCGCAATGATTTAGACAAATGGAAGGTATAGATTTTGATGAGACCTTCGCACCAGTAGCAAGATTAGAAGCCATTCGCATGTTCTTAGCTTATGCTGCATTCAAAGACTTTAAAGTCTTTTAAATGGATGTTAAGAGTGCCTTTCTTAATGGCGTCTTAACAGAGGAAGTGTATGTTGCACAACCTCCTGGCTTCGTTAATCATGCACATCCAGACTTTGTTTACAAACTGGATAAAGCTCTGTATGGGTTGAAACAAGCACCCAGAGCTTGGTATGATACACTATCTCAATTTCTTATCGAGCATGACTTTACAATAGGCACAGTAGATAAGACCTTGTTTAAATTTGTTAAAGCTGACCATATTCTATTAGTTTAAATATATGTCGATGACATTATCTTTGGGTCAACTAACCCCAAACTGTGCCAAAAGTTCTCTAAGTTGATGCAAGATAAATTCGAGATGAGCATGATGGGGGAGCTGACATTCTTTCTGGGCTTACAAGTTCGACAACTGGAAAATGGAATTTTCATTAACCAGGAAAATTATTCGAAGGAACTACTGAAAAAGTTTGGCATGGAGAATTGTTCAGCAGCAGCAACCCCTATGAGCTCTTCGATAAAGCTGGACAAAGATGAAGCTGTAACTGCCATTGAGGTATCGCTTTATCGTGGTATTATAGGCTCTTTGCTATACTTAACTGCTAGAAGACCAGACGTCATGTTTGCTGTCTGTATGTGTGCTAGATTTCAAGCAGAGCCATACATAGCTGTAAAGTGAATATTGAAATATCTTAAGGGTACTTCCAACGTGGGTCTTTGGTATCCCAAAGACTCAGGCTTTAAATTTATTGGTTATAGTGATGCAGATAACACAGGATGCAGGATTGATCGTAGAAGCACAAGTGGGACTTGTCAATTTTTAGGGGATCGACTGATTTCCTGGTTTAATAAGAAGCAGACGTCCATCGCAACGTCAACAGCTGAGGCAGAGTATCTAGCAGCTGGTAGTTGCTGTGCTCAAATCCGTTGGATACAATTCCAGCTGAAGGACTATGGAGTCGATGCTTCTGAAGCACCTATTCTCTACGACAATACCAGTGCCATCGCAATCACCCAAAATCCTGTGCTGCATTCAAGAACAAAGCACATCAACATCAGGCATCATTTCATAAGGGACCATGTGCTAAAAAAGGACGTCCGGCTGGAGTATGTGTCGACTGATCAGAAAGTTGCTGACATCTTCACAAAGCCTCTACCAGACGCTAAGTTTTCTTATTTTAGAAACATCTTAGGTATTCTTGAATTGCCTTGATTGTTGGTGCACTAACGCATTTTGCAGGTGTCAGCTGTTGCTTAAATCAGCTGTAAGTCTTTTGTTCAGAGGGAACGATAAGACTATCAGCTGAGGTAAGCTTCTCGCGTTGGGAGATTATCAGCCGTAGGATGAACCAGGAGCTGGATTGTTAAGCATGAGGTCAGCTGAATATGTCATGACTGGACACACTCAGTTGTTACATATATACAGCTGATGCTTATTTGTGACCAGCTCCTGCCACCCTCAACGATATATTAATCCAGCAGTAATGTTCTTACATTTACTGCACCAGCTTTGACTTTATAAATTTTGGCGCGCATCTATTAACTTTGTACCTTGATATATTAATCCAGCAGTAATGTTCTTACATTTACTGCACCAGCTTTGACTTTATAAATTTTGGCGCGCATCTATTAACTTTGTACCTTTTCGATTAAAATATTAAGAAAATTTTTTTTACACTGTACGTGTAAAATATTTTGAAAATATCTTCAAAATCATTTCAAAAATTTTACGCGCTAACGGATTGTTGACACGTGTTGTTACCATACGAAACGTCACATCGAAATTTTCTCTCTCCAGTAACTTTTTGCATTCTTAGTATAATTACGGCGTTTCTTCTTCTATTCTCGATTACCTTGCATAATTACTCTCGTGTGTTCTTGCATATTTCCCTTGTGCTTATTCTCTGCGTATCTCCTTGCAAAGCTTTTTTAGGTGTTCTTTCAGCTCTTCTATTCAGAAATGGCCTCTGCGTACTACTCCAACACTCAGTATATCGATTTTTCATCTGTTCTCGCCATGGACGACCCAGGTATGGTGTCCATGTTTCAAGCTATAATGGCATCTGGCCATGAGGGTTTTCTGGGCTGTCTGGAAGTCATCTATGAAGCTGCCTTGGTTGATTTATTCGAGAATGCATCAGTTCGAGATGGTGTGATAATCAGTACAGTGGCTGGGCAGTTATTCGAAATATCTGAGGAATGGTTTCTGGAGTCTTTTGACCTACCGGTGGATGGTTTATCAGAGTTTTCAGAGGTTCCAAAGGATGTGGTTTTTGATGCTAGGAGCATCATTTCTATGTCGGGTGAGCCAGTGAGTTTGTCTGGGAAGAAGAGTCAGATGAAGATTGAGTATCGTCTTCTTTGTGATATAATGGAGAAATCAATTTCTGTAAAGGCATGGTCCTTCAATGCAATCACAGTGAAAATGTTTTCGATGTTAACAGCAGTTGTCTGTGGAGTGAGGATGAATTGGGCCAGTGTATTGTTCAACATTCTTAAGAAGATGGTTACTCCAGGGTCTAAGCAAGCCAAGGGCTTCGCTGTTCAGATAAGTCTTCTGTTGGAAAACATTCCAAATCTGGAATTGGGTGTATCATCGGAGTTTCCAGCTTCCAAAATTCTTACGGAGAAGACTGTGCACCACTATGTCTCTATAAATTATAAAGTTGGTGCAGAGGAAGCTGCTGGGGCACCCAAGCCAAAGGCTGCCTCAAAGAAACGACCAACTGCTGTTCTTGGAGATGAACCAATGGTCAAAAAGAAAAGGACGATGAAGAAGAAATCAAGCTCTTCTGAAGTAAATTTGGAGATAGTGGCAGTGGCACAGGAGGCCGTGCCCATACAAATGGTTGAGCCAACTACTGCTGCACCAGCTGATGAGGTCACTGGTGAGACTGTTAATGAAGAAGCAGCTGATGAAGGTGCTTATGAGGAAACAGCTGGTGGTGATGCTGCAAGGGTTAATGAACCAGCTTCTGAGCCAGCAGTGGCTGATATTGTGAATGAAGAACCGTCTACTGCTGATGAAGTTGATTTCATCATTGAGAAAGTATTGGCTGACACCGCTCAAATCAGAGTTGATGAGGAAGATCAAGTTGTGCGTACATCAGGTGAGGGAAATCAACCAGCTGGAACTGCTGAAGAGAGACAGTGGTTTGATCTTCCCTATGATGATCTAATTTCCAGATGGGATGCTGAGAGAATAGTTACCAGTCCTATTGACACGGATGAGGAGATTGAGACTGAGAGGGCAGTTGAAACAGCTGATGGGGTTCAGATAGAATCTTCCCAGCCGGAGTATATTGTGGAGGAACCAGAGGATATGGAGATGAGTGATGATGAATGATCAGTTGATGAATGGATTGATGCCGATGAGAAGATGTCTTTGGATGAAATCATACTGACTATTCCAGCAGAGCTTCCATTGCCTTCAGCTGAAAGGGAAGTCACGAAGATTACTATTGGCACAAAGATCAAAATCCCTGGAGTGGATGAAAAGCCTTGGTACCTGGATAGTTTCCAACAAATTCCCGTCGATGACAAGGGGAAGGAGCCTCTCCAACTGAAAGATCCAATCAAGGGCAAGCCCCCGCAGGAACATTATTTTTTGATTTGTGCCGATAATGACATGCTGGTACAGTTAAGCAGAAAAATGTATATACTTTTGATGTACAGAACAGTTCTGGTGAGAAAATACTTAGACAGGTGGATTCTAAATTTTGTACCCGGGGAAGGAGATTCGACAGTCCATCTCAAAGTTATCAACATGCTATCAGATCTTCTTTCTTTTGTTTTAGAGGAATTAAAACAGCAGGCAGTAGCACACCGTATTCGATGGGATAGACCGTGTTGCTCTATATTGTTTGAAGGTCGCTTGACTAGTCACTGTGTCATTCCTGTCTACACTATTTTTGAAGTTTCTAGTCAGCGTCAATATGACGACACTCTCCTCTCGTGAGTGAATTTTTCAAACTGATGAAGAAGAGATGGGCAGACATTTGTATAGAGGCCGTAGAATTCTTTGTTTCAAGCAGACTTCTTCCAGTTGGCTCTATTAATTTTTGCAGATCTCTTTCAGTAGATGAACCAGTTTATAGGGTTGCTCCTCGCCAGTCTCCAGTTTTTGCTTTGAGGGTATCTCAGTTTTTTACCGTGTTTATTGATTACAGCTTATTCAGTAGGTTGCCTATAGAGGATATTACAAGTTTTGTTGCGTCTATTGCTTCTGAGAGAACCGTTTTGAGAAGTGTCTAGGTTGCATAGAATACAGTCTCAGTTGCTCAGATTGTACAGTTGATAGATGAGCATTCTTCTTCTGATTCCACTTCAGACGACATTTCAATGGATTTTGCTGTTCAGGACACTGCTGCTACTGCTTCAATCTGTCTACCAGCTTCTCCTATTCCAGATGTTACAAAGGCCTTAAACTAGCTGCGAGCTTCAATAGAACAAATCAGTGAAAGAGATGACGGTGCCAAGCACAAAGACACACTATTATTTCACCTCCATCACCTTGAGAGGAACCTTACCGCACGTCTCGATGCACAGGATAGAGTTCTTGGGGCGTTGCACAGAGATTCAAATGATCAAAGAAATCTCATGTCGATGGATATTAAGTCATCTCACAAGTAGTTGAGCACTCAGATTGTCTCTAATGCTCTTGATGTTGTTGATGTTCGGAGGGTGGTCAGGGAGAATCACCAGGAGCTTACTTCTAAAGTCACATCTCTGGAAGAGCAAGTGGCTGCTACTCGCCACGATTTATTGGATTTTAGTGCTCAAGCATAGTAGACCCTCAATGTTATTACCGACCAACTGAGCGAACTCGTTGCATATATCAACCGTGGTGGTAATGACAAAAAGGGAAAGTAAGTAGCAGCCGCCCACCACCTGATAATCTAAACAGAGGAAGTGGCAATACAGGTGGTGGTGTTGATAGTGTTACAACGGACATTCCATAGAGAGACATTGACAATGCACAGAGAGACATTCTTGAGAGACTTATGGCTGCTGATAGGCAAAGAGAAAGAGAAAGGGGTAGTCAAAGCAGAAGTGGATCCCACAAAAGGAGAAGATATTAGATTCTGTGTACAAATATTTTTTACTATTTTATGTTAATGGAATTTCTGATTTCAGCAGATGTTTGTGCAATTTATTTTTGCCCATTCATTTTATTCTTTCGGCTGCTAGTTTTGTCATCACCAAAAAGGGGGAAATTGTTAGGATAAAATTTATTAGTTTTGGTTATAACAAAATAAGACTAGTTGCTACTGGAAAATCAGCCAGTGAATTTTACAGGAGAACATTTTCAGTCGACGGGTTGATTTTCAGTAGTTGGTCTATTCGGAGAAATTCAGCAGATGGAAGATTCTTCAGCCGCTGGAACAATCAGTCGTTGGTTTGTTTTCAGTAGTTGAACTTTTCAAAGGTAACCAACAGGTAGATTCTTCCAGGGCATATCAGCAGACAATTGCTTTAATTGCAGGCACAAGCATTTGAGAGTTAGCGTGTTTTGTTAAGGATTGCAAAACGCAGCGTTTGTATTAGTCAAAACGACAGCGTTCAGATAAGTTGAAACGACAGCGTATTGAACTAGCGCTACGATTGAGTCGTTGGATTTTGCGTTGGTATTTCAGCAGGTGTTTTCTTTAAGGAAAATCAGCAGATGGCTACAGTACTCTCTTGATACAGTCGTTGTTACTCTTAATCAATTGCAACCAGCCGATACATTATAAAAGGTAGATATTCCAAGCGATCAGCTGGTGCATATTTCCAGGCGTTGAAAGCAATCAGCTGTTGCATACCTTTCAGAGATTCGAGTAATCAGCTGTTTCATAAACGATGAATCGATTCAAACGTTCATATCAGAGGAAATCAAAGGTGGAGATTGAATCGTACATGTGCTTTAATTGAGGGAACAGTATCAGTACTATTCTAGGTAAATAGTACACTATATCAGAGGGCCGTTTACGGCGTTTGCACAAATATGGAACGACGCCAAATTTGCTCTGACATTGTACGACTTGCCTCTTGGTGGAGCAGGATTTACGGCGTACGAATTGACAGAAATTGAAAAGGATATTTTGTTGCCTTTGAAGAAATTAATGACCGTTGAGATCGAAGCTATAAATAGCAGAAGTTTGGATTGAAGAACTCTCTTGCTCTCGCTTTCATTACCTTGCTGTTACGCAGCCAATTTTACGAGCTATTCTCATATTGTAGCACTTTCAAAAAGCTCGAACACTCGAAGAACAAAACCGCTGATATTCATAAGATAAACCTTCGAGTCATCTTCTGGTTCACTTGTTGAATCGCGTTTCTACGTTTTAGAAACCAGAAGATTTTACAGTCTCATAGCATTGTATTCGTTGTTATATCATTTGAGTCTGTAACGAACGTGCTCCTCAAAGCCGTTCGAAAAATTTCATTCTATTGTAAAACCAGCAGCTGCGTCTGCACTTTAGATTGTGGTGTTGCTTGGAGTTCACCTGGAGCGAGGCTCGGTGATCGGGTGTTTGTAGAAGGACTACACGCATCAAATCTTCTAGTGAAACCTTCCTGAAAAGGAAGAAGGGGAGACGTAGGATATTTATATCCGAACTTCCAGAAACAAATTCTCGACCCTTGATATTTACATTACGCATTTAATTATTCATTGAGTTATCTGTTCACAAATCAATTGGCCTCTTTCCGCACATACTTTGTTGGCCAAAAGATTTGATTAAACTGAAATCCTTAAATCTGGTAACTCGGATTTAAGTTAAGCAGTGCTTGTAAAAATTTTTTTAAAAGGTTTCGAAAATTTTAAAGTACCAAGAGTTCATTCAAACCCCCCCCCTTCTGAACTCTTGCAACTATTTTTCGAACCACATTGATCATATTTTGGGACTATCAAACCTTTAGCCGAAGCAATACAAGAACCGATTGAAAACATGTTAGAAAAATATGAGTCATGCATGGATCTAAAACAATTGTACATAGATGTAAACAAATCACATACAATTCATGCATTTGAACATTAATAACTGTTTAATATGGCGTAAATTGTGAGACCTAAATTTGTATAAGATATTTATTGTTGGAATGTATCAGTTTTTAGAGATTTCTGGTGGTTTAGATCTCAGTTTGTAAGTTTGGTTTGCATTTTCGGGTCTGAAATAGCATGTGAAGCAATTCAGGGAGTTTTCGTGTTTTTGAGATTTTTGTGTGAAAGCGGGTTTTTGGGTGAAAGCTGGTTGATTTGTAAAAACCAGTCGTAGCGTTTATTTTGGCAACGTGAGATTTCAGAAACATCGTCGTTTGAGAGGGATCTGGTTGCGCGTTCAGTAATCCAGCCGTTGCATTTGTGTATTTGGCTTTAAGACAGCGTTTGGATAAGTTGGAGCGACGTCGTATTGGTGTAGCGCTAGTGTGAGATCTGATCGCGTGTGTGAGTACCTGCTGGTTGTTCAGTCGAATCAGATGTCAACGCGGGTCAACATCACTGTAGCGCGAGAAGGAAACGTCGTCGTTTGGATGTTGCGGCTGGTTGTCCAGCTGCGAGAGATTTGTTCGCTACAGTAGCTTGCAGCAGGTGGTGGTTACTGTAGCTTGCAGCTGGTATTGTGCGAGAGCTAGAGACTGGATGACGTCAGTTTTGCGGTGCCGTTTTGATTAGTTGCAACGCTGCGTTTTATATGTTACGGCTGGTACCAGCTTTTGGAGAATTCCCGCGATGTTTAAACCAGTCGTCTGATTGTACAGCTTTTGGTTGAGAACCAGTCGTAGGTAGTGTTCTACGACGTCGATTTGTTTAGCGTGGGTCGAGAATTTAGCAATTGGTTCTTTGCATCTGCTGGTTGGTTGGTGCCTGCTGGTTATGTCGGTGGATAATTTAACCAGATTTTGCGAGATGTATTTAAGGAAGCCTTGGTCTTCGATTTTGAGCACCAGATTCCATACTTAGAATATTTTCCTCGATTGTGTTCTTCGCTTCGAACCCTAGGTTACTGTTCACAGTAGCTTTTCTCTGGCAATTTCCATCATTTCCGGTCGTTGTTTGATACGTGCGAGGTAGCGTTGGACTCCTTTTACGAAGCTCTATCATTCCATACCACTTTTGGAGGCTGTGGTTGGCTAGTTGAGGAACGCAAAATTGCTGCCCGATTGTGCGTTTTTTAGTGCAGGTAGAACTTCGTTCCTTTGTGATGAGATCTTGTTCCTAGCATTGTTTTAAGCTTCCAGTAAGTTATTTTTGTAGTAATTGCGTTGGTTGAGCATGGCTCCCAGCCGTGAGCTTCTGTAATTGGCCGTGAGTTTCTGTGCAGCTATTGAGATCTGTGTGTTGTGTATTTAGCAGGTTGCTATCCAGATATCTCGGGCCTGTTTTGTAGTAATTGTTGCACAAAAGTATAAGGTACGGATCTAAGCTTGATGTAGCTTGAAATTGGCGTGAGATATTATGCATGGCTGCTGGGATGTTTCGGTGAACCTATCTGTGTATTTCTTGCTGAGCATTGGTGTTTATGCTAGCTGTTTCATGTGAATTGCATACACGCATTTGTTCACACATATTTCAGATCCCTTGTGTATCGTATTTTGCAGCCTTGTATCTTGTATTGCTGTTGTTGATTCTTACCAGGATGCGAGGGCGAGCGGCAATACCGCACTCTCATCTCCCTGCTGGGATCGTTAGCCACCATGCGCCGAGTGGTTAACTACCACAGTTCATGGGTGAGGCAACGGCAGGTTGAGTTGTTTGATGCATCTGGTATTCGAGTGTTGTATCACGGCGAGTGGCTCATTACCACACTGTGAACACACCCCGTGGCCACTGTTGTTGCAGATTCTTGGAGCTGTGCTTGAGTTCCTTAGCTCCCTTGTTGGTCGAGCCTTCCGTTGTTATCCGGTGTCTCATGCATAGCATCTGCATTTTATCTTATGCATTCTTTTAGCTATATCTGTTGCTCTCCGTACTGGGGTTTGACCCTATGTCCCTCCGGGGCTTGGTTTGTTTCCTTGTTTGTGTTGTTTTCAGGGAACCCAGGTTTTACAGCTGGTCGTGGTTATAACCCAGCTGGTGGTGCCCCAGGAGGTGGTTAGAGTATCCCAGTAGCGTATAGCGTATTATATGTATCAGTATTCCTAGCCAGGGGATGCCCTGCGCTTTGCTGTTGTATTGGGTTGTGGGAATTTGATACAGGTTATTGTGTTGATGCTGTTATGCAATACCGTTGGTTGTTTTTACTAAACTGGGATATCTATTTTAAGTATCGCATTATTTTAAATTATATTGTTTTAAACCGTCAGGCCAAAAGCGAAAATTTTACCCGCTTTTTGATAGCTTCCTCATGTGTTTGTATGATTTTACTCTGTTTAGAGCACGATGCCTGACATTTTTGGTATCAGAGTTTAAGCTGGGATAAGCTCAATTTCTTTGATCACACTCGAGTCTAGGCACAGTGTTGTGTGTTACATGTGCTTGACTATGTGACTACGTGCTGCATATTTCTGTGCTATATGCTATCTATGCCGTATCTGTTCTTCTTGGTCCGAAAATAGGATCAAAAATATCAGCAGCCGCGCTTTTTCAAGAGTTAAAAAAAATTTTGCGCGCTGCTACTTATACTGGAGGTGCAATACCTCTTGTTCTTGAACACTTATAATCAACACGAAGAGCATCGGAGACAGATCTGGTATGATTTAAAAATCATGCGGAAAATACCGAAACTGAATCCTATATTTTAAAACAACTCAAACAGATTTATGTGCAACATAAATCTGTTCGAGACTTACTGTGCTTGTGTGCTGAACTGTATGCGATGCTAAGTATAAAATGCAAGTGCTGAAATCTGTTTATGCATATGCGAGAATGCTAAAGTAAATATGCAGGTGCTGAAAGCTTAAAGAAATGGACCGATACACAGAAGATTTGTTTTTGGAAGTTCGGACCTCAATGTCCTACATCTCCCCTTCTTCCACCTCGTAAGGATCCACTGGAAGATTTGATCTTACAACTCGTGTACAGACCCGATCACACAACCAGCAGCTGTGAGAACTCCTAGACTCCACAAATGCACACCAGCCGCAACTGTGTGACTAACTACATACACATGAGTTTAACGTCATCGTGCTTGGACGGGACCTGTGTTGGAAAGGTTTTGAGATTCATTCACTATACAATGAATGTGAATGAATCTCTATGTGTGAGAATTACAGTGTACGCACAACTCTCAAAAGATACATCTCACACACTAGGGAAATGCTCCTAAACTGAGCTGATGAAGATTCAGCAGTCGACATTACAATAAGCTCCTCTCAAGAATGATTGTCGACTGCTTCATCTTTCTGTGTTCTTCCCTCTGTTGTTGTTTTCTATTGATTTCTATTTTCTGTGCAACAACAACCATCAATCGTCAATCTTCTTCCTTAAAATCTTCTCCCTTAAATAGCCTCTGTTTGAATATGGCCGTTAGACAGTGAGTTCAAATCTCTTCTGCGCTTGTCAAGGCCAAATTGTCGTCTTTCCAAATACGTGCAACGCTCCTCTTTAAATTGTACTATTTCCCATAATAGTACAAATCTTGTTCCCTTGAATTGAGGCAATTTGCACGACTTAATCTCAGCCATTGATTCTTTCCATTTTGAGCGTTGATTGCATCCCAACAGCTGAGTGTCATTTCTTCTTCGCAACTGTCCAGACTTCACTCTTCTTTGCGCTGCTGCTGAAATTATCGTTGCGTCTGGATCTTTGCGACTGGATGCATATCAACAGCTGGTCTACTGTAGCTCTCGTCTGAATGTACTGTCGCTACCAACTGC
>KQ994488.1:56907-74259 GCA_001598015.1 Dorcoceras hygrometricum
TTATATGTTACGGCTGGTACCAGCTTTTGGAGAATTCCCGCGATGTTTAAACCAGTCGTCTGGTTGTCCAGCTTTTGGTTGAGAACCAGTCGTAGGTAGTGTTCTACGACGTCGTTTTGTTTAGCGTGGGTCGAGAATTCAGCAGTTGGTTCTTTGCATCTGCTGGTTTGTTGGTGCCTGCTGGTTATGTCGGTGGATAATTTAACCAGCTTTTTCGAGATGTATTTAAGGAATAGTTGGTCTTCGATTTCGAGCACCAGATTCCATACATGGAATATTTTCCTCGATTGTGTTCTTCGCTTCGAACCCTATGTTATTGTTCACAGTAGCTTTTCTCTGGCAATTCCCATCGTTTCCGGCCGTTGTTTGATACGTGCGAGGTAGCGTTGGACTCCTCTTGCGAAGCTCTATCATTCCATACCACTTTTGGAGGTTGTGGTTGGCTAGTTGAGGAACGCGAAGTTGCTGCCCGATTGTGCGTTTTGTAGTGCAGGTAGAACTTCGTTCCTTTGTGATGAGATCTTGTTCCTAGCATTGGTTTAAGCTTCCAGTAAGTTGTTTTGGTAGTAATTGTGTTGGTTGAGCGTGGCTCCCAGCCGTGAACTTCTGTAATTGGCCGTGAGTTTCTGTGCAGTTTTTGAGATCTGTGTGTTGTGTATTTATCAGGTTGCTATCCAGATCTCTCGGGCCTATTTTGTAGTAATTGTTGCACAAAAGTATATGGTACGGATCTGAGCTTGATGTAGTTTGGAATTGGCGTGAGATATTATGCGTGGCTGCTGGGATGTTTCGGTGAACCTATCTGTATATTTCTTGCTGAGCATTGGTGTTTATGCTAGATGTTTCATGTGAATTGCATACACGCATTTGTTCACACATATTTGAGATCCCTTGTGTATCGTATTTTGCAGCCTTGTATCTTGTATTGCTGTTGTTGATTCTTACCAGGATGCGAGGGCGAGCGGCAATACCGCACTCTCATATCCCTGCTGGTATCGTTAGCCACCATGCGCCGAGTGGTTAACTACCACAGTTCATGGGCGAGGCAACGGCAGGTTGAGTTGTTTGATGCATCTGGTATTCGGGTGTTGTATCACGGCGAGTGGCTCATTACCACACTGTGAACACACCCCGTGGCCACTGTTGTTGCAGATTCTTGGAGCTATGCTTGAGTTCCTTAGCTCCCTTGTTGGTCGAGCCTTCCGTTGTTATCCGGTGTCTCATGCATAGCATCTGCATTTTATCTTATGCATTCTTTTAGCTATATCTGTTGCTCTCCGTATTGGGTTTGACCCCATGTCCCTCCGGGGCTTGGTTTGTTTCCTTGTTTGTGTTGTTTTTTAGAGAACCCAGGTTTTACAGCTGGTCGTGGTTATAACCCAGCTGGTGGTGCCCCAGGAGGTGGTTAGAGTATCCCAGTAGCGTATAGCGTATTTATATGTATCAGTATTCCTAGCCAGGGGATGCCCTGCGCTTTGCTGTTGTATTGGGTTGTGGGAATTTGATACAGGTTATTGTGTTGATGCTGTTATGATATACCGTTGGTTGTTTTTACTAAACTGGGATATCTATTTTAAGTATCGCATTATTTTAAATTATATTGTTTTAAACTGTCAGGCCAAAAGCGAAAATTTTACCCACTTTTTGATAGCTTCCGCATCTGTTTGTATGATTTTACTTTGTTTAGAGCACGAGGTCTGACATAAATGATGAGAAAAGAAATAGATATTACATGCATTTTATGGAGAAACAGAAGATCTGCGAGTTAACGACGTGTCGGACGCGAGATAGGGACCAAAACCACCTTGAATCACCAAGAACTTGAATTTTTCGTGCTTGAGGGGAGGGAGTGGAGGAGCGCAAGTGAGGGGAGAGGGGGAAGGGAGGCTAGGGCTAGGGTTGTGCAAAATGAGTGGTGACAAGATGGCCCCTCTAATTGGTTTAATTAATAAAATTAAGAAATTTTCAAATTCTAACCCTCCACTCAATTAAAATGTTAATCAAAACTCTAACTCATGCTTTAAAATATCTAATTTTTGAAATAAAAGGTCTCCCCAATTTTAAAATAAAGTAAAGTACATTATAATAGCCCGTATGGGCGAAAAATGGGTTCCTTCAATAATAATCATAAAAAGCCCAATTTTTGGAAATTGCTGTTTAAAAATAATAAATTTACTCCTAAAAATCTATAGGCTAAATCTCAAATAATTTTCATCTCGTCGTCCATAGTCTCGTCCATGCGTCCGGAACTCAAACAGACTAAAAACAGAACATGCATATCATGCAACATTAAAATCATCATGTAATCACATAAAATAGCAAATAATTTTCTAAAATAACTTTTCCCCCTAGGCATGCACTTATTTCTACGTACTCAGGATTTCTAGGCGTTACACCCAGCGACCTCCACCGGCTAATCCCAAACTCAGGGATGTATTCCATCTCAAGGAATTCAGGCTCAATATGAATGCGTGTATGGAAGGCCAATCAAATAAAAGCAGTATGAAATATATCATAAACTGCATAATCAATAAGTTGTAAATTCGCACACACGTAAAATCAGCACAAATCAGGCTCTACCATGCGATTCTAGGCAAGGCAACTCCGCTCACAGCCACAAACTTAACAGCATACTCAGCTCACGCAAATCAGGCACAGTACACGGCACGTAAACAACACGACATAATATGTTCTCAGGTTCATCTCAAAGCTGTAAATACGAGTTCAAATTCGTACCTTTGCTCAAATATAACCACAAAGTCTCAATCCAAGCTCACGGCTGCAACGGCAAGCTCACTGCTCAACCCCTAGCTCTCGGCCAACAGTCCAAGACCACCAGCTCCGGTCAAAACTCAAGATAGCTGCATATCTCAACGAATTTCAACTCAGCCGAACAGTGCTTAAACTCGAACACATCAACTTCTAGTCTCTTCTCTTCCGATCGCTATCGACCTCCAAACTGGTACGAGATTAAAGCTCTCTAACAGACGCTTCCCGCTGTAGCATCCTTTCTCAAAAAAACTCCGGTAGTCGGAAGAAGAAGGCACCGGGTGAACAGTGCTAGGGTTTCGCGATAGCGTATGCTCTTAGGAGAGAAATATCTCTAAGTGTGGAAAAATGAATAAAATGTACATGGTCTAAGTCCACACTATATACTACTTAGATCCTTCAGTCTGATCTACAATGCTCACGATTCGGTTCAGCCCTTCAGCTCTCATCGGTTCAACTTCTGTTACGCTGTTCAGCTCTCGCGTACCCTTCAGCTAACAAACCCCACTCAGCTCTCAGGTATTACTCCAGGTCAGGAGAAATACGATCAGTTCTCATCAAAACTAACACCCACAGCTTTCGCCCAAGATGATTATGCCAATCAGCACAGTACAACTTCTCGAAATCTGCTCCTTCTGTTCAGGATATCTCAGAACTGTTCTATAAGCTGTAAATTTCATAACAGCTTACGGCAGAAGACTACTTCAAGCCAACAAAACTGTTCAGCTCAGATTAGGTCTACAGTGCCTTCAGTCCGCTCAACTCTCTGCACTATACCAGCTCGGGCATCAAACAGCATGTAGCTTCCCAGACGATGCGCACAACAGCTCACGTCCACTACTCATGTCACATTCCCAGTATCTTACGGCTACAGTAGTATCAGATCAGCTCAGATCTCCTCGCGGTATTCCAGCCCGGGCAAAGAAACTCAGCTTTTGCACATGATCCAGCTCGTGTATTCAGCACAGCTCTGTTACCCAGATCACGCCGTCAGATCAGGCCTTATCTATAGTGACCTCAGTCATCTCACACCCCAACACTGTTTCAGCTTAGGCACGAAGACACCACACAGCTTTCGCACCAACAGACCACGGCCTCAACTGAACATGCTACCAGACTGATCATTTCTGTAGATCAGTTATCGTGCAACAACCAGCTTTCGCTGCACACTCTGGTCAGCTCAGAGCATCCAGCTCGTCTCGAAGCTAGATCCAGCTCACACTCACACAGGAACTCCCCAAGCTGGACACCTCCAAGCTGGTGTCCCCAAGACCAGCTCGCGGCATGATCCTTACTCACTATCTCTCCAAGTTGGACATCTCCATCAGCTTATGACCATACTGATGACTTCTCAACTCAGGTACTATCCGCGATCTATCGACTCAGTTTGAGAAATCAGCCATCACAGAAACGGGTCAATTCTCGTTCACTCCTTCAGCACAAGAGGACCCATCGACTCTCACCAAAGCTGACAACCACGAACAACTCTTGTCTGCACTGTGCGTCTCTATCAGCTTGCGTCCAAGCTGAGTTCACCTAATCAGCACAACATAGCACTGTAATCTGTTCCTCCCATAACAGCTTCCAATACAACTCATAGCAGCTTACGCTACATGACATCTCTGAAAATGTTCGCTACCACACTGTCAACTACATATCAGCTTACGATAGGAAGATTCGATCCATGCCCAACAAGACATAACAACTCGGAGCTGCTCTATGAACAGTTGTATCTCGCGCTCCGCAGGGCTATCCAGCTCAGAGCTGATCCGCTCCAAATCAGCTCGCATTGAATGTGAGCTACGCTTGAGCCCAATTAATCATCCATATTAATCGTTCATCATTCCGCTCTTGCAGCTTACTTACCAGCTCTAATCATCCCTAAGCCGACTCTCAATTTAGCATGCCTAATCCAGATCCTACCAATCTTCTGTTCTATTATCATTTCAGGAGTTATGTACACGTATCTACTTCTCATCCAGCAGTACGTACAACAACTTAGAGTGCTTAACTCAATCCGCATCACTCTGGTCAGCTTGTGATTCCCTATTCAGATTTCACTGTCTCAATTATCACTCTAAGTCTTCATATCAGCTTATGCACCCAGGAACAAGGTACGCACTCAAAATAGCTCGCATTGGTCAACCCATATCTTCCAGGGTCAACACAACTCGCGATATAACTTCAGGCCGAAAACTGTATCCAGCTTTCGCAATCTAGCACACATCAGCTCACACATCTGAGCTTAACCACTCCGTATAACTCTAAGCTGGCCCTAACATACTGTATACCAGCTCACTCAGCAGTCCTGGTTTATACTACACAACACCGCACAATGGCACTCTGCCAGCTTGCTCCCGATCTAACCTAGCTCGCAACTACACCGCAAGCTTCCAATCTGGATTCTACAACCTATACATCCTCCAAGCTGCTACAGAACTCCAACACCTCTAAACAGATTGCTCTTTTAAGATCAGACTAGACCACTAGACCAGCTCAGACCCTCGCAGGTCTAGTCTGAAGTCCAAACTATTTTCTGCATCACCAGCTTAGCACGAGAAGTAGGATCAGCTTGCATTCCTAGCTGAACCATCTCATCCGATTCTCTTTAAGCTGGTTAATCTTGATTAATTAATCACCACTCTAGATTAATTAAGCCTTTAATGACCTCGACTAATTAAAGTCCTCACAAATGTAACTCTATAGCAAAAAAAAATCCATGCCGAAGATGCAGTTGAAATCTCGCAACTCCAACAAAATCAAATTCGCTACCAACCTATTCTCAGCAAACTTAACAACACAACCCAGCACTATCTCACGGGACATCAAACTCACACTGGAAAGAGTACCAATAGACATAGAAGAACACCAAGGGGTAGAAAACAACCCATACTCATACACAAATAAATCAGATATAAACGAGTGTGATACTCCATTGTCAAATAAAACTCGATCAGGTTAATCGAAGATAAGGCAAGTCCCTGCAATTACTCCTCCGGGCATATCATCAGCCTTATCCCTAGTAATCACATTTACTTGAGCTCGTTGAGGTCCCAAACGTTGATTTTGAGAAGGCCCTCTGAACCTAGACACCTTAGGCTGTTGATAACGTGATCGCTGGAGCTGAGTAAAAGAATACGGTATCCATGAATAATCTCCAGAAAAAAGCTGCTGCGACAGACTAGACTGCTTCCCCTAGTAGGACACACCCTCGCAAAGTGTCTAAATTTCCCACAGATGTGGCAATCTCCCTGCACTCCATGACACTACAAGTGATATGACTGCTACCGCACTGACCACAGATCACTACCCTCAAACTCGCTCCACCAGAACTTTATGAACTAGAAGAACTCAAACATGAATTCTTGAATTGTTTCCCCCTCGATTTGAACCTCTGATGGTTCGATGACTGTGGTGCATGAGAAGGTTGTGAATAAGGCACCCCAGACGGAACATGATAAAAACTCTGTCTAGCTGGAGGCTGGCCTCGGGATTGCCTATTCAACAGACCCTCCTCAGTGTCGATCTCTTGGTTCACGGCATCAACATAGGTAAAAGGGAAACCTGCTAATACCAATGTAAAATGATCCAGCCTCAAACCCTCCAAGAACTTATTCAGATTTGCCCTCTCTTGGCCAGCAACGTGAGGGACATAGGATAAAAGGGAAGAAAGCTGTCTAGCGTAATCGGCCACCTTCAGATTCCCTTGCACCAAGTTATTGAACTCTCGCTCCTTGGCATTGTAATACGGCTTGGGGATGTACTCCTGATGAAAAGCGGCTCAGAAACTCTCCCACAAGCTCACCATACCCATCTCAGTCATCGATCGGGAAGCAACCTTCCACCAACTTTTCACGTGATCCCTCAACTGGAACATCGCCAAACTTAGTCTTTTCTCCTCATTATACTGCACACGGTCACACAATGCTTCCATGTTCTCAATCCATCCCTCGGCTACAAGTCCACCCTCAACACCCATAAAGGTAGAAGGATTCATCCGCTAGAATCTAGCCAGAACCAGCTCCATATCGTCAATCTGTCAATCCAAGTGCTCCACCTCGACCTCGGTCTGTCTGGCCCTACGACGCATAGGAACCCTACGCTGAGCTAGGTCCTCACCATCATCACTATCCAATGCTCTTGAGTAATCCCCAACCTATCTAGTAGCTCTACCTCTACCTCTCCTCCTCGGTGGAATCTAAGAGATACTCAAAGGTAAGCACACAAGCAGGTAAATCAAGTAGTCAAGCACATACAGGACAATCACTGTGCCTAGACTCAAGTGTGATATAAAAAATCGAGCTTATCACAGTATAAGCTCTGATACCAAAATATCAGGTACGGTGCTCGTAATATAGAAAAAGGCATGCAATTAATAGAAAAAATGTGCAATCTTAAAAATTGGTTAAAATCTTGTTTTGGCCTGAAAAGAAAATACATCTTCAAAATAGTGGCATACTCAAATTACAGACTTTTATTCAAAAGTCAACAATAGAACTCAACATCACTCAACAACCATATATGAATATATTAATACAACCATCGAATCATCAATAGAACAATAACATAGGGCATCCCCTGTCTATGACTCGATACAATCTATACATAACTAGGACATCAAACACCTATGGTGCTCCACCAACTGATCCACCTGAAAAACCTACATTGGTCAAGAACATGACCAAAGCAGCCCCAAAGAAAAACAAACAGGGTCCAACCTCAGTATAAAGAGCAATAATGAAATAACATTCAAATAAAACATGAAACATATCATGTCATGTAATGCGAGGTACAACGAAATCATCAGGATCAAAAGCACATCAACTCTGCTGGCAGTCAAATACATCAGTGGCCACAATGCATGTGGGAGTGTAGGAGCTATCCAGTCATTCCCACATGCAATACCTGTAGCAAAATGATCAATCTCAACCCAACTGGTTCCTTTCAGATCTTTGAGGGGTGAGAGCTATGCACTGGTCCGCATGGCGACACAAATCTTGCAGTGGGGAGTCGAGGTTACGAGGAGCAAGTAGACACCTCATTTTATTTTCAAAAACAGCATACCGGTACTATCAATCATCAATCACACATCGATTCTCAAAAGGATTCAGGCTCAACATGATATGCGTGTATGAAAATCATCGGAATTACGTAGCACAACACATACATGTTGGATCTATGTAACAGATCAAATCTGGATTTTTATGAACACAAAACCTCTTATGTTTCTAATGATCTACACGAGTGCTCAGGTCTAATATGGAAGAAGATCAGATCGATAAGAGGTGAAGTGAAGAAGTGCGCTGTAGCAGATCAGATCGTACAAGATCTATGAGCTGAATAAGTGCGTGTATAAGCAACGAGCGCAATTCAGTAAAGAAGAAGATCATCTTACAAGCATCGATCAGCTTAGAGCGTATCATCTCAGGAAAGTTAAGCTCAGGAAACCAGATCACAGTATAATAACTCAAACAAATCAGAGCTGAAGAAAGAAGAACAAAACAGCTTAGAGGATAATAGAGCAGATAATAAGAAGATCAGTTTAGAGATTAAATGCATAAACAGCTCAGAGAAAAACGAAGAAGAAGCAAATATCATCTTAGAGTAACAACGTAGAAGATCAAGCCAGATATTATGAGGGCTCTGATTAACCAATATAATTAGTTGATTAGTCGGGTTTAGATTAAGGGTTAATCAGCCAAGGTTATTTAGCTTAGAGATCTATCACGTTTCGGTCTAAGCTGTTGGTGTAAGCTGTTTCGGGTCTCAGATTGGGTGAGCACGGAGCGAGCTGTTGAGAAGCCGTACTGCTCTTGGGTGTTGAAACATATTAGAGGTAAGCTGGTAGATTGCAGGAGCTGGTATGATGTGTGGAGGCGTAAACAGTTTTGGGATCATAAGGTGTTCTTGGATTATGCGCTGTGATCCGAGGGCTTATCGTACAGCTTTGGGGCAGTGTAAGTTGTTGGAGCATCCTAAGCCGATAAGTAGGATGCGATCTAATCTGCCTTGGTGCAATCTGATGACGTAGAACAGGTTCGGTGTAAGATGCTGGTTTCTCGTGAGCTGACCAGGTGCGTAATCTGGTTTGGTCCGTAATTTGTTACTACTTTAGTAGTTGTGAATTGTGTTCGTTGGTCAGATCAGGGAGAAGTTGGCCTTGATCTCCTGAGCTGTTGGGGCTAAACCTTCGTACACAAGAACTGCAGGCGTGAGCTACCGCAGGTGTCATATGTTGGCACGCAAGCTGTTAGTGGGAACGTCATGTGCTGTTTGTCCAAGCTGGTATCAGCTTTGAGGTGTGAGCTAGCTATATGCTCTGAGCTGACCTGAAGTATATAGACTTAATCTGCTAGAAGCATAATCTGATCGGAGTTGTGAGGGTGTAAGCTGTTGAGAGCATGAGCTGTGCTGGACGTGAGATCTGGTTCCTTAGCTCCAAGCTGAACTGGGTACTGTGCGAGCCGGTAGGAGTTCAATCTGATCTATGTGCACGGTCTGAAGGACGCGTGATCTGGTGGGTGAAAGTGCCTAAGCTGGAGCATCTGAGGTCTGAGCTGATGGAAGGTACTGTATACCAGATCTGGGGCATGGCAGTATATACATAGAATGTTGACCCGTTACTTAATCATTTTTTACCCAAAAGATCTATCTCCTCCAACGTACTCGAGGAAATCCTCGCTTCTACTGTTCACCCGTACCCTTATCTCCTGATTGTCGGAGTTTGGCCGACCAGCTTTGGTCAAGGGCGGTACCATTGGAAACCCCTTTCCAAACCCGTAAGTTCCCTACCAGTATCATGGACGGATATGGTCGGAGGAGGAGACGCGAATAGGTAGAGTGCACGCTGTTCTTTGCTTCTCCCAGCCACGTGGTTTGCTCGGGTTGGTAACCATGCACCGTAAGTATTATTCCTCGTTCTTCGCATCGCTTTAAGACTGGCTACATTAGCTATAGAGTAGACCCGAGCTAGATGTTGTAACCTAGGGTTTGGTAGCTCGCGGGTCTGTTCGAGGTTCTGCTCTGAGTTGTTTCTCGTGGAGTAATTGACTACCTGTGGTCTGTGTTGCTTATTTTTAGGTTTCTCAGTGCTTTAGGATCTGTGTTTGGTCCTCCCGAGTTGTTAGCAACCCTGTGGCTGTTGGCGTGGTAGCAGTGATGCGTGCATGAGCTATTCTGTGAAGGCTGGTGTGTGTGCTTTGTTCTTCCATGGCTTTGTGAGGTAGTTGTTAAATTTTGAGCAGTTAAGAATTCGGAGCTTGTAGTTACAGCTTTAAGTTAAGCATGCGATCATAGGGATGTGTGCTGTGAGGCCGTAGCCTGGTTGTAGGTATGCTGTAACCTGTTACGCTCGTGCCGTGTTGTGGGACTATTTTCTCATGTCGTGTATACTTCCTGAGCTTCTTTCTAGCTTACGCGTGTGCTGGTTAACTAAGCTATTTGTGCGTGGTTGAACAGGATTATGCATGTTGTGCTTGAGTTGTTTTGTGTATTGTAGACTATAGCCTGAGCATTTGTGCCCCGCATGCTGTTTCCTAAACTGAGCTCCCCTTTTGTTATTCGTATGTTGTTTACATGGGTTGAGCTTATATCCTTGCTAGCTATTAACAATTGTTGAGCTCATACTTTTTTTGGCTATCTGTTGTTGCCTATCTGCGAGTATCAGGTATCTTTCTGCTGAGAGGGATTGAGACGGAGTGGGTAGCTCCCACACTCACGGTTATGCTGCAATGGGACGGAGTGGGTAGTTCCCACACTCTCATGAGATAGGGCCCAGCGGGTCGAATTGTCTTACCTTTGCTTCTGGTACTGCGTGTTGGGACGAGTGGATAGCTACCACGTCCTCCCATGCTCTGTGGCCACTGCTGTTTTGTATCTCCAGCTGTTTAGTTGTCGAGTCGCATCGGTTGTTTTGTACATCCAGCTTGGAGTCATTTTGCGAGCCCTGTATCTCCGACTGTCGATTTGTTTCCGAGAGTTTTGATCCTCCAACTGTTGGTTCATTTTTTGTATGTTGTATTCCCAGCTGTCGAGTTGATCCTTGAGCCCCGATACCTTCCTTGGCACCTTCGATTCATTTTCACGACATTTTGTGTTGCATGCTTTATTGAATGTTGCTGTTATTGCTCTTCGTACTGAGGTTAACCTCGTTTGTTTTCCTTGGTGATGCTTTGGTCGTGTGTTCGCCATTGCAGACCTTTTTCAGGTAATTCAAGTTATCCGTGAGTGAGGCATCTGTTGCAGTCCCAGGAGTGAGTTCCCAGTTATATATATATGTATGTTATTCCGAGTCATTGCCAGGGGATGCCCTATGTAGTTGTTGTATTGATTCGTTTTGTGATTGGTGTATATATATATTGGATGATTGAGATTTTATGTAGTCAGCTTTTGATGCAAATCTTATATTTTGAGCACGTATGTACTTTAAATGATGGAATTTCAGTCACGCCTAAAAGAAAAATTTTACCTGCCTTTAAGCTTCCGTGTTTTGCGTGTTTTAGTTGTGTTTAGAACACCGGGCTTGATATTTTTGTATCAGAGCTTAAACTGGGATAAGCTCGTTTCTATCCTATCACACTCGAGTCTAGGCACAGTGTTTATCCTTCTGTGTGTGTTTGACTACTTTCTTTCCTGCTTTGTGTGTGCTTACTTGTCGAGTGGATAAGTCCGAGGTCTTGGTTGTACTGATTAGTCATCACGACTCGAAACGTCATTGAGACTCTACATGATAGGCGTCTCACTTTGACTCGTTTGCCGACTCACTTGGGGTCATCAGGCGGTGGGATTGGGTGAGACCCCGATGCATGTAGGAGTCGATGCATCGTTGTCGAGGATTCACCGCTCGCAGACATGCGTGGATATCCTATGCTATCTGAGGGGATAATAGTGTATAAATCTCTGGCCAGAGTACTAGAAGTTTTTTAGGTAAATGGGTTTACCTAGTTACACTCGCGATGTCACTATTCGATCTCCAAGATGTATGCACAGCTATCGGATCTATAGCGACTCTCGATTTACCAATGGTCGTTGATCTGATCGGGATATATGGATTGAAAGGACCGTACTGTACGCTAACCACGACCAACTGGTTCTTGCAGGCACTATCAGTGATACCTAGGGGATCATGGGCCGATGTTTCTAGACGCTCTTACCATGATCCGATGGGCAAGTCCGGAATTGTGATTTTGGAGCCGCAATGGTTGTGGGCCCACGGCTAGCTGTATCCCTGAACCATTGAGGGTCACACAAGTACTGGATTTGAGATTCCCGCACGGATACTGGGCTCAATGTGTTGAGCATAGGAAGAGGATTTTGGGGAGTGCGACTTCCTAAAAGTCAACAGGGGTCAAATCGTGATTTCCCGCTGTTGAGGGGCAAAACGGTCATTTTGCACTGGGGTTCTGAAAAATGGTTTTTCATATTATGGTATTCAGTTTTGTAAACTGAGTCGATCGGTCCGATCTGATCGGAGATCGGAGTTATGATGAAGTCACGGTGATGGGGATGAACTGAATGTTCATCCGTTGGACCCGGGCCCGTTGGACCGGTCCAAGTCCATCATTAAGTCTACTTAATGTAGACTTAAGCTTCATAATGACATACAACACTTAACACAAACCCTAACCCTAGCTCTAAGTGCCCGGCCCCTCTCCTCTCTCAAAAGCCGCCGCCGCCGCCTCTCTCGCCAGAATTTGTTCCGGCCAACTTGACGAGGAGAATCCGTCCGCGCCGATCTCTTCAGGCCTTCTAGTGCAGGCTGACGAAGGAGTCTCCCTTCCGGTCGTGGACCTGATTGACGTTATCTACCGCCGCCTACCGTGAAGTGCCGGTTTCCTCGCGAAATTGGTCGGAGCCAGGCACGAGTTGCCAGAAAGGTAACCCCGAGAAACACCCTATGAATGGTCATAGCTTGTTTTAATTTTGAATTTTATTGATCATCTCCCGGCATATTTTTGTTCTTCCGCTGCCTCCGCCGGAGGCACGATCCGAATCCGCCACGGTTCCCCAACAGTGGTATCAGAGCCAAGGTTCGGATCTGATCAATACAACTGTGCCATATTGTATCTAATCTTGAATTTCAGATCGAATCACAAAAAAAAAATTTTTGGAGCAGCCATCGGCCGCCGCCGTGGGCGGCGGCAACCGCCCGACGCTACTCGCGCACCTGCGCGCGCGATGGCGTGCGCACTTGCTGCGCATGGCCGCGCGATTGTATGCGCGCCTGTCGCGCGTCTCGGCCGGAGATTTGGAGCGCTGCTCCGCGCGATGGTCGCGCTCACGGCCGTGCTGGTCGCGTGATGCTGCGCCGCTCATAGAGCCACTCCACGCAAGCTGTTGCGCCGCTGGATGCTGGACGTCGGCCGCTGGTCGCGTAAGGAGGCTGATCGTTGGCTTCCATGTGCGCGCGCTGGCCGCGCAATCAGAAGCATGATGGCCGGCCGATGTGCGCATGGTTGCACCGCGCCGCATGGCGATGCTCCGGCGATGTCGAGACGGCTGAATTCTTCTAGGTTTTATTTCGGGCCTGTCCCGGGCAGCCCGTGAAGTTTTCGGGCCGATATACGACATCGGGCCCGTTTTGGTCGATTTTGAAATTTTGAGATTTTTGGGCCTAGAATTGTTTTAAGCCCAATTTGATACAATTAAAAATGCAAAATACGATTTTAATTTTGAAATATGATTTTATAAATTAAATATGATTTTGTTGATTAAAATTTTATTTTATCAACAAAATACGATTTCATTTATAAAATGCGATTTCGTAATCAAAATATGATTTTGTGGATAAATAATTAGATTATTTAATTTATGAATGTTAATTAGATTATCTGCATGATTGGGATAATCGAGAGCCGTGCCCAATTTGTTAGGTGTATGCGATAGGTTTTTGTGATTCGGTTTGTAAATATTGTGATTATAATTTAAAGTGGGCCAGTTTGTGGCCCGTTCCCACCCCTTGATAAATGTATCCCTTATATGTCATGGTAAATTTAAATGTAAAATTACTAGATTTAGTGGGAGGACATCCGAAGACGGTGGACAATGACGATCAAAAATATTGAAGACCGAAGATCTGTAAAACCGGAAGCATTGTAATAGGATTGCATTGCATATTGCATTACCCCTAGGATTGGACCTAGGTCCGTGGTTGGCAACCACGGACCGCATAGCTCTCGCGATCGATCATCCCAATATTTATATATCTGATATATAGTTAGTTGAATCCGCATGTTGCATGTTTTAAATTCGATTTAAAATAAATGCATGAGACCAAATTTTCAAAAATAAAATCCCTCGTTTTAAATATGATTTAAAACTAATATCAAGATAAATGTTTATTCGATAAACTAAAGGGAATTTAAATTTGTTTAAATTATCCCTACCTTCCATCAACAATGGGTGTATGTCGATGCTACCCGTATAGATGGCTCGGCTCATATTATTGAGGGGGTCATGTATGTCGGAAAGCTGTCCACGCCATTGACAATTGTTGTGAGTTCGGTTGAAACTCCCATTAACGTTGACTCATATTATTGGGGACGTTAAGGGGACCGTCCTTCATGACTCAACATTGATGGGTCATCTTGACACGTGATAGTAAACGGCGTCATATTATTGGGCACTTACTGGACGTGAGGTGAATACATGGAGGTTGCACCGGTTGCAATAGGAAACTACCTTTTGGGGGTCATGGATGGCTGATATTATTCGGGTCCATGATCGCTTGATTGGGCTCCGTGTACCCACTAAAGAAATTCATGACTCAACATTGATGGGTCATCTTGACACGTGATAGTAAACGGCGTCATATTATTGGGCACGTTACTGGACGTGAGGTGAATACATGGAGGTTGCACCGGTTGCAATAGGAAACTACCTTTTGGGGGTCATGGATGGCTGATATTATTCGGGTCCATGATCGCTTGATTGGGCTCCGTGTACCCACTAAAGAAACCTGTTTTCTCGATTTCATTAGAGGGTGGTGAAATCGTTAAAATAGAGGGAGGGTAATTCATAAAACTTAACGACCTTGTTTTATGTCTTAGCGTTTATTTTATATATAGTTAGTGATGTTTTTCTGCTTTCCTTTTCAGTATTACTGCATTATAAAATGGTTTCGATGAAAAACCCGGTCGCTGCTATACTGGATAGCAACAGGTTCACCGGTCTGAACTACCAAGACTGGCTCCGCAACCTCAATCTTGTATTGGCTTCTGAGAAACTTCTTTATGCGATAGAGAAGAGTCCTCCGAAGGAAGCCCCTGCCGATATCAGTCCTGAGGAGCTGGTAACACTTAAACAATGGTGGGACGACGAGGTTAAAGCTCGATGCTATGTGATGGCATCGATGTCCAATGAAATGCAACGGCGCTTCGAGAAGACAAATTATGCTGCTGACATACTTTTTCATCTCAAAGAACTGTACGGGGAGAACTCTCGACATGAGAGGTTCACGGCTGTCAAGGAGCTTATGACAAGCCGCATGCGCGATGGGACTTCGGTCTGTGAGCATGGGGTTCGTATGATTGGGCTCGTTGAAAAGCTGTCGGGCCTTGATATCGCACTTACACAGGAGCTGTCGGTGGATGTACTTCTCCTCTCGCTACCCGCTGCATTTGACCACTTTGTGGTCAACTTCAACATGAACAAGCTGGCAGCCACCCTTGAAGAGGTGGTTAACATGCTTGAAGTGTTTGAAGGAACCATAAAGAAGGACAAACCCGTCCTCCTTATGGGTTCTTCTTTCTCTGCGAAGAAGGGGCCCAGACGCAAGAGCAAGAAGCGTTCTGCTCCTGCGAAAGAAGAAAAACCCACCAAGAGGCCAAAGGCAAAGGCTTCCAAACCGAACAAGTCTGAGGATGTTTGCCACCACTGCCACAAGGCTGGGAATTGGAGGAGGAACTGCAAGGAATACCTCGAGCAGTTGCGAACTGCGAAAGGTATTTTCTATATTGAAATAAATGTCTCTTAATTCGACTTCTTGGGTACTTGATACCGGATGTGGATCTCATATCTGCAATGATTTGCAGGTGATGACAAGAAGCCGACGTCTTAGAGAGGGTGAGACCCACTTGAGGCTTGGCAATGGAGCAAGAGTTGCTGCAGTAGCTATAGGAGATGTTTATTTATTTCTGTCCTCTGATTTTAAGTTGTTATTGAGAAACGTTTTATTTGTTCCCGAATTAATAAAGAACATTATTTCTGTTTCTATGGTTGATAGTGATGGATATTATTGTATGTTTGCTAATTCTATTTGCAATATTTACAAGAATGAATGTTTAATTGGAATTGGGGAACGCGAAAACGATTTGTACACCTTAAAATTAAAAGACGTTCCAACTCACGATGTCGAAGCACATACAACAACGATTAAACGGAAACACGATAACTTGAACCCAGCACAACTTTGGCAGGCTAGGCTAGGTCATATTTCTCTAAGTAGGATGAACAAGTTGGTTAGGAGTGACATGTTTGATTTGTCAGACATTAACTCCCTATCCACTTGTGAGTCTTGTCTTAAGGGAAATATGACTAAGCAACCCTTCAAGGGCAAGGGTGTGCGTGCTCAAGGCCTATTGGATTTGATCCATACTGATGTGTGCGGCCCGTTTAGTATTGGTACTAAATACGGTCACACATACTTCATCACCTTTTCCGACGATTTCTCTAGGTATGGGTACTTGTACTTGATGAAACACAAGTCTGAATCCTTTGAAAGGTTCAAAGAATTCAAGGCTGAAGTAGAAAATCAATTAGGCAAAAGTATTAAAGCACTTCGATCAGATCGATGTGGCGAATACTTAAGTGCTGAATTTCAAGACTATCTAAAAGAGAATGGGATTCTCGCACAGTGGACCCCTCCGGCCACACCATAGCTCAATGGTGTAGCGGAGCGTCGTAATCGGACCTTGTTGGACATGGTTCGATCTATGATGAGCTTCACTGAACTTCCTACCTCGTTTTGGGGCTATGCGCTCGAAACGGCGGTAATGTTGTTGAACAATGTCCACACCAAGGCAGTGGATAAGACTCCATATGAGATATGGATGGGCAAACCACCCAAGTACTCATTCATGAGGATTTGGGGATGTCCTACTTACGTGAAGCAGATAGTGGGAGATAAGCTGGATACGAGATCCATCTTATTCTAGTTCATTGGGTATCCAAAGAATTCCATTGGATACTACTTCTACTATCCCAGCGAAACAAAAGTGTTTGTTTCTAGGAATGCCACCTTTATGGAAAGGGAATTTCTACTTGATAGAAAGGGCAAAATAGTAGAACTCGAAGAGGTTCGAGAACCAACTGAAGTACCGAGTGAATCTCCTGCACCTACAGAGCCAATACCAGAAATGGTCGCACCTAGTGTTGGGGATCCGGATCCATTCCATTGGATACTACTTCTACTATCCCAGCGAAACAAAAGTGTTTGTTTCTAGGAATGCCACCTTTATGGAAAGGGAATTTCTACTTGATAGAAAGGGCAAAATAGTAGAACTCGAAGAGGTTCGAGAACCAACTGAAGTACCGAGTGAATCTCCTGCACCTACAGAGCCAATACCAGAAATGGTCGCACCTAGT
>KQ994488.1:85610-107743 GCA_001598015.1 Dorcoceras hygrometricum
GTGTCACGAGCCGCTACCAGGCCAACCCCGGCCAATTGCATTGGAAGGCTGTGAAGGATATTCTTAAGTACTTACGAAGGACTAAGAATATGTTCATGGTCTATGGGGGTGGTGAACGGAAACTTGAAGGCTACACTGATTCTAGCTTCCAGTGTGACGTGGATGATTTGAAGTCAACCTCTGGATATGTATTCATGCTCAATGGTGGTGCTGTCTCTTGGAAGAGTTCCAAGCAAGACACCATCGCGGATTCAACCACTGAGGTTGAGTACATCACAGCATCAGATGCTGCTAAGGAGGCGGTTTGGATAAGGAATTTCGTCCAAGAGTTGGGCGTAATTCCTAATTAAGTTGGTCCAGTCCCGGTGTACTGCGACAACACGGGTGCCGTTGCGTAAGCAAAGGAGCCTAGGTCTCACCAAAGATCCAAACATATACTGAGGAAATACCACATAATCAATGGATATTGTGGCTAGAGGTGACATAGCAGTTGAGAGAGTCGCCTCTGTGGACAACGTTGCTGATCCACTTACGAAGCCCTTGCCAGGACCGTTGTTTGAGAAACATCGCGAAACAATGGGACTGCGTCTGATGAGTAGTTGGCTTTAGGGCAACTGGGAGATTGTTAGAGTAGATTCCCAACTAGCCAACTTGTGGCGTGTGAGTTTATAGACTCTTGTATATGACAATCTTTATATATGATATTCGCATTTATTTATATGGCATTATTTACTTTCATTGTGTTGTATAATGATTAACAATTGCGTTGAGTAAAGACCTAGAATGCACTAAAGTGTATGTTAGATGTGATAGTGGGTATGACGGCTATCATGAAACACACTGTGTATTCTGAATTAGTTCCTAGTCGATTGTGCCGTCAAAATGAGGATAAGGCCGCCCGAGCTCGAGACTAGTATCTGCGATGTGAAGTACCATGTTTCATTAGTAGGGAACATTGTGATGTTCTGAGCATACAGATAGATAGTGACCTGGTGATCTATCGAACTACCCTCGTTCGGACTTTCCAAGTGGTTACCATTTGTCGAGTGGATAAGTCCGAGGTCTTGGTTGTACTGATTAGTCCACACTACTCGAAACGTCATTGAGGCTCTACATGATAGGCGTATAACTTTGACCCTTTTTCCGACTCACTTGGGGTCATTAGGCGGCGGGATTGGGTGAGACCCTGATGCATGTAGGAGTCGATGCATCGTTGTCCTCTTACCATGATCCGATGGGCAAGTCCGGAATTGTGATTCCGGAGCCGCAATGGTTGTGGGCCCACGGCTAGCTGTATCCCTGAACCATTGAGGGTCACACAAGTACTGGATTCGAGATTCCCGCATGGATACTGAGCTCAATGTGTTGAGCATAGGAAGAGGATTTTGGGGAGTGCACTTCCTAAAAGTCAACAGGGGTCAAATCGTGATTTCCCGCTGTTGAGGGGCAAAACGGTCATTTTGCACTGGGGTTCTGAAAAATGGTTTTTCAGATCAGAGTATTCAGTTATGGAAACTGAGTCGATCTGTTCGATCTGATCGGTAATCGGAGTTATGATGAAGTCACGGTGATGGGGATGAACTGAATGTTCATCCGTTGGACTCGGGCCCGTTGGGCCGGTCCAAGTCCATCATTAAGTCTACTTAATGTAGACTTAAGCTTCATAATGACATAAGACACTTAACACAAACCCTAACCCTAGCTCTAAGTGGCCGCCCCCTCACCTCTCTCAAAAGCCGCCGCTTGCGCCGCCGCCGCCGCCTCTCTCGCGGAATTTGTTCCGGCCAACTTGACGAGGAGAATCCGTCCGAGCCGATCTCGTCAGGACTTCTAGTGCAGGCTGACTAAGGAGTCTCCCTTCTTGTCGTGGACCTGATTGACATTATCTACCGCCGCCTACCTTGAAGTGCCGGTTTCCTCGCGAAACTGGTCAGAGCCAGGCACGAGTTGCCAGAAAGGTAACCCCGAGAAACACCCTATGAAAGGTCATAGCATGTTTTAATTTTGAATTGTATTGATCGTATCCCGGCATATTTTGTTCTTCCGCTGCCTCGCCGGGAGGCACGATCTGGATCCGCCACGATTCCCCAACATTACTTTCGTGTGCCTCCTAGTTGTCGCCTAGTAGAGGTAGAGGTAGAGTTGTTAGGCAGGTTGTAGACAAACCGAGAGTTTCAGTTAATGCGGATGATGTTTCTCGGTCGAGAGTTCTTTTGAGACGTCGTGCGAGACGGTCCGAGGCCGAAGTGGAGTATTTGACTCAATGAGTGGATTCTTTGGAATTGGTTCTGGCTAGGTGCTAGTGGATGAACCCCTCGATTCTCATTTGTGTTTGATATTGTTCAACTTCCGAGGGATGTCTTGAGCACATGTTGGGTTTGTTTGACCCGATGCGGTTCGATGATAAGAGAATATTGAGTTGGCTAATGAGCCCTTGTACTGCACGTGACCTCTAAGATCCTTGTCCTGCCAACAGAGTTGCTGTATCTTGAACTCCGTTGACTTCTTCTATTTGTACCTATAGCTATGGAGTTGTTTTGCGAGCCACGTGTCTCCAGCTGTTGATTTGTGCCTGTGAGCTTTTGATCTCCAGCTGTTGAGTTGTTTTGGTGTGCTTCGTATCTCCATATGTTGAGTGTTCCTATTGCTGTGTCTCCAGCTGTTGAGAGCATCCCAAGCTGAGTTGTGCGAGCTGTAGACAAAGATGCTAGTGTGATCCAAGATGAACAAGAGGCACCGGCCTAAGGGCTGTGAGCTGTTGTGGATATGCACGATCTGAGCTGGTCGGAGTGAGATAAGCTGTGGTAGCGCAAGCTGTTCTGGAGATTATAAACTGAGCTGAATGCTCTGTGCCGTTCTGCAGATTGCGAGATGTATCGATAGTCGCAAACTGTTTTGGAGATAGCATCCTAGCAGCGAGAAGTTAAGAGTTTTGGCTGTCTGAGTCTAAGCTGGGTTCAGCTTAGAGATGTTCTGGGTGCCCTGAGCTGAGGGACCAAATTACGAGTGTTGTGCAATGCTAATTTGAGAAATAATCTTGGGCACAAGCTGATGGTGACGCACAGTTAGGTAAATGATGTTCGTGGTTTTCAGTTTTGGTGGCGAGGCAGTACTCTGAGCTGAGCTGCTTCGTTGGCTTGAAGGAGCCTTCTTCCGCAAGATCTTTTGAGGACAATAGCTTAGAATTGAACAGCTTTGGGATACCAGTGTTGAATGGAGATGTTGTTCTATGTGAGCTGTCCAATGCATGATCTGGATTGTTGCTGCGTGCTATGCAGCTGTGGATACTACGAGCTACTCTAAGCTAAGACTCCACGAGCTGAGGGTGCGTCAAAGGCTGTTTGGTTGCTACAAGCGGGATAGAGCACCCTGAGCTTATTAGCAGTGTGCGACCTAACCTGAGCTGTTGTGAACTGTTGAGGGGTTACTTTGCAGTTTACCCTGTGCTGAACTAGTGCGATCTGACTTCTTCTGTTTGTACTTCCAGCTAGGGAGTTGTTTTGCGAGCCACGTGTCTCCAGCTGTTCAGTTGTGCCTGTGAGCTTTGGATCTCCAGCTGTTGAGTTGTTTTGATGTGATTCGTATCTCCAGCTATTGAGTGTTCTTGTTGTTGTGTCTCCAGCTGTTGAGAGCATCCCAAGCTGAGTAGTGCGAGCTGTAGACAATGACGCTAGTGTGATCCAAGATGAACAGTAGGCATCGGCCTGAGGGCTGTGAGCTGTTGTGGATATGCACGACCTGAGCTGGTCGGCGTGAGCTAAGCTGTGGTAGCGCAAGCTGTTCTGCAGATCATAAACTGAGCTGAATGCTTTGTGCCATTCTGTAGATTGCGAGATTTATCGATAGTCGCAAAATGTTTTAGTGTAGCATCCTAGAAGCGAGAAGTTAGGAGTTTTGGCTGTCTGAGTCTAAGCTGGGTTCAGCTTAGAGATGCTCTGGGTGCCCTGAACTGAGGGACCAAATTACGAGTGTTGTGCAATTCTAGTTGATGAAATCAGCTTGGGCGCAAGCTGATAGTGACACAGAGTTAGGTAAGTGATGTTCGTGTTTTTCAGTTTTCGTGGCGAGACCGTACTCTGAGTCTCTCCCATCCTCGTTTGCGGAATAGGAAAAGAACGACCTCGAGATGACCCACCTGAACGACCCTGAGGTGCGGCAGCGGTGTGCTGAGATCCAACCAATGGACATACTCTCTCAAAATTTCCATATTGCTCACAATCGTTGCACGCACCCTGAACCCCACACTGCTTGGTAGGGTGTTTGCCTCCACACTGACCACAGAAAATAGCCCTAGGGCTACTGCTGCTGCTCGAACTACAGGTGCCAGAAGAACTAGAACCCTACTTCTTCTTGAACTGATGGCTACGAGGCCTAAACCTTTGGCGTCCATATTGTTGCGCTAACTGATGGGGCTGCTGCTGGGATGACAGGGAAAAATGGGGAGATTGCGCCCCTGGAACAGTGGGACGTGAACCTTGCACCGCTGGAAGCTGAACCCGAGACCTGCGGTTCCGTAGCCCTTCCTCGATGTCCATTGCCTTGTCCACCGAGTCCGCATAACTGGTAGGTGAACTCGCCAACACCAAGGAATAAAAATCCTCATTTAGCCCTTCCAAGAACCAGTTCCTCTTCGCCCTCTCTCGGCCAGACTCATGAGGAACGTAGGCAAGAAGAGAAGAAAAACTTTTGAGCATACTCACCCACCGACATGGTTCCCTGAACTAGGTTCTCAAACTCTCGCTCCCGAGCATTCACGTAAGACTCCGGAACATACTCCTGACGGACGCCGTACAGAAACTATCCCAAGTAATCCCCGCACAAGTCTCCTCAAACGTACGTGAATCACCTCTCCACCACCGCTCTGCATTATTCCTCAGCTGAAAGGTCGCCAAACTCAGTTTGCGCTCATCATCATAGCGCACTCTATCAAACAGTCTAGTAATATGCTGCAGCCCAGACTCAGCATCGGAACTACTCTCGTCACCATCGAAAGTCTGAGGATTCATACGGTGAAACCTCGCCATGATTAGTTCCATCTCATCCACACGGGCTGCCAACACATCAACCTCATCGTCAACCTGCCTAGCACGTCTACAAACAGGAACACTACGCTGAATCTCCTCATTCTGACCCTCAGATTATTCCGAAATCTGTCTGGTCTCTCTACCCCTACGTCTAGGCGGCATCTAGGCAACGACTAATACAGTAAGATCACACAACATATATCACATGTCATGCACATGCAACAATCAACAAGGTGCCTAGACTCAAGTGTGATCAAAATAATTCGAGCTTATCCCAGTTTAAGCTCTGATAGCAAAAATTGTCAGGCCCGGTGCACAATACATAGATTAACAACGCCAAGTAAAATCACGGAAGCATTTAAAAAGTGGCTAAAATTTTTCGCTTTGGACTGACTGAAAATACATAATTTAAAAATACATCGATACTAAAAATATTTGTTTTACAACAGCTAAAATACCAATAAACAAGCAAATAATAATACAAGAATCGAGTGTTTCCCAATCAACAATACTACCATTCAGCAATAGAATATCACATTCTCACAGGGTACTCCCTAGATACTGCTCTACTGCCTAATTTAAATAATAATACACTCTATCCATCTCCCGGGACACTACCAGCTGGGCCATCTCCACAACCAGCTGAGAAACCTGGAAAACCTGAAAAACACACAGGCAAACAAAACCAACCAGCCTTAGAGGGACATGGGGTCAAACCCCAGTACGGAGAGCAATATAAACAGCAGATAGATAGCAACAGATATAAATGAACGTGCTAAGCATGAGACAGCAGAATGCAGGAACAAGGGACTAACTGAACAGGGAGTCAACGGAGCTCAAGAACCAGCTCAACAGCTGTCTACAGATCGAACAAAGACAGTGGCCACAATGTGTGTGAGAGCATGGTAGCTATCCACTCGTCTCAACACACGGTACCAGAGCATAAATAAAATCACTCGACCTGTTGTTGCCAATGCTCATGAGAGCTCGTCTCATAGCGGCTAACAGATAACCCAGCAGGGAGATGAGGAGCACGGCATTGCCGATTGTCCTCAAAATAGCTCATGGTACAACGGATTAGCACAAAAACAACGGATGGCTAACAGATATGAGCTCAACAGGAAAGATGCCTGCATGCCAATGCCACAACTTACATAAATTATCACAGAGACCAGCAGTAAGCAACAACGACAACACAACACACAATACATGCAATACCAGCAAGCGTACACATTTATCCATACCAAATCCCAAAGCAGTAAAAAAGCACAAATCTGTACCTTCACTTCTGAGCTACAATTACCACAATCGAGGTCCCGATCCCTTAGATCTAAAACCTAATAAACCAAGCAACAACAACCAGCTCAGGGAAACAATGTATAGAAACTCTAACTGGGAGCTACGATCACAACCAGCTCTGTTCTACCCTTCGATCACAACAGATAGCCCTAAACGAGGCGCAAGGTAGAATCTAACACTTACCCAAAGTTTTACCTGAACAGAAGAACAAATCTGCTCAAAATGCTAACAGACTACAAGGTAGCTCCTTTCGCGATCTTCTTCCAGCCTACCCAAGCCTTCTAAAGAGATATAAAAAGAAACTCCTTTGCGAGAGGAATCCAGCGCTACCAATCTTGCTCCAATCCGAGTCTTCTACCGCCGACAATCGGAGAAGATACTAGGGTATCGCGACAGAAGAGAGTTCGATGTCGGGAGAAGATATATTTTCTAAGTGTCGGGAAATAATTGCAAGACTACAGTCAAAGTTCTCTATATATACAACTTAAGTTTCCCAAATCTAATGAACAATACCCACTCAGATCTTAGTACCACTCCAGATCTGGACCATACGCTAAAATAGCATGCTACTACCAAATGACGTCGCACTACAATCCAACTAATTCACACATGTGTTTGACACCAGCACTGACTAGCGTTCACTGATACCCAAAACGACATCGCACTGCCTTTCGGTCTAGACAACCCCAAACCGGTCCACACCAAACCCTCGAACCAGGCCGGTTCACACAGCGCTAACAACTTGCACATCTCAAATCTGGTTTCCTACAAAAGACGGCGTTTCGCTACCCGCGCAGGATATTCAACCAGCGTTCCTTGCATGGCTTACGATAACAAGATTTGTCCACTAACGCAGATTACCATCAACCAGCACCAAAGCCGAAGTCACCAACCAGCACTTCTCAACTCCCCAAATCTGTCCACTACAACGCAGAACTCTTCAACTGTCCAGAGCTGTGCCAACACACAAATATAGAGACCTAATACACTCACAAAGCATACCAGCTCAAAGCTGGCCTGTCCCAGATCTGCTCCCGCCAAATCTGGTCTATACTAAACCCGATTAGTTAACTTAATTAATCCACAAATCTTTCAGTTCTCACATTTCTCCCGCACTGAAAATGATTATTTCGTCCTCGAAATCAAACAACGACTCCAGAACTGAACAAAACCTCAACCAAAATAACCAACACTGGAAAATCATGCCACGCACAAGAGGCTACTAACCAAGAATTCAGGATAACTGATCAACACAACAACAAGAAAATTAGCTACTGGAGTTAACGCAGAATCTACTCAAATAGATGAGACCATTCACGTTGCATTTTCTCCTCTAACTCCCACGTAGCTTCTTCTCTATCATGCACTGGACCATCACCAAGGGAATGGTCTTGTCCTGAGCTGTTTCTCCTTCCTGTCCAAAATCTGCAAGGGATATTCAACATAGCTCAAAGTTCTATCCAGCTACGCCTCGTCTGTTCGCAACACATGATAAGGATCTTGCTTATATTTCCTCAACATAGACACATGAAACACATCATGCAATGAGGACAGATCTGGTGGCAACAACAAACGATAAGCGAAAGGACCGATTCTCTCCACAATCTCATAATGTCCAACATAACGAGGAGCTAACTTACCCTTGAGACCAAATATCATAACACTTCTAAAAGGAGAAACTTTCAAGAAAACCAGATCTCCAACTTGAAATTCTAAAGGCCTATGCCCGTTGCTCGCATAACTGGCTTGGCGATCTTGTGCATCTTTCATATGCTGTCGAATCAGATCTATTTAATCTCTCATCTACTGCACAAATTTTGGAGAAAACAGGAAAACAACTGCTTCTCCTCACTTCTTACCAGCAGATTGGCGATCTGCACTTCCTACCATACAATGCCTCAATGGTGCCATTCCAATTGTCACCTGGTAGCTGTTATTATAAGAAAACTCAACCAGCGACAACGAATCCTGCCATCTACCATTGAATTCCATCACAACAGCACAGGATATTCAACCAACGTTCCTAGAATAGCTTACGATAACCAGATTTGACCACTAACGTATATTACCATCAACCAGCGGCAAAGCCGAAGTCACCAACCAGCACTTCTCAACTCCCCAAATCTGTCCACTACAACGCAGAACTCTTCAACTGTCCAGAGCTGTGCCAACACACAAATATAGAGACCTAATACACTCACAAAGCATACCAGCTCAAAGCTGGCCTGTCCCAGATCTGCTCCCGCCAAATCTGGTCTATACTAAACCCGATTAGTTAACTTAATTAATCCACAAATCTTTCAGTTCTCACATTTCTCCCGCACTGAAAATGATTATTTCGTCCTCGAAATCAAACAACGACTCCAGAACTGAACAAAACCTCAACCAAAATAACCAACACTGGAAAATCATGCCACGCACAAGAGGCTACTAACCAAGAATTCAGGATAACTGATCAACACAACAACAAGAAAATTAGCTACTGGAGTTAACGCAGAATCTACTCAAATAGATGAGACCATTCACGTTGCATTTTCTCCTCTAACTCCCACGTAGCTTCTTCTCTATCATGCACTGGACCATCACCAAGGGAATGGTCTTGTCCTGAGCTGTTTCTCCTTCCTGTCCAAAATCTGCAAGGGATATTCAACATAGCTCAAAGTTCTATCCAGCTACGCCTCGTCTGTTCGCAACACATGATAAGGATCTTGCTTATATTTCCTCAACATAGACACATGAAACACATCATGCAATGAGGACAGATCTGGTGGCAACAACAAACGATAAGCGAAAGGACCGATTCTCTCCACAATCTCATAATGTCCAACATAACGAGGAGCTAACTTACCCTTGAGACCAAATATCATAACACTTCTAAAAGGAGAAACTTTCAAGAAAACCAGATCTCCAACTTGAAATTCTAAAGGCCTATGCCCGTTGCTCGCATAACTGGCTTGGCGATCTTGTGCATCTTTCATATGCTGTCGAATCAGATCTATTTAATCTCTCATCTACTGCACAAATTTTGGAGAAAACAGGAAAACAACTGCTTCTCCTCACTTCTTACCAGCAGATTGGCGATCTGCACTTCCTACCATACAATGCCTCAATGGTGCCATTCCAATTGTCACCTGGTAGCTGTTATTATAAGAAAACTCAACCAGCGACAACGAATCCTGCCATCTACCATTGAATTCCATCACAACAGCACAGGATATTCAACCAACGTTCCTAGAATAGCTTACGATAACCAGATTTGACCACTAACGTATATTACCATCAACCAGCGGCAAAGCCGAAGTCACCAACCAGCACTTCTTGTAACGCCTAGAAAATCCTTATTACGTAGAAAAGAGTGAATGACTAAGGGGAAAAATAATTTTAGATAATTACATGCCATTTATGTGATTTATTTATGATTTTTTAAAGTCGCATGATATCTTCTTAAATTTTTAGTCTGTTTGGGTTCCGGACATCTGGTCGAGACTAGGGACGACCGAGATGAAAATTAATTGAGATTTTTAAGTCCTTAAATTTTTAAGAATGAATTTATTATTATTAAACAACAAATTTCGAAAATATGTAAAGGGGAAAGATATAATTTTTGAATGGCAACTTTATGCACATGTACACATAACTTTGAGCATGTTATACACACACTATTATATACAACCACCAAAATTATTTAATCAACCACCAAAATTATTAAGCCAACCACCAAACATCCTTATTTAAACATCACATGGCATGGTGAATACATATACAACACACAACACATGACAACACATGCAAACACTCTCAATTTCCAAGCTTTGACTCTCTCCTCTCTCCCCATGCATGTGTACCTCCACTATTCTTAAACTTGAAGTCTTCTCTCCTTCTCTCTTGTATTTCCCTTCACCTTTGTAGCTCAATTATCCTTCCCGCAAACAACCCCATCGAAAATTCTAGGATTTTGGTGATTCAAAGGCGGTCTTGTCCCGATCTCGTGTCCTCTACGTTGGTAACTCGTAGAACTCATCTTTCTCCAAGCCAGGCATGTAATATGGATTTCTTTTCTCACCAATTACACCATACTAAACTGTTTTAATGTTCAATGCATGATTTGAATGTGATTTCTTTAGATCTGAATGTGATTTGTTTAGATCTATGCACAATTGTTTTAGATCCATTCATGACTCGTGTTTTCATTACGCTTTTTATTTGATCTCACGTTGCTTCGGTCATGGACGGTTCATGGGACTAGGTTTTGGTCCAAGGGTGGTATAGTTGTTAGTCTATCAAGTTATTGTCACTTAGGTCTAAATGGTAAGCGATTTGGTCAAGGATTGAATTATTTACGAATTTTATTATCAGCATGTGTCTTGGATTGTCGTCTGTGTGCAACAGTAGAGTAGTTCGGGTCACGTAAGTCGATAGAAGCGTTCTATGTGGTCAAAGATGATTTCGGGAGATATCTCATTACGTTAGGATCATGTAGTCGAAAAGGTAAGTGATTTGGTCGAGAAACAAATTATTTATGAATTTTATAGCTAACATGTGTCCTGGTTGCAATCTGCACACGGGCAGTGGGTTTGTGGGCATCGTATTGGTCACTTACTGTATTGTTTTTTAGTATTGTTGGTTCCAGTAACTATTATATTGAGTTAGTGTGATGTGGGTTGTAACAGAGAGTGATTTGGTTAATAAATGACTTTTTAATGATTTTTACTGTTTTTTCGCTCGTAGTGAGCCTCGTCGGGTCATTTTTGTGAAAATTAAGATTTTGAGTCTTAGGGCTGCCAAAGTGCGTGGATGACTTTAATTGATGTTTTAAGAATATTTTAGGATGTTTTCTAGCATTTTTATAATTTATTTAATTTAGGAGATTTTTGACAATTTTAGTGTAGTGGGCCGAATATTTTAATTTTTAAAGTTCAATTTTAATGTTTTGGACAAGTCATGTATTAGGCAAAGTTCAATTTTAAATTAAGTCTAGGTTCTTTTGGGCTTAGAAGTAGTGGGTCAGACTCCTGAACCAGTCCTTGATGAGAATAGAAAATGTAGACCCGTGAATATATATTTAATTATATATGTAGTATGTTCTGTATGATAATTGTTTAAAAGAAAGAATTAAATATATATTTACGGGTTAAGCTTTTAAATTGCATTATTTTACGAAGTTCACACATCATGAACATTTTATGAAACGATAAAGGCATGTTCTTTTAAAAGAAAACCCGAGGAATTGAAGTGACTTGTGGCAAGCTTACGATGGGAGCTAGCCGGGTAGCCGGGCCTGAGGATCCTCTATTTTAATGTATTACAAGCTTATGGATCCATGTGGTCACGACATGGTGAAGTGACAAGCATAGAGGTGTGTGGGATCCCGAGGTAAGGTCGGTTGAACCGCACCGTCACATACGTTGGTTCTTTCGACTGATCAGTCATACGTCCGCTCACATTTCACAGATACGACTCATACGTTTTTATGTTACGTTATTTCATGCCTTACGATAAATATTATATGATTATGATACGTTACGACCGATGGCGAACCATGTTTTACGATCATTCACGCATGTATGATTTAATGTTATTTCAGTACACTTATGTGCTTGCACGTGATTTTATTTTTATGTACCTTGCTATTTGAAAAGATAGAGAAGGCTGAGCCACTAGGCTCACTAGGTTTAAATGCTATAGGTAATGACCCTGTGGATTTTATCCCGGTTGGCGGTGAGGACCTCTGGGTATCCGCGGCAGCCGTACCCCGTGGCCGCATTGATGTTTTATCTTTGCTATGATATGCTTTTCAGATATTGATTTTAGCATGTTAATGTTCAGTAATTTTACTCAGTATGTTCTTTTTAAAACTGTATGGATGATTTTACATTTACTGTATGGTTTGAAACTGTATAGATGATTTTATATTTACTGTATGGATGATTTTATATTTCAAAATAGTTATTCATTTCTGTTTCAAGCAAATTTTTAGAAAATGTTTTAAAAGGGGAACGAGCCATACCTATTAGTTCTTTATTCAGCATTTTAAAAAAAAATTTAGATTCTGGTTCGTTTCAGTAGGTATCAGAGCGGTGGTTCTAGTGGGGTACTAGCCTGCTGTGTGGAGCTTGGAAGTCGCACTACCAGGCTGTGAGTGTTATAGTTTTTATGATTTATGTTTATGTTCGTATCAATCACTCTGCGTACTGTGAAATTTTATCCAAAATAGCTCTGATCTTGTCTCCTTAATTCCAGCCTTTTATACAATTTAAACTTTGACCGTTGATTCTCTCCAAATAATTCTTTGATAACTTCTGAAGAGAATCGAAGCTCACACTTGAGTATGATTGAAATTTTGTCATATCTGAATGCTTAGAGAATCTACAAGGGTACTGTACTCAAATCTGAATTGTCCTCGAATCCGATATTCACTGAGCATTCTGTAACCACTTCTGAAATATTGAGATCTGAAGTAACTAAGTTGATACTATTCACAACTGAAATACTCGAAACTTAATTATACCATCTTAGTCAATATACCGGAATCTGTTACTAAAGCCTCTGAATCAAGTTTGAATAAACTTTTCTCTAACAATAGATCTCTTACTGTAGCTTCTGAATCAAGTCTGAAAGACCTCAAGTCTGCACAACTGTCCCGATATCTGAATTAACTGACCCGAATACTCAACTGATCCAAATAACCAAATCTGTTTCAAAAGAATCAACCCGATAACAGAAATCTGAATCTCTGAATACTTAGCTCTGCTCATGTGACGCCCCAATCCTCATGGGGTCACGAAATCGAATAAATAAAAGAAAAGAAGGGCTGAATGGAATTTGTTATAAGCTGTATCTCTTGTAACTAAAATAAAATTCGAAGTACAAACGTAAATGTGGCGCCAAGTACTGTAACAGCTGAAATAAATTTTTCAATAACAGATGTCATGAAATGTAAAGTGCGATATTACAACTTTGAAATTCTATATGAATTTACTATTGTTGTAATGGATCTAATACAAACTTTACGAAAGGTCAAAAACAACAACAGCTGCTGCGGAAAACATCGGCCTTAGATAAACACAATCACCACAGCTGCTTCAGCTACTGCCTCCCGTCTGCCCCAGCTTTGTCCCACCTGCACCATTTTAAAGCTAATGAGCCTAGGGGCTCAGCAAGTAAAAGCTGAGGATAACAAAATCACATAATGTAGGCAGACATTAGCATTAACATAGCTTAACATAACCGTTTAAAGGAAGTCATTCCTCATAAGCTTTTCTTAAATTTTCTTTCGTAAACATGGAAATGGGGATGATGACCCAGATCCCTTTCATTATTTTCTTGTGATTTATGGCTTAGAAGCTCTCCTTAGGTCCGTTGTGCACCTGATCAAGTGACTACTGATATCAGTTACTATATGGCGAATCTCGCCCAATATGAAGGGTCAATCGACACGCTCGACTGCTGCTCACCCTTCCCATATGAGAGGGCAACTGACATCTGGATAGCAGCTCACCCCTCCATTGTGACCGTCTGTTATCTATGCCATAAATCCTTTAAAGCTTAACAACCTTCCTTTAAACTCATAGCTGGTTGAAATCAGATTTTGAAATCAACAACCTTCGGGTTCCTTGTGATTCGAAATTCATTTAAAAATATCTTTTAAAACTTTAGCTGAGTATCAGATTCGACTACTGGAACTCATCGCTGAAATGAAACAGTTGCAACTAGAAGAAACTGTACCAGGAGACAAGGCAGATGTCTACTGTAAAAACAGATAATCCATTGAAGATTTATCGCTAACTTGAAACAGGTGCATTAAATGAAACGATGTCGTTAGCGTGAGAAGAAGACGTGACTAAAAGACTGTACTGGAAATCGAAACAGATCTTTACTGTTCAAGGATACCACTAGAGGGAATTTCAGATGTTGCTAATGGAATAGTATTGCTATCGTGGAACAGACTCTGACGGTGGCAATATATTTCTAACAGTGACCAGCTGACGCTAAGGAAATATCATATGAACAGTGACCAGCTGACGCTAAGGAAATATCATATGAACAGTGACCAGCTGATGCTAAGGAAACATCATATGAACAGTGAACAGCTGACGCTAATGAAATATCATATGAACAGTGACCAGCTGACGCTAAGGAAATATCATATGAACAGTGAACAGCTGACGTTGGTCAACTCAGACGTCAATGCTTTTAACAAAGGGACTCAGATGTTTGAACAACCAATCGTCTAGACATTATTTATAACAACATCTGAATATAAATTACTGCAACAGCTGAATACAAACTAAGGCAACAACTGAATACAACCTAATGCAACATCTGACAATAGCTGAATACGAAACAATGCAACAGCTGGTTACGAACAAATGCAACATCTGAAATGTAACTTCTGAATTTAAATATGAAATTCAATCGTTGACATAGGAAACGGAACCTGAATAATAATGTGGTGTTGCAACATCAAACTACAGCTACGCTATCCGCCGTTGCTTATCAAACCAGACTTAACTTCTGATTCGACTAGCAACTCCGATTACATAGAATCAATTTCAGACGTTACCAATCACCAGAAGGAAGAACATTCATGAACATACGACTTAAACCCGACTGCTCAGCATTTTAAAAACGACACCTTCATCTTCTTCGAAGAATTCTTTCAAAGTTTCGAAATAGAAACATAATATTGAAACCGATCATTCTTTCATTTTCTTAAACATACTTGAACATGATCATAACTTATCTTTAACGTAAACAGGCAAGAAACGCATACTGAAAAGAACAATATATACTTTAAAATGGCGTAGCAAGAATCAGCTTTTACTTGACTTAAGCGAAGGAACGCAAGAGCAGCTGATGTCAACAGGAGTCCTCCACAAGCACCACCACGAGCACTCTTCTAAAATTTGGAGAGAAAGAAAGAAAATTCTGGACAACAATGAAGTTCCCATTTACTAAAACAATCATATATGAGATATGAATTGTAGTAGGTAATTACACTCAAGTAGGCATGGGTATCCTACCTGACCGTGTCCTTTTAAAAGATTTTAACCAAAAACTACCTACTACTGTTTTGAATTTATAAATTTTACCAAGAGATTTTAAAAAGAAGAACTAGCTTGTCCAGCTGAAAACATTTTCTATTTGAAATATTGCTCATGTTTGTGCTCGGACGACAACTGCCTGGAAACCTTCCGCGTCTTGTTTTCCACTCAACATCTGAAATCAGCCTTCAAAACATTTTAAAATGAACTTAAGGCTGAAATACGCAATATCAAATAGACCCTTAAAATAGTAAAGGCTCAAATATGTTGTCCTATGGATTTTGGTGCGTTACAATCTACCCACCTAATAAACATTTCGTCCTCGAAATTTACTTACCAAACAATTATGGGTAACAACTAAGGATATCAGCTTCTGTTTCCCACGTAGCTTCTCGTTCATATTGATTAAACCATTGTACCTTAATCATAGAAATACTACGGTTCCTCAGCTTTCTATTCTCTCGAAGAAGAATCCTCACGGGTCTTTCTTCATAACTTAAATCTGGTGCAAGATGAATAGGCTCATGAATTAATACGTGAGATGGGTTGGGAATATAATTCCTCAAGGCTGATACATGAAAGACGTTATTCACTGGGAATTAGTTCTAACCCAAACTTCTCAATTTCAGCTGCTAACGGTTTCTGGACGCAGAGATGTGCTAAACCAACAGAATTTCTACTTAAGGCATCAGCCACCATGTTTGCTTTCGTTGGTTGATAGTTGATCGTGCAATCATAATCCTTCATCAGCTTTAGCTATCTCCTCGACCTCATATTAAGTTCTTTCTGAGTGAAAAAGTATTTGAGGCTCTTGTGATCTGTGAATATCTCACACTTTTCCTCGTAGAGATAATGTCTCCATATCTTAAGAGCAAACACTACTGCTGCTATTTCTAAATCGTACGTAGGGTAATTCTTCTTGCGGATCTCCAGCTGATGGTAATCGGACCTTAAATCGATCTTAGAAAAGACTGTCGCCCCTTTCAAAGGGTCAAAAAGGTCCTCAATCCTAGGAAGGGGGTATTTATTCTTAATGGTCAGCTTATTCAGCTCCCTATAATCTATACACAACCTCAAACTTCCATCTTTCTTCTTTACAAAAAGAACAGGGGCTCCCCAGGGTGAAGTACTTGGTCTAATAAATCCTTTCTCCAATAAATCTTGTATCTGTTCTTCTAATTCTTTCATTTAGTGTGAGGAATCAGATTTTAGATTAGTGATTACTGAATTTATTTGGGATCAATCCAGTGAATTTTGAGGGTTTTGTGAAATGAATCTGATTCCAATAGAATTCAGCAGTTGCACGAGTTGATGAAGTCTGTTATCAGCTGTTGGTGGCGTAGGAGTAATACGCTGTCTCTTCGTGAAATCAGACGTAGCGTTAATGCATGGAAATCAGTTGTAGCGCATTTCAGATTTCTACTGTAGCGAGTGAGTGATGCGTCGTCGTTTCGCTTTTCAGTTGTTGCGTTTGAAGAGGTATCTGCTGGCAGCAAGTGCGCGGGCACGAGATTTAATGAGAACGCGACACGTGTTGGTCAACCTTTCTGTGTTGACTGCTGATATCATAGAGCAAATCAGCATATGCATTGCGGAGGATGTGTTTATTCTGAGTGACCAGCCGTTGGTTTGAGTAACCAGTCGTAGGAGCAACGCGACGTCGTTTTGATAAGTTGAAATGCAGCATTTTGGTTTAACGCTTTGTGTCTGCTGTTGACAGCGAGTTCCTGTAGCGGGTGCGAAACGCCGTCGTTTATATTAGTGGAGGCGACGTCGTATTGGTTTCGCGCTAGCGATCGCTGTTGCGGGCGTTTAGTTCATCAGATATGATGACGTGTCCTTTACGTCGTCGTTTGAGTTAATTAGCGCCACCAGCTGCTGGTTGTTTTGCAAGGAATCTGTTGTCAGCTGCTGGAGCGATGCGGTGTTGTTTTGATTAGTTGATGCGGCGTCGTTTTGATGTTCTTTTGAGAATACAACGTCTGATGGTTGCTGCTGGTTTCGTTGAGAGGAAGAGCTGATATCTGTTGTGAGCAACAGCTAGTGTCTGTTGTAAGATACCTACTGTTTCGATGTCTGCTGATTTTGGTGAGCAGCAGCTGGTGGATTGAGAGATATATAGATAAGTTTTGATCGACACTTTGAATTATTCTGAACCCGAAATTTATTATCTCCATTTGCAAACCCTCGTTAGCTACTGTTCACCGTAACCCAATTCCGCCAATTGTCTCCGCTTTCCACCGTTGTTCTGAGTGATATTGGTGGCGATGAATTCCTTGTGACTTCCTCTTTTGATTGTTGCCCAGTTGAGGCTGTAGAACGACTTTTTAGAGGATCGCGAAGTTTCTGGTTTCTTCGTACGGTGGAACTTGTTATTTCTTCAGTTAGTTTCAGCTTCAGGGTAAGGATTTCCTACTGTTCTAAGCTTAGTATCAGCTGCAAATACTTTGTTTAGATGTAGAACCGGAGTTAGGTTCTGGACCATAGGAAATGTTGATATGTGAATTAGACATGATTTATTGATTGAGTTTCCTTAACAGATTTGAGGATTCTAGGTGCATCCTGTCGTGAATTGCCGTAGCAGGAGGAAGCTGACTTGCTTTAGTTGTGTTGCCGTGCCTTGATAAATCTGTTGAGGTGGAAATCAGTCGTTGGAGGTACGAATTGAGCGACCTTTGCAGCTTTGATCTTGGAAAAGGCTATAATTCGTGTTATGAAATCTGCCTGCATCGATGGATGCATTTACGTGGAACAGACTGACGATTTATATGATTTTATGTTCTGTTTTCATGTATGAATTATTGTATGTATTGATATTGATTATTATTTGGCATTCATGCATACATATTGAGCCTGACAGATTGATTGATGACCTGATTGAGAGCCATGTTGTGACTAGGCGACTGATATGTTGTGACTGAAAAGTCCAACGCTATCATCAGAGTGATGAGCGAATGACTTGACGTTTCGGAATACCACCGAGCTGTGATGTCGGACGGGGCATACATATTGAGCCTGACAGATTGATTGATGACCTGATTGAGAGCCATGTTGTGACTAGGCGACTGATATGTTGTGACTGAAAAGTCCAACGCTATCATCAGAGTGATGAGCGAATGACTTGACGTTTCGGAATACCACCGAGCTGTGATGTCGGACGGGACGGAATATCACGGACCGATGATTTCCTCAGTTGATTTACCGTGCGTGGTATAGAGGCTCGACTAAGATGATTTTCCTGTTGATATACTGGTCTAGCTATCCGATCCTTGATAGCCCTCATGCATTTCATAGCATTGATTTATAGCATGTGCGTGATTTGCTATTTTAATAGCTCTTCATACTGAGGTTTGACCTCGTATTTGTTTTCCTGTTTTTATGTTGTTTGGGTCTGTGTTACCCATTTGCAGGATCTTCAGGTAACCAAGCTGGACCGAGTGGAGTGCCAGCTGGTCGATCCCCGTTCCCTTGAGTCCAAGTCTACTTTTATTATGTATTGAACCAGGGGATGCCCTACGTTATTATGTATTTTGGTGACCGTTGATGATTGAGATTTGATGTTACCTGTTTTGTTTGAGTTTGAGTCAACATGTATTTTCATTATCGATATTTTGAATGTATGTTTTGAGTTCAGGCCATATTATTTCAAAAAATTTTTAAGACCTGTTTTTACGCTTCTGTGATTATGTGCTTATTTGTACTGTAATCTTGTGTGATTAGCACGGGTCGTGACATTTTTAGTATCAGAGCTTAAACTGGGATAAGCTCGATTTTCTTTGATCACACTCGAGTCTAGGCGCAGAGTTTTGATTTGATTTTGATTGGCTCTATGACTTATGTGATATTTATTCTGTCTATGTGATATATCTTCTGTGAGATCTTACCTCTAGATTAGTTTAGATGCCACCGAGGAGAGGAAGAGGTAGGACGACTAGACGCACCGTGGAGGAGTCTAGGGCAGGTAGTGATGATGATGTTCATCAGGTTGAGAATGTTACTAGACAGATAGGCGAGATGGAGTTGGTCCTAGTTAGGTTTCAGCGGACGAACCTTCCGACGTTTTCTGCAGCAGAGGGTGGTGCGATGGCTGAGGCTTGGTTAGCTCAGATGGAGGAGTTGTTTGATACTCTGGAGTACGCTCCCGAGAATAGACTGAAGCTGGAGGTGTTGCAGCTGAGAGACAATGAACAGCGCTGGTGGAGGGGTACTTCTCATATCCTTCGTGATAGTGGGGCTGTGATCACTTGGGAGATCTTCTGTGAGGCGTTCAGACAGGAGTATACCCCGGATTCCTTCTATAACAGCCGGGAGCGGGAGTTAGACAACTTGAAGCCGAGTAGCATGCGAGTGGCAGAGTATGCCCAACAGTTTTCTGCACTTTTGGTTTATGTGCCACACGTTGCCAACCAGGAGAGGACGAAGAGGAACAAATTTCTGAAGGGCTTGAGGCGTGATCTGTATCGGATGGTTTTGTCTGGGTCACCTACGACCTATATTGATGCAGTGAACCGAGCGGTGGACATTGAGGAGAGTTTATTGGGGGTTGAGGCTCCGATTCAGCCGACTACTGGACGCACCTATCACCCTGTGCAGGATGCGTCGCAATCTTTTTATTCTCCTCACGGGTCGTAGCAGTAGTAGAATCGCCAAAGGTTTCAACCTCGAGGGAAACAGTTCAAGAAGAAGGCGAATTCGAGTTCCTCTGGTTCGGTAAGATCTGGTTCTGGAAGTGGTTCTGGCAGTGGTACTAGTGGCATGTCTTGTGGACAGTGCGGAGGAATGCATCCGACTTCGCAGTGTCGAGGAGTTCAGGCGTTTTGCAATTACTGTGGACAGCCTAGACATTATCGGAGAGTATGTCCTTTGTTGAGGGGTCAGTCTTCAGTTCCTTCGCCGCAGGGATCAGCTGGTGGTTCTTCTCAGAGAACGCAATTTCCTTCCCCTACCCAGCGGTCTGGATTCCAACCCCGTGAGCCTTCTAGGTTTGGAGCACCTTCGAGACCTCAGTCCCAGATTCCGTAGCAGGCTCAGGCGAACGCTTTGACGAGAGAGCAGGCTGAGGTGGCGCCTGGTATGATGATAGCAGGTACATGCTTTATCTTTGATTATCCTGCGAGAGTTTTATTTGACACTGGTGCATCACACTCTTTTATTTCTGAGTTGTTTGTTAGTGAGTATGGGTTGAGTTTTTCCCCATTGTGTGATGTTGTTTCCGTGTCTACCCCTGCTGGTGTGAATATGTGGTCCCGTGAATTGGTGTTGGATTGTGTGCTTCGATTTTATGAGCATGTTTTGGTGTCCATCTGATTGTTTTGGGAATCAGAGATTTTGATTGCATCTTGAGAATGGACGTATTATTTAGCTATAAGGCTACTGTTGACTGTTTTCATGGTGTGGTGATATTTTGCCCTGAATTGGGTGAGAAGTGGGAGTTCTACGGTGCTGATTCACACTCGAAGATTCCACTGGTGTCCGCCATGGAGATGTTTAGCATGCTATCGCTGGATAATGCGGGATTCATGATCTACGAGCTTGACGTTTCCCAAGAGCCCCGATTAGAGTTGAGTGACATTCCGATCATCCGAGAGTTTCCCGACGTGTTTCCAGATGAAATTCCTGGATTCCCTCCGAGACGTGAGATCGACTCAGTATCGAATTGGTGCCCGGTACCGCCTCGATTTCTAGAGCTCCTATTTTGGCTCTACCGTCTGCATCCAGAGGATTCGTGGTGTGCTCCGATGCTTCTCTCAATGGTTTGGGATGTGTTCTGATGCAGAACGGGTACGTGATTGCCTATGCGTCTCGACAGTTGAAGCCTCACGAGACGAGGTACCCTGTTCATGATTTGGAGTTGGCTGCGATAGTGTTTCCCTTGAAGATTTGGCGGCATTATCTGTATGATGAAGAATTTGTGGTGTACACCGACCACAAGAGCCTGAAATATATCTTCATGCAGTCTGATCTGAATATGAGGCAACGACGATGGATGTAATTTCTCAAGGACTTTAACTGTGAGATTCTGTATCAGCCTGGGCGGATGAACTCAGTAGCAGATGCTTTGAGTAGGAAGACCTAGCCTGCGATGCTTTCGTCTTTGAGTGTCTCTAAAGTCTATGAGCAGTTGAGTACTTTTGGTTGGCGATTCCAGCCGGGTGACCAGTACTTTATGGTTTCTTTGATCCAAGTATAACCACAGATTGTGAGTGGCATCAGGGAGGCGCAGAGGACTGATCCATATGTTCATGAGTTGAAGATTAAAGCCCGAAGTGGTCAGTCTGATGATTTCTCTGTTTCGTCTGATGGGTGTCTGAGATTTCGAGGGAGATTGGTGGTTCCGAACTTGATCGATTTGAAAGAGGCCATCATGAATGAAGCATATTGTAGTCAGTATAGTGTGCATCCGGGCGCGAGAAAGATGTACCATGCCTTGAAATCTCACTACTGGTGGGAAGGCATGAAGAGCGACATCTCTGGTTTTGTTGCTAGATGTTTGAATTGCCAGCAGGTCAAGGCTGAGAGAATGAGACCTGATGGATTGCTACAGAGTTTAGAGGTGCCCCAATGGAATTGGGAGCACATCGCCATGGATTTTGTGACTCATCTACCTCGATCGAGTAGGGGATGTAATGCGATTTGGGTGGTGATTGATAGACCTTCGAAGTCAGCCCATTTCATTCCCTATGACGTGAGGTGTTCGCTGAAGAAAATGGCGAAGTTGTATATCGACCATGTGGTTAGATTGCATGGAGTGCCTGTTTCGATAGTG
>KQ994488.1:108252-129653 GCA_001598015.1 Dorcoceras hygrometricum
AATGGAGTAAGCATGACCGAGAGGAAGCTACCTGGGAAGTTGAGGAGAAGATGAGGCAGGATTGGCCTCATCTGTTTGAGCACTGATAGTGTGAATTCCAGGTAATTTCTGATTCTTTGCGTCGAGTTTGGTTAGATGATTGTATTTGATTTGAATGTTTTGATTGAATCTTTCCTTGAGTTTGCCTTTGATTTTGAGGATGAAATCTCTTAAGGTGGGAAGAATGTGAGGAATCAGATTTTAGATTAGTGGTTATTGAATTGATTTGGGATTAGTCGAGTGAAATTTTGAGGGTTTTGCGAAATGAATCTGATTCCAGTAGAATTCAGCAGTTGCGCGAGTTGATGAAATCTGTTATCAGTTGTTGGTGGCGTAGGAGTAATACGCTGTCGTGTAGTGGAATCAGTTGTAGCGCATTTCAGATTTCTACTGTAGCGAGTGAGTGATGCGTCGTCGTTTCGCTTTTCAGTAGTTGCGTTTGAAGAGGTATCTGCTGGCAGCAAGTGCGTGGGCGCGAGATTTAATGAGAACGCGACACGTGTTGGTCAACCTTTTTGTGTTGACTGCTGATATCGTAGATCAAATCAGCAGATTCATTGCGGAGGATGTGTTTCTGCTGACTGACCAGCCGTTGGTTTGAGTAACCAGTCATAGGAGCAACGCGACGTCGTTTCGATAAGTTGAGACGCGGAATTTTGGTTTAACGCTTTGTGTCTGCTGTTGACAGCGAGTTCCTGTAGCGGGTGCAAAACGCCGTCGTTTATATTAGTGGATATGACGTCGTATTGGTTTCGCGCTAGCGATCGCTGTTGCGGGCGTTTAGTTCATCAGATATGTTGACGTGTCCTTTACGTCGTCATTTGAGTTAATTAGCGCGACCAGCTGCTGGTTGCTTTGCAAGGAATTTGTTGTCAGCTGCTGGAGCGATGCGGTTTCGTTTTGATTAGTTGATGCGGCGTCGTTTTGAAGTTCTTTTGAGAATACAACGTCTGATGGTTGCTGCTGGTTTCATTGAGAGGAAGAGCTGATATCTGTTGTGAGCAACCGCTGGTGTCTGTTGTAAGATACCTACTGTTTTGATGTCTGCTGATTTTGGTGAGCAGCAGCTGGTGGATTGAGAGATATATAGATAAGTGTTGATCGACACTTAGAATTATTCGGAACCCGATATTTCTTATCTCAGAGGAAGAGCTGATATCTGTTGTGAGCAACCGCTGGTGTCTGTTGTAAGATACCTACTGTTTTGATGTCTGCTGATTTTGGTGAGCAGCAGCTGGTGGATTGAGAGATATATAGATAAGTGTTGATCGACACTTAGAATTATTCGGAACCCGATATTTCTTATCTCCATTTGCAAACCCTCCTTATCTACTGTTCACCGTTACCCAATTCCGCCGATGCCGCCGCTTTCAACCGTTGTTCTGAGTGATATTGTTGGCGATGAATTCCTTGTGACTTTCTATTTCGATTGTTTCCCAGATGAGGCTATAGACTTTGGAGAGGAGCGCGAAGTTGCTGGTTTCTCGTACAGTGGAACTTGTTAGTTCTTCAGCTAGTTTCAGCTTCTGGGTAAGGATTTCCTACTGTTCTAAGCTTAGTATCAGTTGCAAATACTTTGTTTAGAGGTAGAACCGGAGTTAGGTTCTGGACCGTAGAAATGTTGAGATTTTAATTAGACATGAGTTATTGATTGAGTTTCCTTAACAGATTTGAGGATTCTTGGTGCATCCTGCCGTGAATTGCTTTAGCAGGAGGAAGCTGACTTGCTTCAGTTGTGTTGCCTTGCCTTGATAAATCTGTCGAGGTAGAAATCAGTCGTTGGAGGTACGAATTGAGCGACCTTTGCAGCTTTGAGCTTGGACATAACTATACTTCGTGTTATGAAATCTGCCTGCATTGATGGATGCATTACGTGGAACAGACTGATGATTTATATGATTTTATGTTCTGTTTTCACGTATGAATTATTGTATGCATTTATATTGATTATTGATTGGCATTCATGCATACATATTGAGCCTGACAGATTGATTGATGACCTGATTGAGAGCCACGTTGTGACTGGGCGACTGATGTGTTGTGCCTGAAAAGTCCAACGCTATCATCGGAGTGATGAGCGACTGACTTGTCGTTTCGGAATACCACCTAGCTGTGATGGCTGACGGGCCGGAATATCACGGACCGATGATTTCCTCGGTTGATTTACCGTGCGTGGTATAGAGGCTTGACTGAGATGATTTGCCAGTTGATATACTGGTCTAGCTATCCGATCCTTGATAGTCCTCATGCATTTCATAGCATTGATTTATAGCATGTGCGTGATTTGCTGTTTTGATAGCTCTTCGTACTGAGGCTTGACCTCGTATTTATTTTCCTTCTTTTGTGTTTTTTGGGTCTGTGTTACCCATTTGCAGGATCTTCAGGTAACCAAGCTGGACCGAGTGGAGTGCCAGCTGGTCGATCCCCGTTCCCTTGAGTCCCAGTCTACTTTTATTATGTATTGAACCAGGGGATTCCCTGCGTTATTATGTATTTTGGGGACCGTTGATGATTGAGATTTGATGTTACCTGTTTTATTTGAGTTTGAGTCAACTCGTATTTTGAGTATCGATATTTTGAATGTATGTTTTGAGTTCAGGCCATATTATTTCGAAAAACTTTTAAGCCCTGTTTTTACGCTTCCGTGATTATGTGCTTGTTTGTGCTGTAATCTTGTGTGATTAGCACGGGGCCTGACATTTCTGATGGAGCTAGGCGATAAGGCGGTCTAGAAACTAGAGCTGCTCCTAGAACTAAGTCAATAGAAAATTTCAGCTCTCTATCTGGTGGTAGTCCATGTATATCTTCTGGAAAAACTTCGGGAAACTCATTTACCACCTCCACATCTGATAGTTGGGGCTTGCCTGTCGCTACTAAGGATGACAAACTTATCAAAAATCCTACCCCACCTTTCCTTAAACAACTCTGAGCCTTAAGCGCTGATATAATGCGAGGAATCCTCCACATCTGATCGGCTTCAAACTTAAAGGGTCTCCTCTAGATGGATTAACCACTACTGTTCGAGTCTTAAAATCAATTACCACTCCATGCTTGGTTAACCAGTCCATCCCCAATATCATATCAAACTCAGGCATCGGTAAAACAATCAAATCTGCAGAAATCACACGCCCTAGCAGCCTAATTTCTAAATCACGAAACAAAGCATGGGATACTAGTTCTTATCCTGAAGGTACTGTACACAAAAGCCTATAGTTACTTGGTCAGGGATAATGGGTAACTTCTTAGCAAACTTAGCTTCTATAAAAGAATGAGTGGCTCCTGAATCTAATAAAGCCACAGAAGGCAAACCAGAAATAAAAATCTCACCCGTAACTACTGTAGAATCTGGATTAGCCTGATCAGCTGTGAAGTAATGTTCGAAGAATACTTGGTTAAAATCCGCCCAAGTAAGATTTGTCAAATCCACGGAGAACTTAGCTCCTTCCCACCAAATCATGTCGTCATCCCTCAACATGTAGATAGCGCACCTCGGCCTATCTAAGTCTGGCATCTGGAGATACTCAAAGATAACCTCCATCGACTTGATCCAGCTTTCAGCAACTAAGGGATCAGTTTTACCACTAAACTCCTTGGGCTTCTGCCTTCTAAACTTCTCTTGAGGATCATCATTGCTTGGTCCTCTACTACTAGATGATTGACCATTGCCTCAGCCGGTTTGATCTACCAGCATTCTTAGGAGTTGGGCGATACTAGCATTACTATCAGGGTTGGTTTCTTCTAAAGGAATACCTCTCCTACCTCTTCGTCGGCCAAACATCTTATGATCTATAGCCCGTAATCCACCACAATGCAATAATCAGAACATCCTAAATTTTAGAGACAAATGCTCTGAAACATAAAATAAACTCACAGCACTGGAGAAACGGTCGACAAAAGTTGTTCCAACTGGAAGTGCGTGTGTTTATCTCAGGACCATGCTCTGATACAAAGTTGTGACGCCCCAATCCTCATGGGGTCACGAATAAAAGAAAAGAAGGGCAGAATGGAATTTGTTATAAGCTGTATCTCTTATAACTAAAATAAAATTCGAAGTACAACGTAAATGTGGCGCCAAGTACTGTAACAGCTGAAATAAATTTTTCAATAACAGATGTCATGAAATGCAAAGTGCGATATTACAACTTTGAAATTCTATATCAATTTACTATTGTTGTAATGGATCTAATACAGACTTAACTAAAGATCAAAAACAACAACAGCTGCTGCGGAAAACATCGCCCTTAGATAAACACAATCACCATAGCTGGTTCAGCTGCTGCCTCCCGTATGCCCCAGCTCTATCCCACCTGCACCATTTTAAAGCTAATAAGCCTAGGGGCTCAGCAAGTAAAATTTGAAGATAACAAAATAACATAATGCAGGCAGACATTAGCATTAACAAAGCTTAACATAACAGTTTAAAGGAAGTCATTCATCATAAGCTTTTCTTAAACTTTCTTTCGTAAACTTGGAAATGGGGAAGATGACCCAGGTCCTTTTCATTATTTTCTTGTGATTTATGGCTTAGAAGCTCTCCTTAGGTCCATTGTGCACCTGATCAAGTGACTACTGATATCAGTTACTATATGGCGAATCTCGCCCAATATGAAGGGGCTACCGACACGCTCGACTGCTGCTCACCCTTCCTATATGAGAGGATAACTGACATCTGGACAGCTGCTCACCCCTCCATTGTGACCGTCTGTTATCTATGCCATAAATCCTTTAAAGATAATCATTATTCCTTTAAACTCATAGCTGGTTGAAATCAGATTTTGAAATCAACAACCTTAGGGTTCCTTGTGCTTCGAAATTCATTTAAAAATCTCTTTTAAAACTTTTGCTGAGTATCAGATTCGACTACTGGAACTCATCGCTGAAACGAACAGTTGCAACTAGAAGAAACTGTACCAGGAGACAAGGCAGATGTCTACTGTAAAAACAGATAATCCATTGAAGAGTTATCGCTAACTTGAAACAGGTGTATTAAATGAAACAATTTTGTTAGCGTGAGAAGCAGACGTGACAAAAAGACTGTACTGGAAATCGAAACAGATCTTTACTGTTCAAGGATACCACTAGAGGGAACTTCAGATATTGCTAATGGAATAGTATTGCTATCGTGGAACAGACTCTGACGGTGGCAATATATTTCTAACAGTGACCAGCTGACGCTAAGGAAATATCATATGAACAGTGACCAACTGACGCTAAGGAAATATCATATGAACAGTGACCAGCTGACGCTAAGGAAATATCATATGAACAGTGAACAGCTGACGCTAAGGAAATATCATATGAACAGTGACCAGCTGACGCTAAGGAAATATCATATGAACACTGACCAGCTGACACTAAGGAAATATTATATGAACAGTGAACAGCTGACGTTGGTCAATTCAGACGTCAATGCTTTTTAACAAAGGGACTCAGATGTTTGAACAACCAATCGTCTAGACATTATTTAGAACAACGTCTTAATATAAATTACTGCAACAGCTGAATCCAAGCTAAGGCAACAACTGAATACAACCTAATGCAACATCTGAAAAAAGCTGAATAATAAACAATGCAACAGCTGAATACGAAACAATTCAACAACTGGTTACGAACAAATGCAACAGCTGAAATGTAACTGCTGAATTTAAATATGAAATTCAATCACTGACATAGGAAACGAAATCTGAATAAGAATTTGGTGTTGCAACATCAAACGACAGCTACTCTATCCGTCGTTGCTTATCAAACCAGACTTAACTTCTGATTCGACTAGCAACTCCGAGCATCAAATTCAGACGTTACCAATCACCAGAAGGAAGAACATTCATGAACATACGACTTAAACCCGACTGCTCAGCATTTTAAAAACGACACCTTCATCTTCTTCAAAGCATTCTTTCAAAGTTTCGAAATAGAAACATAATTTTGAACCTGATCATTACTTGAACATGATCATAACTTATCTTTAACGTAAACAGGCAAGCAACGCATAGTGAAAAGAACAATATATACTTTAAAATGGCGTAGCAAGAATCAGATTTTACTTGCCTTAAGCGAAGGAAAGCAAGAGCAGATTATCTCAACAGGAGTCCTCCACAAGCACCACCACGAGCACTCTTCTAAAATTTGGAGAGAAAGAAAGAAAATTCTTGACGACAATGAAGTACCCATTTACTAAAACAATCATATGTGAGATATGATTTGTAGAGGTAATTACACTCAAGTAGGCATGGGTATCCTACCTAACCGTGTCCTTTTAAAAGATTTTAACCAAAAACTCCCTACTACTGTTTTGAATTTATAAATTTGACCAAGATATTATAAAAATAAGAACTAGCTTTTCCAGCTGAAAACATTTTCTATTTGAAATCTTGCACATGTTTGTGCTCGGACGACAACTGCCTGGAAACCTTCCGCGTCTTGGTTTCCAATCAACATCTAAAATCAGCCTTCAAAACAATTTAAAATGAACTTAAGGCTGAAATACGCAATATCAAATAGACCCTTAAATAGTAAATGCTCAAATATGTGGTCCTATGGATTTTGGTGCGTTACAGCTCAGTTCTGAAAATTTCCCGAAAAGTCAACTCAGATGTCAACGCTTAACTCAGCACTCTCGAATCTTAGAAACTTCAACTTAATAGCATGACGTCACGAGATCTGAAGAGTTACCTAATCTTGTTTTCTACGAATACTTAAGATCATTTTTCAGTCTTATTTTGTTATCACCAAAACTTATCAATTTTATCTTAACAATTTCCACCTTTTTGGTGATGACAAAACTTAGCAGCCTTTGACTTAAAAGAGACAACAATAAATTTCTCCAAGTATGCTTATATATATTCAATAAGAAGCACGGTACAAAATATTTGTACAAGAACTGAAAAACTAGAAACTCGTAACAATCCATATTCAGATCTATTCATTTAGCCAGTATCTCCAACTTTTCTGCCTAGATCCACTACTTCCTCTTTTTCGCGAAGGCTCACTCCTGCTACCACTACCATCACCATCTCCAGAAGGTGGCTGACCTCGGCCATGGATGCTACTCACTTCCCCCTTTTTGTCATCACGGCCCTTAGTGACAAAGGCTAGGAGTTTAGCAAGATTAGTACTAAGGGAACCTAATTGTCCCTGTGTTTCCACACGGAACTCCAGTAGATCATTGCGAATAACAGCCAATTTATCGTCTAATTCCTTAGATATATCTCTGACTTCCTTACGAATAGTATCCAAGTCCGTCGAGAAAATGCCACTTTGAGCTAGAACGCCTTGCTTAAACTCATGTTCCTCAAAGGATAAGACAGTCTTCGGAATTTGGACTTCCCGACGAACGCTTTTAAAGTGACCTCGAAGGTCTTGTTCTTGTTGAGTACGAGCGTTGGTAGAGGCTTTCTCAAGATAATGTATTCTGGATAAGAGATGGTTTTGAAGATTGCCAATGCTGCTTTGAGTCTTCAACTGCTTGATGGATAGCTTGGAAAAAAAAGCCCAGAACTGAGAAAACTGTTCAGAGAGATCTGTAGTAGGAGGAGGAGCAGTAGTAGGCAAGAGTATCTGTTCAACAGTAGTGTCAGTGCCCAATGGAATGTCTGCTGTATCAAAATGCATGGAGGAATCAGTAGATGGACTCTGATGCGGAGAAGGCAAGGAAAGATCTGAATTTCTCGGAGAAAGACTAGCAAAATCTGTAGGAACTGATGCAATATCTACAACTGGTGTACACTGGGTTCTGGAAGAACTGAATCTATAATTTGTATACGGTAAGGTACAAAATCTACAACTCTTCGTGGAATGCTGACATCCCCCATAACTGGTACCAAAGCTGTACAAGTATTAAAACTGCTAACTGGCTTCAAATACCCAAACATCGAATACTGTAACACTTCTGTACATACTATGTGTCAACCCCAAGATTTAATAGCAGGCGGTGTAAAAGTACTCAAACACTGAACTGGCTCAAAGAAAAGGCAAATTGGTGCCATAGAGTTTAACGCAATTTTTTCAGGCAATTTCTCCCAGAGCTGAGAAACCGGGGTCTCACAATCATATACCCATCAGTCATATCCATATTCTACCATCCAAGAGCCTCCAACAAATCTCAAAAGTCGAATCCAACATGTAGAAAAAATGGTTTTATGATTTCTGGGGACGTAAAAGCCGCGATCAAAAACACCTTCAAACAACATTGAGCAACACGGCCTTGTCCACTGTAGCACGTGTGCTTTCTTCTGCAGCAGTAACTCTTTCACAGCAGCATTATGAGCAATGGATAATAAATCGATAATTTGAAGTGCCATGGCTGATCAAGGTTGTCCAAAACTGAAATTTGCTCTATGTGACTCCAAATATTTCCGCAGCAAAAGTTCTCTGTACTTTGAAACTATGTACAACCTCCGCTGAAGAGCAATATGAACGGAGTCTGTCTCAGCCCATGTTAAAACTTTCTCTTCTTTGACAGCAATATCTGTAAGAGATGTCAGAACCGGTAAGAGTCGAAGACTGAAAGAACAAAATAATGCAGAAACTTCATCTATCACTTGTTCCCACAACTGGATAAGAAATTCAATATCGCCAAAAATCAATTGAACCATCTCTCGGGCCGGATGCCCTTTAACTACGCCTTCCTCAACAAGGGGCGCCTAACCTTTATCAGCTAACGCAATCTTGGGGAGATTTGCCTTGTACAAGTCTCCGTCTGCAACTCTTGGAATTGAGATTCCATTGCAAAATTTATTCTTGTTGGTTCTGCAGCAAGAACAGATGGCAACAAGTCATCACCCGGATTCTGTTGTAAGAGATCCTCGATAGACATTGATTCCTCACCAGTCACAGCAGTCGAGCGCTCAGAGATCTCCATTGTTATATCTTCAGACCTTGCTACAGCTGGTTCTGCCAAATCTGTTTCCAACTGTGCAGTTGCAACAATCACTTCTTCAATGATAGTATCGACGTCATCAATAGATGTCTGCTCCTTCTGTTCCACTACCACTGTCTCCACAGCTAGCTCCTTCTCAATAATTTCATCATCAGAACCAGCTATCATCCTCATCTTTCTCTTTGGTGTTGTTCGCTTATGAGGACTCTCAGCTGTAACAACGGAGATAGGTTCAACATCCTGTGCCACTGATATAAGTGCCAGATCCTTTTCTTTGGATACTGCTTTCCCAGATGTTGTCCTTTTCTTTTTGACAACAGCTTCCTCAGAAACAGCAGCTGGTCGCAACTTCGACACAACCTTCTTCTTCACAATAGCTACATTGGCCACTTCGGGCTCATCAGACTCTCCACGAGCATCTATGGTTTTCTTCGTGGCAACATAACTATTCTGTAGCGACTCGAATTTTCTTAAAGGAAATTTAGGACTTTGGGGTTCGAATTGGAAAATAGGAAAAATTCGATCTCGTAAAAGGGAACTATTCGCTACGAATTTTTGGGCTAGAATGCAATTAAACGCAAATCATATATGATAACTAGGAAACAAATCTGAACAAATAAAAGTGCGGAACTTAATACAGATTATGGGTAAAGGATAAACGGAATTGTATACACCTGAAACAATGATTCTGGTACAGTTTTCGACAAACTAGAGAAACGAGAAATCTGTCGTAAAACAAAACTATAACTAGAGTTTTGTGCATAAAATCTGAATAACAAAAGAATGAAACAAAAGTTGATGTCAACGATAAACACTCTCCACCTTTGATCAGATCTCACCATCCAGCTCCTGCGAAACATTACCTGCACTCGGGAAAACTAGTGATCCAAGGGGCTCAACAGGTAAAATCTGAAATATCGAAGGCAAATAACACAAGCAAACGATATCTGATATGGTACTGGAATCTGATTCTGAATAGCTTAATAAATAAATAAGCTAAAAGCGATAACTGAGAAATCTGAATTTATTGAAAGCATAACAATGAACATGTTCTGAAAACATTTTCTTTACTTATAAAAAGAAGTATCTTTAAACTTTCTACAGAGCTGTGATTAAAATCACCCTTGCGCTCTTTCTTTTATTTTCTGGTAATTATGACAAAGGCACTTGTACAGTTGGCCCATTCTTTTGATCAAACTATCATCTGATATCAGGGGGCTGGGATAAATCCCATCTATGTGAAGGGGTATACAGATCCGTCAATCCGTAATCCTGATCCTTCCTGCTGTTGAAGGGGCACACTGGTTCTTCAGCCAGGCTCTCCTCTGGGGACCGTCTGTTGTCTAAGTCATAATTTAAAACTTTTCTGTAAAACATTCTTTCTTTCTGCTCTTTCTTTCGTAAAGTCTGATTTTCTTTTCTTTCTGGTACAGTTTACTGGTTTTCATTGTCTAATGATGTTCTGGGACTATATGAGAATTTTTCTGTAAAACTTGCGAAAATGAAAACTAAATAAAGTCACTCGAAACTGTTCGAATGAATCGAATTAATCTTCCGAATTGAAGTGGAAATGAATATTGAATTTAAATCTGTACTTCTTGTACCAATCGATGAAGAATCGAAGGCTAAGAAAACAGAATCTGAGTTGTACATAAGTATCTCAGCGAAGAAGAATGAAATCAGATTCTGCCTGTGGGTCAACTCAGATGTCAACGGAATTAAATCGGGTTATTCAGATGTCAATGGTCAAGCGTAGTCAACTCATATGTAAATGGAAAACACAATATAGTTAAACAATTCAGATTTTAAACTGAACTCGCATCTGAACTTCGAATAACATAGAAACAGAATTCTAACTTAGAATCTGTTAATTATGAAAATTCAGCTTTTGGTTTAAGAACCAGATTTCAGAGTTAATCATATGAACGTACATGAACAACGAAAGGAAAACCTCAGTCTGAAGAAATCAAAAGATCTCAAGAAATTTTTGAAAATCAATCGAATAAGCTATTATTAAGCTACATCGAAGAAAATTTTTTGAAAACTCAAGAACTAACTGGAAGAACATCATCAAACATTTTCTAAAAGTCTTTTTGAATCAAAAGCGAGTAAACACGTACTTCTTCATAAAAACAGAACATGAACTTTATTTTCTTTGAAGAACAGCCGTGGCTATCTTCAAATCTTTAAAACACATACAAACATGCATACAGAATTGAATATATACTTTCATGAGTGTAGCATGAAACTGAGTTTACTTGCCTGTATTCTACAACACAATCATAGTATAAATCCGGCAATCACGTACGCACCGCTTGTCTCCTTCGAAAACTTTCAAAGGTTTTGCTCAGTTTCTTCACAGAGAACACCGCTTGCGTTTTGGAAAGTGTTTTGATTTGTAAATAATGATGCATGATGTGTCTAATATCCTATATATATGAATTAAATGCCTAAGAAAGAAACATGTTTAATCAATATGCCAAAGATCTTTTAAAAAGTGCTACTCCATTTTAAAGTGAAATCTAATGCTTAGAACCGAGCTATTTTATTTGAGAAGAAGGATTCAATTGGCTTGTAAGAATCGACCAAACAGCTTCTGCAATTGCATTATAAAATCTGGAAATCAATTCACTAAGGCAGGAACTAATTAACACATATAACTCAAAATCTGAAATTCAACTTGATGCATAAACGAAAGCTGAATTCACACATTACAAATTCTAGAATTCAACCGAAATAAAAGTTGAATAAAATAGCATTTCAATTTAATTTCTCATATCTTATAACTTCTTAATTGTGGCCATAAAAATATCTGGGCGTTACAATTCTAACTCCTTTAAAAGAATTTCGTCCCCGAAATTACTTACTTAAAGAGACCTGGATAGCTTTTTTGCATATCAGATTCGACTTCCCACATAGGTTCTCTTTCTGAGTGGTTTGCCCACTGAATTATAATCATAGGGATAGTTCTGTTTCTTAACTTACGATTTTCTTTTGAAAGAACCTTCTCTGGAACCTCTTTGTAAGTCAAATCTGGTGATAAAGGATAGGTTCATGTCTAAGTATATGCGAAGAATTCACAGCGTATTTCCTCAAAGCTGAAATGTGAAACACATTATGGACAGCTGACATATCTGGAGGCAAAGATAATTGATAATCTAAAGTCCCGATTCTTTCCAGAATCTGAAATGGTCCAATAAATCTGGGACTCAGCTTCCCCTTTCTACCAAATCTCATAACACCCTTCATCGGTGTTACATTCAGAAATACATGATATCCTACTTCAAAGTTCAGATCTCTGCGATGACTATCTGCATAACTCTTCTGTCTACTCTGCGTTGTCTTCATTCGATCACGTATTCTCTTAATGGCTTCAGAAGTCTGTTCTATAATATCAGGTCCTATATCTGTTCTTTCACCTACATCATCCAAATGAATCGGTGACCTACATTTTCTACCATACAAAGCTTCGTATGGTGCCATTTCTATTGAAGCTTGGTAACTATTGTTATAGGAGAACTCCACCAAGGGCAATTTAGAATCCCAACTATCTGTAAAGTCAAGAACACATGCTCGTAACAAATCCTCCACTATCTGGATAACTCTTTCTGACTGTCCATCTGTCTGAGGATGGAACGCTGCAATGAAGGTTAACTTAGTTCCCAAAGCTTTATGTAAACTTTTCCAGAACCTAGAAGTAAATCTGGGATCTCGATATGATACTATAGGACTAGGAATTCCATGAAGTCTAACTCTTTTCTTAACATATAATTCAGCATACTTATTCAAATGGTACGTTGTCTTAACAGGAAAAAGTGTGCTGACTTGGTTAACTATCAATGATAACCCATATAGCATTGAATCCATGGACTGTTCTTGGTAATCCTATGACAAAATCCATTGCTATGTTATCCCATTTCCATACTGGTATAGGGAGAGGCTTTAACATTCCAGCTGGTCTCTAGTGCTCTGCTTTAACTTGCTGACATGTTAAACATTCAGACACAAAATTACAGACATCTCGTTTCATCCCTGGCCACCAAAACAGATGTTGCAGATCTTTATACATCTTTGTTCCTCCTGGGTGAATTGAATACGCTGAGTTATGGGATTCATTCATAATCTCTTTGCGCAATTCATCTGTACACGGTACCCACAACATATTCTTGTATTTCACAATTTCCCCTTCTCTTGTATAAAGATTTTCTCCTCTATCTTCATCTTGCTTCTTCCATTTTTGTAATTTCTCAAATCCGATCCTTTAAAGTAGACTGGATGTGAGACCCTAAAGCTGATAAGATTAATTGAGTTAATTAATCGGGTTTTATTGAGATCAGCTTTGAGTTGTTGAGCTTGGAGAAGCTATCGTGTTTTGTTTTTAGCCCTTAGAACAGTTCTGGAGAGAATTGAGTTTGGCGCGGAATATATTCAGCAGTTAGCGCGGGTCATCGCTGAATGTTAGCGTTCAGCAGTAGTGACGTCAGCAGTTGTCGCTGGGTGGTTTTTTTCAGCAGTCGTAGCAAGATCTGTTGTCGCTGAGCAGTAGAGAGCGTGCTAGCGTGTTTTCAGTAGTGAGTAGCTCGTACATCGTCGTCTGGATTAGTTAGAACAGCAGCGTTTTGGATTAGCGAAGAAGACACAGCTGTGAGTTGCGTTAGCGTCAGCTGTGTTAAAGATCTGTTGTTGCGTTGCGAACATATGTTGGTTAGTGTTCAACAGTGAGTAGCGGGTGACGTGTCCAGTTGCGACAGTAATTCTCTGCGACGTCGTTTGAGTTAGTAACGATCGCTGTTGTAGCATAGAGTGAGATCTGTTTCAAGATCTGTTTGCGAACAGAAATATCAGTTGCGATAGTTTAAGTATTGGTGGATACTGTTCCTTCAGCTGTGATCAGCTTTGACTTATATTAGAGGACTTGGTCTTCGATTTGAGTATCCAGTTTCCATACTTAGAATATTTCCCGATTGCCAAATTCTGTCGTGATACCGTAGCTACTGTTCACCGAACCTTATCTTCTTTGATTGCCTGCGGTAGACAGCTACGAAGAGAGTGAGAGTTGTAGCGTTGGACTCCTCTTGCTGAGACGCTTCGTTTGGATATTGTTTTTGAACATTTACTTGAAGCTGGTGAGGTGTGCAAAGACATCTCCCTTGTGTAGTCTGTTAGCATAAGCGTCGGATTTCGCTCCTAGCTTGTTGGGGTAAGTAAAGTTCCTGCCTTTGAGCTTTGTTTAGAGCTTTCTGTTGAGTTACAGAAAAGACATCTCCCTTGTGTAGTCTGTTAGCATAAGCGTCGGATTTCGCTCCTAGCTTGTTGGGGTAAGTAAAGTTCCTGCCTTTGAGCTTTGTTTAGAGCTTTCTGTTGAGTTACAGAGGTAGGATTAGCGCTGGTGGAGTTCGTAACTTCCAGCTGCGGTTTTCTGTGCTACGGTCCCTGAAAAATTGTGTGTTACGGTTGAGCAGGTGGTAGATCTGTGTTCTCGGGACGTCATTGTGGCAATCTGCTGTAGTAATTGTTGCAAAGATAATTGAGGTACGTATGTGAGCTTGTTATAGCTTAGGATTGAGCATGGATTATGTGCTTTTCTGTGTATGCTCTGTGCTGTTATCGTTTGTGCATTGTATTGATATCAGATGTTGCATTTGCATACACGCATTATCCTGTTGAGCTCTGTTTTGCTAGATATTCCTGTTCTTTTGATTGAAGAATACCAGGATGCTGTATTCGAGGACGATCGCGTAGTTCCCCTATACCTCGGAGGCGAGCGGGTAACTCCCGTACCTCATCTCCCTGCTGGGTTTGTTAGCCGCTATGAGGGGAGTGGGTAGCTCCCACATCTCATGAGTGGGCAAAAGCAGGTGGAGCTGTATGTTTAGCATCTGGTATGGTGTACTGGAGATGAGTGGGTAGCTCCCATGTGCTCAGTATACCCGTGGCCACTGATTATCATTCCTTTGATCAGATCTTGCCGTTGAGTTGTTGTTGCGATCCTTTGTCTCCTTGCTTGCGGTTGTAGCCTTGATCCCTTGCATAGCATTTGCATATTTATCTGTTGCTTTCCTTATACTGTTTATGCTGCTCTCCGTACTGGGGTTTGACCCGATGTCCCTCTGGGGCTTGTGTATTGTTTCCTGTATGTGTTTTCAGGTTTCCTAGGTTTCTCTGCTGGTCGTGGCTTTGACCCAGCTGGAGGTGCCCCAGGAGGTGGATAGACCCAGTTATTGTATAGCATATATGTACTAGTACGTCAGCCAGGGAATGCCTTGTGCTTGTGGGATTGTGTGATCCGTTGTAGTACTGGTATTTGGATTTGTTTAAATGCTGTATTGTTGTACTGAGTGTTTGTAAAATACTAGGATTACTTTGAGTATTGTGTAGTTTAAATTATATGATTTAAACCGTCGGGCCTAGAGAAAATTTTAAGCCCCTTTTTGTATGCTTTCGCTATTGTTTTGCGTTTTTTAACTCTAAGTAGAGCACGAGGCCTGACACTGGATCGTACGAACTGATAGCTTAGCAGCATTCTCCTTCGTAACTACTCCCAGTTCAAATCTGTTAATCTCTAACGCTAATGGAATCTGAACTGAGATCTGAGCTAAACCCACGTTTCTTCCACTTACGCATCTGCTACTACGTTAGCTTTACCTGGGTGATAGCTGATGACACAATCATAATATTTAATCAGTTCGAGCCATCTCCTTTGTCTCATATTAAGCTCTTTCTGGATAAAGAAATACTTAAAGCTCTTGTGATCAGTAAATATTTCGCATTTCTCTCCATAAAGATAATGTCTCCAAATCTTTAATGCGAAACCCCTGGTTCTAATTCTAAGTCATGCGTAGGATAATTTTTCTCATGAATCTTCAGCTGTCTGGAAGCATAAGCAATTACTTTCTTATCTTGCATCAAAACAGCTCATAATCCTATCTTCGACGCATCTGTATAAATCACAAAGTTTCCTTTTCCAGACGGTAACGTCAAAAAAGGGGCTTCTATTAATACAAACTTTAATTTCTCAAAACTGGAATGGCACTCTTGAGTCCAATAATACTTAACATTCTTGTTAGTCAACGATGTTAAAGGGACAACTATCTTAGAAAATCCCTCTATAAACCTTCTGTAATAACCTTCAAGTCCTAAGAAACTACAAACCTCTGTTACACTCTTAGTTACATGCCATTATCGATCTACTTCTATCCCATTCTTTGAAATAATATGACCAAGAAATACAACATTTTCAATCCAAAATTCGCATTTACTAAACTTAGCAAAAAATTTCTTAGTTCTCAGAATCTGTAAAATTTCTCTAATATGGTTTGCGTGCTCAAATGTGCTCTCAGAATAAATGAGAATGTCATATATGAACACAATAACGAATCTGTCTAGAAAAGGTTGAAATACCCTATTCATCAAATCCATAAATACAGATGGTGCATTAGTTAACCCAAAAGGCATAACTATAAACTCATAATGGACATATCTAGTTCTGAAAGCTGTTTTATACACATCTGCTTCTTTAACTCGCAGCTGATGGTATCCAGATCTGAGGTCAATCTTTGAAAACACAGCAGCTCCTCAAAGTTGATCGAACAAATCATCTATCCTAGGGAGAGGATACTTATTTCTAACTGTTAACTTATTCAATTCTCTAAAATCTATGCACAAACGCATAAGTCCGTCTTTCTTTTTCAGAAACAACACCAGAGCTCCCCACGGTGAAGTACTGGGTCTGATGAAACCTTTATCCAATAAGTCTTGGATCTTTTCTTTTAACTATTTCATTTCCTTAGGGGCAAGTCTGTAAGGAGGCTTGGAAACTGGAGCAGCTTATGGTACTAAATCGATGGAAAATGCTAACTCACGATCTGGGGTTAGACCTGAGATATCTTCAGGAAAGACATCTGGAAAATCGTTTACTACTTCTACGTTTTCCAACACCGCATTCTTATCTTGTTCTATCGATAAAGCACTTACTAAAAATCCTTGACATCCGTTTCTTAAGCACCTCTGAGCTTTCAAAGCTGTTATTATCTTAAGGTGCGGTCAACTCTGTCAGCTTTGAACAAGAATGAAGTCCCACTGGGTATTTTAATCTTAACCGTTCTCTGCTTAAAATCTATAACGATTCCATACTTAGTTAACCAATCTATTACCAAGATTAAATCAAACTCAAGAATCGGCAATACTATCAAATCTGCATAGACGATATTCCCCTGTAGCTTAAGTTCTATATTATGAATAACATGCTTGGTCACTACGCTTCCTCCCGAAGGAATCTGAACGCAATATCCTACTTCGACTACTTCTGGTTTAACGGGTAAATTCTTAGCAAATTTTTCTGATACAAAGGAATGGTTGCACCTGAATCTAGCAATGCTAACATAGACATACTAAAAACAACGATCTTACCAGTCACAACCGTAGTATCCATTGGAGCTTGCTCTGCCGTCATCACATATGCCCTGCTGGCGATTAGTTGATGTTTCTGGGGGCAATACTTGGATATGTGGCCTGACTTGACACCAAGTATAACATACATTCTGCCCGAAACGACATTGGCCTGCGTGATTCTTCTTACAAGTTGGACATAATGGCCTATTTCCTACTTTAGGAACAGCAGTGATGGGTTGAGCAGCTATTGGCCCTTTCCCCTGAGACCCTTGTTGGTTATTGTTTGGTTTCTTGAAATGTCTACGGTCTTTTTGCTGGAAGGCTTGTCTTTTCAGCTGTCTCTCATCCTCAATTGCTTTCCAGTCCTGCTCTGCCCGTAGATCTTTGTTCACAGCTGCTCTATAATCCATGGGATCTGAAAGTCTAACGTCATGCTTAATCATTGGCTTCAACCCATTAATAAAATGTCGAATCTTGACATCTGCATTGGTTCCAATCAAAGGAACAAAATAGCATCCCTCTCAAACTTGCGGATATAATCCCGCATCGAAATCTCTTCCTGCTTAAGAGTTAGGAACTCATTCTGCAGCTCCGCCCTCACATCAACAGTAAAGTACTGCTCAAAGAATACTCTCCTGAATTCCTCCCATGTGAGAATTTCCAAGTGTAATGTTAACTTGGCTCCTTCCCACCATATCATAGCATCTCCTCTCAGCATGTAGATCACACACCGAGGCCTTTATAGTTCTGTCAGATGCAGATATTCAAATATCACTTCCATGGACCTAATCCAGCTTTCAGCTATAAGGGGATCAGTAGAACCAGTAAATTCCGGAGGTCTCTGGTGTGAGGATTCAGATTTAGATTAGTGGTTAATTTTATTGTTTGGGATTAGCCACGTGAATTTTGAAGATATAGAGTTGTCGAATTCCTCCAAGTATTGAATCAACCGTACTGTAGCCAACGACTGGTAGGATTTGGAATTTGATGGTTACTGTAGCTTGCAGCTGGTGGAAATGGAAAATCATTCGTTGCGCTTGTGTTGCATCTGGCAGTCATTGCGCTTGTGTTGGTTGCTACTGGTAGTAGGCACGTGCAAATACAAGGATCAATGAGGAAGTGCCACGTGTTGGTTACTATTGTGCACGAGGGAACCAGCCGCGGGAGTTTTTCCTTGTGCAACTGCTGGTTTGTTATGCATCGACTGGATTTGATGATGTGGGCGCTGCGACGTCGTTTGATTAAGTTAAACGCCGCGTTTTGAATGTTGAGATTGGGTGACCAGCTGTGGATTGAGGAACCAGTCGAGGGAGCAACGCGACGTCGTTTAGTAAGTTGAAACGCTGCGTTTCGAGGATTGCGTCTGGTACCAGTTGTGAGGAATCTACCAGCTTTTGGTTTAGCTTGCGTCTGTGTCATTTAGCGCCTTGCGACTGGATTGTTGCGTCTGGATTGTTGCATCTGGTTGTTGCGACTGGTTTGTTGTAGGAAGCATGAGTGCCAGTCGTAAGATTCCTACGGTTCACGACGACTGGATTGGTGAGCAGCAGTCGAGAGATTTGAGATGTATATATATAGAGGTGTTGATCGACACTTAGAATAATTGATAGCCCGATATTTCTTATCTCTATTTCCAAACCCTCGAAATAGCTACTGTTCACCGTCACTTTCAATCGCCATTTCCCGTCGATTCCAGCCTCAGTTTTTGACGATTTGAGTGGCGCTGGACTCCTTGGGACTTGCTCTTCCCATTGATACTAGTTTGGAAGCTAGGAGCAACGAGTTGAGAAATCCCGAAGGCCCTGCGTGTACGTGATTTGCTGGTGTAGTGAGCAGATTTGATCTTTGGTTTTCTTGAGTTTTTGGGTGAGCATTTCTCGTAGATTTGAGTTTTGTTCTTGTAGTTAATGCCTACGTAGAAGTGTAGAACTTGTGTATAGCTTCTGGCTGTAGGATTAACGTTTATTTATAGCAGAATTGAGCTACGAATTTGAATACCTTGCACAGATTTGTTGCCGGAAATCTTCGGCTTTGTGATTTTGAAGCTAGGTGAAATCTGTTCGCAGGCTGTGAGATCTGCCGTGCCCTGTCGTGATTGTGAGGTAGAATTTTGAGGATTAGAGGTACGAATTGAGCAGCCCTTAGCAGCTTTGAGCTTGAACATGTCTATATTCGATGTTGTGAGATCTGTGGCTTTTCTGTTATGTGCCTACGTGAACCAGTTGTTGTTTTTGGTTGAGTATGCATACTGTTTTTACGTTTAGGCATTGTATGTATTGAGCATGGATATTGAATGGCATTCATGCATACATCTTGAGCCTGATTTACAGATTTGATTTGATAACCAGATTGGGTGCCACGTTGTGACTGGTCGACGGATTGGTCGTACCCGAAAAGTCCAACGCTATCGTCGGAGCGGTGACTACCGGATACGAGTGTCTACCGCCGAGCCTGTGACGGGCTGACGGGCCCTGATGATCACGTACCGATGATTTCTCGGTTGATAGACCGTGGTATAGAGGTGACATGATATGATTTGCCGGTTGTTACACCGGTCTAGCTGACTGATTTCCTTTGACAGCCTCATGCATTCATAGCATTGATTTATATCATGTTGCATGTTTATCTGCTTTGATAGCTCTTCGTACTGAGGCTTGACCTCGTACTTGTTTCCTGCTTTTGTCTTGTTTGGGTCTGCGTTGCCCATTTGCAGGAGATTCAGGTAACCAAGCTGGGCAGAGTGGAAGTTCAGCTGGTCGATCCCCGCGTCCCTGAGTCCCAGTTTATATATATGATATGTATTGAGCCGGGGGATGCCCCGAGTTATCATGTATTGGGGATCTGTATTTGATTGATATTATGTTGTTACCTGTTGTGTATGAGTTTGAGTCAACTCATATTTTGAGTATTGAATATTTTGAATGTATGATTGAAGTTTAGGCCCATTGTATTTCGAAAAATTTTTAAGCCCTGATTTTAAGCTTCCGTGTTTATGCGCTTATTTTGTGTTAATTGTTAGTAATTAGCACTGGGCCTGACATTTTTGGTATCAGAGCTTAAACTGGGATATGCTCGATTTCTTTTGATCACACTCGAGTCTAGGCACAGAGTTTTGATTTGATTTTGATTGCCTCTGTGACTTATGTGATATATTACCTGTCTTGTTATTCTATCTGCTGTGAGATCTTACCTCTAGGCTTGTTTAGATGTCACCGAGACGAGAAGGAGGTAGGAGGACTAGACGTTCCGTGGAGGGGTCTAGAGCAGGTAGTGATGACGACGCTCAAGTTGAGGACGTCACTAGGCAGATAGGTGGGATGGAGTTGGTCTTAGCCCGATTTCAGCGGACGAACCCACCGACGTTTGCGGGTACTGAGGGTGGTGCTAGGGCCAAGGCGTGGCTTGTTCAGATGGAGGAGTTATTTGATACCTTGGAGTACGCTCCGGAAAAGAGACTGAAGTTGGCAGTGCTGCAGCTGCGAGATGATGCGCAGCGCTGGTGGAGGGGTACTTCTATGATGCTTCGAGATAATGGGACGGTGCTCACCTGGGATGGTTTCTGTGAGGCTTTTCGATAGGAATACATTCCAGAGTCCTATTTCACCAGCCGAGAGCGTGAGTTTGATAACCTGAAGCAGGGTGACATGCGTGTGGCCGAGTATGCGAGGCGGTTTTCTGCGCTTCTAGTGTACATGCCAGCTGTGGCGAACCAAGAGCGAACAAAGAGGAACAAGTTCTTGAAGGGCTTGAGACCTGACCTTTACCGGATGGTGCTGTCTGGATCCCCGGCGACCTTTATGGAAGCTGTGAACAATGCGGTTGACATCGAGGAGAGTTTGATGGATCCTGAGGCTCCGATACATCAGACGACCGCGCGTGCTTCTCAGCCAGCTCAGGCGGTGTCGCAGTCATATCAGTCTCCTCAGGGGTCACAGCAGTCGAGTCGCCAACAGTTCAGACCTCGAGGGAAGCAATTCAAGAAGAAGGGCCATTCGAGTTCTTCTGGTTCCGTGAGCTCTGGTTCTGGCAGTGGTTCTGGTAGCGGTTCTGGAGGCGGATTCTGTAGTCAGTGCGGAGGGAGACATGAGACTTC
>KQ994489.1:0-16943 GCA_001598015.1 Dorcoceras hygrometricum
ATACAGTATTAATTATCCTATTCTAATTATATTTATTTTATATTTGATTGAAATATTATTTATTTCATATTATCTGATCATTTTATATTTAATTAAAAATCAATCAGATTTTTAATTATTTATCTCACACGGCAATCAAATCATTAATATCAAATTATAATATCCAACATCTTCTACTTTTATTATATTTATTATTTTTTACAAAGGTTAAGAACGTAATTTACCTCTTTCCAAATTTAATCAATCAAACCTAATATATTACTCTTATTGAACCTTATCCTATATCCAATTCATTCTTTTATAATCACATCATTAACATTAATCATATTCTATCATATTTCATCTCACAACGAGTCTAATTTGTTAATGGGAGTGTATACATAACCTTTTACTACCCTTAAGAAAGTTTTTTATGTACATGCAAAATACATTTTATTTATATTTTATGTTTAGGCGCACACACAAACACACAAAACGAGAAAACGTGAAATTAGCCAGCCAACCTTCCAACCAAGACGTCAGTGTTTTGCGTCTAACTTGTATATAAGAGGCCATTAGTGTGGACGTCGAAACTAACAAAACGTGTGTATTCATTCTCTAATAGAAAAGCTTTCCAATGGACGAAAGTGAAATTTTCAAACATTTTGAAGGAAAGACCATTTTGATCACTGGTGCCACCGGCTTTCTGGCAAAGAGTTAGCTTCCTTTGCCATGATCAATTTTCAAACGCTGAATTAAAAATTATAGGATTCATCCTCTTTGAATGATTCTTCTGCAGTTTTCTTGGAAAAAACACTTCGTGTGCAGCCAAACGTGAAGAAATTGTTTCTTCTAATTAGGCCGACAACAGAGAGATCTGTTGAACGTCGCCTACATGAAGAGGTACGAGTTTTTGAGGATTATATAAGGCATCTATTTCTATTTTCTAATGTGCCGCAAGAATATGTATCTTACAAGACCTTTTGTTTTGCGATAATATATATATATGTAGTGGCAACTTGTTTAATCATATATAGAAACCTTGGGGATTAGTTGAGAGTGTAACAAAATATTTTAAAATTAGGACCCTAGTTTTAGCTGCATAAAATGTTGTTTCCAGCGTGATATACACTAAATAGTAGCGAGCAAAATCTAGTAATTTATGTAGTATAACAAGTAGCACATGTACTCCGACCACCAATATATATATATGTTATATCATTTCTACTGGTTTTGCATTTTTTGTAATTTTTGTGCCTCAAATGATAATATATTTTACTCACTTAAATTTTTTATTTTTTTCAAAGATTCTTGGACTCGATTTGTTTCGTGTTCTGCGAGAAGGGATGGGAGATGACTGGAGCTCTTTGGTGGAAAAAGTTATTCCTGTTCCGGGTGACATTTCTGTTGACAACTTGGGAATTCTGGATTCAGTGTTGAGGCACAATATGTTACAAGAAATAGATATTATTGTGAACTCAGCTGCAACGACCACTTTTGATGAGAGGTATATATAATATGAGGGTTTCATTAATTCTTCTGTTCCTACCAGAATTCCGAGACAAATTTAATATCTATTAAAATAGCAAATTTTTGCTTGAGATAAAAACTATTATTACACCTTATCATGATTCTCAATATATGTTTAATTTTTTACATAGGAAAGATGGGAGAAAAACTAGCTAGGTCTATGTGTGTAGGTATCATATGATGCGAGAATATTGCATAAATTTTTGTCGGACTCATAAAAGCTAGCTTCAAAGCCTAAATTGGAAACCTCAAAATTTTCGATCTAATTGGCGTATATTATGCAGATATGATGTAGCGTTGGGGATTAATGCTTTGGGAGCCATGCATGTGGAAAAGTTTGCAAGAGGATGTTCAAAATTAGAGACCCTGCTGCATGTCTCCACGGGTTAGTACGTGATACATATGCAACCATGCATGGGATCATAAAGGACTACAGGAAACTAAATTGGCTTTATATGACGATTTTAAATATATAATCTTACACAGAAAAAAAAGATGAATATATACATATATGTGATCACATATCTCAGAAATGTTCAAAGAATGTTTGATTAGTTCATCAAAAAATGATTCTTCACAAATAACTTAGAACCTCGCGTTTTGTGCGATCAATAGCATATGTACATGGCAATGCTGTTGGACTGACACCAGAGAGAGCATTTCGCAAGGGAGAAACCCTTGATGGAGCTAAGATCTCGTACTTGGACATTAACATGGAGACGAAGATCGCACAGGAAAGGCTGAGGGAACTTCAAACACAGAACGCAACAGAAAAAGAGATCACGAGGGCTATGAAGGATTTAGGCATTGAAAGGTTGTAGCCATTGTCATATATGTGTATATATATATATATATAGAAACTTCCTAATTAAATTCTGGGGTTGTTGAATTAATCAGATCAATGCTACATGGGTGGCCAAACACGTACGTGTTTACAAAGGCGATGGGAGAGATGATTTTGGAGAACTTCAATGAAGAGGCCAATCTTATTATAGTGCGTCCCACAATAATAACAAGCACTATTTCAGAGCCATTCTGTGGATGGATTGAAGGTTTAAGGTAGTGATTTCCCAAAATTCATTTATTACCTTCAATTCGTCCTAAATATATAGGAGTTCTTTCTTTTCTACACCTAGATTAAGAAGATTATAGGAAAAGCAAAGGTTTCAAATAAACTATTTTATTCTCGTATAATTCATTCAAGATAATAGTTGAGTTGTTTTTTTTATATTAGTATAGTAGTAAAAGTAATAAATGGAGTATACACTTTGGACAATTGAAAGGAAAAAATTTATATAATTGTGAGAAGGGAAATACTTTACGATTAATTTGAGAATATTTCTAAGTAATTGCTAATTGGGTGATAACAGAACCTTGGACAGCATCTTTGTTGCCTACGGAAAAGGGAAACTGAAATTTTTCGCCGGGGATCCCGAGTCAACACTTGACATGGTGAGTTATTTGGTCTACCTATATTAGATCTACCGTATCCATTTGTGACTACTTTATCTCCCATTGAATGTTTACTCAAAGGCCAAAGCTGTTAATTTATAAATTTGGTTCAATGTATTGGATAACATGAGATGTAAGAAAATAGTGTGATTAATAAACTATCCCAATATATGAAATAGTATTCCATCAATAGTAATATATTAAATTATCAAAGGGAAATTTTCCAAAGTGAACTTTGTGTTAGATGTATTTGATAAATAGTAATATATATATAGTAATATATAAACTTAGTGGCTTAAAGCCAAAATGTTTTAATTCTAATTGTATCTTTTCACAATAATTTAATTAGGATATAGTTTCGGAAGATGTTTAAAGTGTTTGATGTTTCCATGTTACTGAAATATACGTCATTTTGAAAACTTGAAGATACCGGGGGACATGGTGGTAAATTGCATGATGGCAGCAATTGCAGTCGCGGCTTCATCGAGTTCAGATAGTGATGAATCAAGGTTATCCATATATCATATTGGTTCTTCGAATTGTAATCCTCTGAAATTTGGAGAATTGAAGTGGCTGATGCATCGGTTTTTAATTGAGAACCCATTGTTGGATGACAAAGGAAAACCTATAAAAGTAGGCCAACCTACAACGTTAAATACGATGGCAAGCTTTCACAGATACATCGCAACTCATTACTTGCCATTCGTCAAGGTTAGTATCTGTGTGCTATAAGCGAATATATAAATAAATACTTATGAATCGTAAGTCAACTCTTTGAGGAGCCAAGTTTCACAATTTTGTCACACAGGCTCTTGACAGGCAGGTCTTCGCTGGACATTTAGTACATGCATTCACCGTCTGAGCTAACTCTCACATAGCGCGTGTCTCTTTGAAAATATAATGAGAAAATAAATTTTCAAAATATTATAATAAAATCTTTTTATCTTACTCCTAGTATCTGTTCTAATAATTTTTAAGGAGTTTTTTACGTAAAAATTTCGATATGCATTTTTATTCTCCAACTTCGTAGTTTTATCTTAAGATACCGTACTTGAGACCAATAGTCTCGAGTTTCAACCTGTAAATCCCCACCCCCAATATAAATAACTCTTAGTTTCCCCATTCTTTGGTTAATCCTTAATAGAGGCCATGCATTAAATGCTTGTATGAAATAAATTTACTTTGTAAGTACGTTGTTTATTCATAAATTAAATTTGCTTTTTGCAGGCATTGCAACTTGGGAACATCATATTTTGCAAAAGTTTTGAAAGTGCATACACCACTACAAGACGACGAATCAGTCAAGTTATGCGTTTAGCAGAGCTCTACAAACCTTACATATTCTTCCAAGGAATGTAGGTTTTCTCCGTTAATTATTCTTTTACATATTTCTTTCGTGTTTTTCAATTTTTTTAAAAAGAAATATGGGACGTTTAATTTAAAATTTTTTTTTTCAAGTCACCAGTATATATACTGGGTCTTATTTGGTTATTTATTTTTTGCAGATTCGACGACAGTAACACCAAAAATTTGCGAAAGTCGATAAGAAGCTCGCAAACGAATATGAACCTGTTGAATTTTGATCCAACACATATTCAATGGGATGAGTACTTTTTGAAAACGCATTTTGTTGGAATTGGCAAATATGCATTGAAGTGATATCCCATCGAAATATTTTATTCGTTATTTATACAAAATATAATTGCGTGTAATATATAATTACTCTCAAGGAGTTTGTTTGCAAGCAATAAAATATTTTATGTTCTTTTCCACAAGCACTAGTTATTATTTAAGAATAAACCAACTACAGTCCATCCAACTAAATAGAGAATTAAATTTATATATATATATATGTGTGTGTGTGTGTGTGTGTGTGTGTGTGTGTGATTATTATAAATGGTAAAGTTAGGCTTTTATTTACAGGTTACCAATGAAATGAGTAACGTCTATACTAACATTATTTGAGTTTACCCAATACGACTACCAAATTGCCCTAATGTTATGGGCCGAACAGATTTTGAAGTGGGCTTGGTCATCGGCTAGAGTGTTTGAAGCTAGGGGTGCAAACATGTCGAGTCGAGTCCGAGTATCGTGATACTCGAGCTTGACTCGAAATTTATTTTCTCTACTCGAACTCGACTCGAGCTCGATCGATTATTCATTTTGGAACTCGAACTCGACTCGTGAACACATCGAGTTACTCGAACTCGAGCTCGAAAAGCTCGAAAATTTTTAATAAGAACATGAGGATTTGAAATTAGCTCGACTCGAACTCGACATGCTTTTTAAGTTAATTTTAAAAATATACATATATAAAAAAATTAATAAAAATATTCCTGTAATTCGAGTAGCTCGCGAGCTACTCGACAAGAAATATTAAATACTCGAGTCGAACTCGAAAAACAATTCGAGCTATTCGAACTCGGTCAAAAACGAGCTTGAGTCGAGTTGCTTACGAGCTACTTGACTCATTTGCACCCCTAATTGAAGCTCTCACATTTACCTCTGGCTCATATTTCTGGTAACAAACATGCATAATAGTATTATTATTTAAACTACATATTTTTAGAGTTGTAATCCATTTCTAATTCATATAGAATTTGAAGATTGTGCTTTTGATTGGTTTTAATTTTAGTAAGCTCGTTTAAATTCTGTTCCTAAAATTAGTCATCTGTGTTACATATTATACTTTAAAGACTAAAGTTTTTTTAATAGTTATAATGTCTTAGGAAAGAGATTTACCAACAAATTAAGCCACCGGATAAGTTCAGTAAGCCCAATAAAGGATATAAGTCAGATAACCAAAAGCCCAACAAGTGGAGTGCCCAACAGCACACGGTCTAGCTCAAGCCCAATAAACAAGGACAAGCCCATAACTTCTTCACCATCCTCATCACCGATAGACTCCTCTGCTGAGGTTTGTTTTCACCTGTTTTACTGTTACGATGGTTAGATTGTTGTAATAGAAACGAGTAAACCATTCATGTCATGTAAATGAAGTATCAATATCAGTCTGTGTAAAACATTTCTACCATAGAATAAAAATTATATTCTCTGATTTTGGCTACTTTCATGTTCTTCTAACTTGGTATCACAGCCACCATTGGCCGACGCTAACTCTGATAATTCACACTCATCGCAAGTGTTTCCCGTTGCTCACAACCCAGGGTTTCTCCTGGTCAATCCAGTAAATCAAATTAACTTAGTAAAGCTTGCAAATGACAATTTCCTCCTCCGGCATTTACAAGTTTTAGCTGGAATCAGAAGGCTTGTCCTTGAGCCATTCATTGTTGAATACCCCAGTGTTCCGCCGCAAGTAATCTCAGAGAACGGAGCCACCGAGGTCATGAATCCAAACTTCATTACCTGGAATAGACAAGATCAACTTCTTTTTTCCTTTCATCTCCCCTTTTCTGCCTGTATCTTCAGAAGCCTGACTACTCTCACCTTAGAGTTTTTGGGTGCCTTTGTTTTCTGTCTCCGCCCCTACAACTCTCATAAGCTTAGAGTTTTTGGGTGCCGGTTTCTTGGAGTTCCAAGAAACAATAAGTGGTCTCACGTTCAAGCACCGAAGCTGCATATCTTAGTCTTCATAATGCTAGGATTGAATTATTGTGGATTATGCGAGAACCCGAAATTTCTAACTTGTTATTCAATTAAATTATTATTTTATCATGTATTTTATTCTCCATTAATAATCAATGTCTTAAATTCTAAATCAAGTCTCACAATAAGTAGTCATTATGTGACCAAATAGTGCCTAATTATGACTATAAAGTGGTGTTTAATGACCATAAAAAGTGATCCTTCAAATTCCCCAACCTCTCATATATATAATACACTTCAAAGATTAAGAATTCAATGTATAAATATCAAGAAATCATGTCAAAGTCGTTGAAGAGGCAGCCACATTTCAAAAACAAGATGTTGACGTTTGAGTATTCGAGCATCAATCTGAAGGCCTACTGTTCGGAATCTATTGCCACCACTCCAGTTTTAAAATGATCTCCACCGTCCAGTAATTGCTCCTCTATGTTCCAAATACTAGGTACAAATTCATTCTAATCCAACGGTTATATTTTCGTAAAATAAATTCTCAAGAATGCTGCACATAATACATATGAGGAAACTGCAGCTTCTGTTTATCATCCTAAACTGATTTCGAATGACCTCGATATCAGATTTCACCGTTCAGATTTTACTTCGTTAGGTCTTGCATATTATTTCCAAATTGCATTTTAATCCAACGGTTAGAGTTTTCTAAAATGCCTTGCACTAATTTTGTACAGATTCCATACGAGAAATTTGCAGCTCTTGTCCATCGCTTAGAAACGGTTACAAACTTCCTCGAACGTAGATCTTGACCGGTTCAAAATTTATTTCATTATATTTCACATATGATGTTCAAACTTTATCCTGATCCAAAGGTTAGATTTTACCAAAATACATTTTCAATTCTACTGTACCGACTATTTATGACAAAATTATAGTTTCGATTCACCGTCCCGATATGGATTCAAATGGCTTACAATTTGATTTTTTCCGTTCACATTATTTATTTTTCTTTTGTGAACATACCAACCAACTTTGGACCTGATCCGACAGTTCCATATATCGAAGACGCTTATGAATATCGGTGATTTTCATAATTATGCAACTTCAGAAAATCTCTATATTCGTGATCCTCTTCTAGTGGAAACCAGATACTAATCAAGCACTGCCATCATATTTCTCTATTTTGAGCAGTAATCAAGTAAGTGGACTCTTGTTATGTATTCATTCTAAAATATTATATGGTATTCATGCTACATTCTGTCTTGAATTATTATTCGAGTTTTCGTTTCGTGTCCAATTCTTGTTATGATCGATGCTCTGTTTTAGCACTGATATTTCTATCGCAATATGGGTCTACGGAATATTTCGTACTCTGAGTTACTGTGTGTAACTATGGCGTCGACCCTAGATAAGTAAAAATTAAGGACTGATCAGTAAATCATAGAAACGAAGTAATTACCAGTGCCACATGTTCTCCTGTTATAAGCTCTGCTCTGTTTTGATGATCAAATTCAGTATATGAATCTGTTTATGTACTTGTTATACTCGAATGGTTCCCCAACTTGCTGAGTGTTTTCCCAAACACTCACCCCTTATTTTCCATCCAGATAAGAATGAAGAACGGATTGAAGAAGATGAACAAGACATGTTTTAAGGCTGGTGAAGACTTATTTAATTCTTGTTCTTTCGCTTTCGCATTTCTTTATTCAAGTTGTAAAAACAATCGTTTGATTATGTAATAGACTGGTTTTGAGCTAAACTACGAGGCTTGATATTTTGTAATAAATAATTATTCAACATCGCCGGTGTTCACGTCCAGGCCCGTTATCGGGGCGTGACAGATTCGATTTCTTTTAACTGAGCTGTTGGTTTCTCTATCCTCAAGTCTAATTCTATGGTGTGACAATGTGAGCACCATTGCTCGCAGTGCCAATCCTGTTCTGCATGCCGGCACTAAGCACCTTGAGCTGGATCTCCACTTTGTCCGGGAGAAGATTTTGTCCAACACACTTTCTATTCGTCATGTTCCCTCCTTTGATCAAACTGCCGATCTTCTTACAAAGCCACTTTCACCTCCCTCCTTTCTCAGGTTGCGTTCCAAGCTCAACGTAGATAATCATCTGCTGCTTCGCTTTAGGGGGAAGTTAAGCCATCAGACAAGTTCAATAAGCCTAATAAAGAGAGAAACACAAGTGGAGTGCCCAACAACATAAGGTCTAACTCAAGACCAATAAACAAGGACAAGCCCTTCTTCATCATCTCATCAACCGATAGACTCCTCTGCTGAAGTTTGTTTTAATCCGTTAGGTAGATTCGTTCACGAGTAAATCATACATGTTACGTAAATGAGTATACATATCAGTCTGCGTAAAACATTTCTACCATAGAATAAACATTATTTTCTTTGCGTTTGGCTACTTTCCTATTCTTCTAACTCAACTAAAAAGAGTTCTATTTAATTAAATAAATATTATCAATAAATATATAGTTAACATTTTTGTGTGTAAACATTTTTAAAATTTTTAAACTAAAACATTACTTTTAATATTTAACTTGTATCACATAATATAAACTGAATTTGAATAATATCTTTGTATTATTTGTGTTTTTTTCCGAAGATATGTGACAAAATAAAAGGTGTAAAATAGCGTATAAATTTTTATTTTAGTCTTAAACTTTAAGTTAATTTATTTTGTATGTACCTTTTTTAATATTTGTATTCGTTCTAACATATTTACACTACATGGCATATATTAGGCAAATAGTACCTTCGTCGGACTAAAATTTGGGTCAAAGTATAGATAAAATATTAGATTTTTAATACCACGGCAAAATCTTTCCTCTTAATATGAATGTAAAATCTTTCATTGTTTTCTCTTTATGTAAGTATGGCATAAGTTAAATTTTAGAAAAATATCAAAATTTTATTAATTTTATTGGAAATAAGAAAATCCTCGGATCAATCAGGTTTTAAAACCTTTAAAACAATAAATGAGATCGATTGAGTTACAATAACTCAACCCCTTGAAAAAATTTGAACACCAAGAAATTATATCAAGTTTTGTTCACAAAATGGAAAATACTCGACATAATCTTCTAAAAATTGCTATTTTTTCATCTTGTAAAATATTGAAAAGTGATGGTCCCAGAAATAGGATCACTAAGTAATTAGGAGTTCAGAAGGGGTGGTTGAATGAACTCCTTCGATTTTCGAAAATTCTTTTAAAATGATTTGCAAGCTTCTTGCTTAACTTAAGTCCGAGTTACCAGACTTAAGAATATCTCAGTTATATTCAAACTTCTCGGTCAACAATATATGTGCGGAAAACGACCGATCAATTTGTGAACAGTAAATAACCACAAGTAATATAATCGTGCGTAATGTAAAAGATAGAGATCAGAGTTTGTTTCTGGAAGTTCGGACTTCAATGTCCTACGTCTCCCCTTCTTCCTCCTCGGAAGGTATCACTAGAAGACTTTGATGAGAGTAGCCTTTCTACAAACACCCAATCCCGTAACCCACAGCTACGAGAACTCCTAGTATCTCACAACGACAATCCAAGCAGGCGCAGCTGCTGGTTACAAATCACTAGAATGATGAGAGTAGCCTTTCTACAAACACCCAATCCCGTAACCCGCAGCTACGAGAACTCCTAGTATCTCACAACGACAATCCAAGCAGACGCAGCTGCTGGTTACAACACTTTAGTGTTTTCAAACGGCTTTTTGAGAAGCTCGTTTGTTACAGACTCAATCAAATACAACAATGAATACACTTTGTGAGTACTGTAAAATCTCTGGTTTCTAAGACAAAGAAACTTGATTCAATAATGTGAACCAGAGAGTGACACTCGAAGGTATAACAATGAATATTAAAGGTGAAGATTCTTCGAGTGCTGGAGCTTTGAATGCTTTCAATGAAGAGTAAGCTCTGGGAGTATTTTGACAGCGTTTTAGCAATAGCAGTGGCGAGAGAGATGTCTTCAATTCAAACAGTCTGCTATTTATAATCTTTGTTCAACAGTCGATGAATCCAGATAAGGCAGTAAATCCTTTTTGAATTCCTGACAGTAGTATGCCGTCAATCTTGCTCCATTATATGGTAAATTGCGTTTCCTCAGGGATGCGAGTATCATTTCCATGTGTGTGCACTCCCGTTGAAATCGCCTCTGCCAATGTGTACTATTTTTCCAAAGATAGTACTAACCTCGTCTCCTTAATTTCAGGCAGTATGAGTGATTCTTGTTTTGATCATCGATCTTTTCCAATTTAGTATACGATCGAATTTGAATCAACTTTATGCTTGCGCCTGAAATCTTTTCTATCGACAGATCTCTCCTTGAAGAAGATGAGTGAACAGTTCCTTACTGTTAAGAGATTTGTCGTAGTAAACAAAATTTAGCTATTTGCAAATATCAACACTGGTGACGTCATCATATCTCTCCGCTTACAAGATTTAGCACTGCTGACGTCATCATGTCTGTTGAGAACGTTGAAGCTGAATAAGATGATGACGTCATGATGTCTAGTGTTCTCTTGTGACTGACGTCATCAAATCCGTTGAGGCAAACGATGTCGTGTTGAGCTAACTGTTTACCAAGAGCTGTCGATAGTTACTTGTACTCTTTTCAAGAACAATACTGTAGCGAGATCTGATATCACCAGTGATGAATAGTACTGTTCCAAGATCTGTCGAACAAACTTATCAATGCATACGGCCCTTTCTGTTGGTAGAACGAGTTACTGTTCCCGTTGCTGTTTGCATATACCATTGCGATACAGTAGACAAGAGCTGTTGGCAGATATCTCAATTCTCAATTCTTCATCATAACTCGAATAGCCAAATCAATCACTCCACCGTTCCAAGATCTGATTTAGATCAACTCGAAACTTATAACTGTAGCTTGAGCTAATCACTGTTGTCAGCAATGTTGATCATCGTGAAGAGATTATTCAAATATTGTCATTTAAGTCCAAATCTTTTCTTATCTTTGTTATCACCAAAACTATAAATTTTATCCTAACAATTTCCCCCTTTTTGGTGATGACAAAACTTAGCAGCCGATTGAAAAAGATAAGCAAAGACAAATTTCACAACGCCTGCCAAAAGCAAATATCATTTACTCAACAAAATACAGGAGATTCTAATCAATATCATCTTCTTCTTTTGTAAGTACTACTCCTGCTTTGCCTACGATCTCTCCTCTCTCTTTCCAACCTCTCAGATTCCCTTCTGTCGTTTTCAATGACTCTTGCAGCAGCCTCTTCAACACTTATCACTTGTCCAGTCTCTATGATGTTCCTCCTCGCCTGTGCAACTCTTTCTTCAAAAGTTCCCGTCGTGGGTGGCAGCGTTTGGGTTTGAGCTCTCCCAGTAGTTGGTCGGCTGCTACTTCCCATTTCCCCCTTTTTGGCAACACCACTTCTTAGGAAATCGGCGATGTCACCTACTTGGGTGGAAAGGCTCAGCATGTCTGCTGCTATCTTAGATTGAAACTCCAAGTGTTCGTTCCTGATAGCAGCAATCTGTTCATCCATTGATTGCTGCTTGGCATCTTGCTCTCGTTGTTTCTTTTTGATCTCAATTAAGTCGCCAAATATAATGCCAACTGGCCCCAGCAAGCCCTTCTTTAGATCAGTGATTTGAGCTGTGTGAGTATTGCTTTGTCTTTCAAGAACTCTACACGCAGTCTCAAAATACTAGGCGAAGCAGGCTTTGCATCTTTAGAAGATCCCCTCGAACGCCCAATTCAACACTGTTAAGCTTGGATAACATCTCGCAATTGGAGTCGTGAATACGTTGAGCAAGAGATGATTGGAGGTCTTCAAGGATCTCGGCAAGCTTAGTAAGATCAACTGAAGCAGGGGCATGAGTTGCATCTTGAGCATGCACAGGAACATCTGTAGAGTCAAAATGCAAGGAAACATCGGTAGAAGAGGAACTGGATTCAAGATGTGCAGAGACTGCTGGAGGAGAATCTGGGCTTTGAACAAAATATAAGCGCTCCTCCTGCTCAGTACGAGAGAAAATGGCAGGGCCAAGTGCAAAGCGCAGATCATGCTCAAGAGAATCGACCCCTGGTGAAGGTGGAGAAGGGGAGCGATACACTGCAGACACATCGGAAGAAACCAATTCAACTTCCTCAATATCCGTCAAAACAACTTCCTCTGTATCTCCCAAATCCTTCTTGACAACTGAATCAACAAAATTATTACAGGCCAAACCTTGTGCAAACAAATGGAGAAAATTTGCGGAAATGCGCTCCACTCCCAAGTTATGTACTGTAATCGCGTAGCATGCATCCTTCCTCACTGGTCTCAAACCACCAGACAAATTAAATGCAACAACTTCCTCACAAACTTTGGTCCAACGCCAAATCCTCATCAACCACGGGACAGTTGCCCAATATTGGTCAGGCTCAATAAAAGAGATGAGCGGAACAAAAAGCTTTTGAATTGCAGGTCCTGTGTGAGGATTGAGAAGTTAGATTAGTGATTAATTGATTTGATTTGGGATTGATCACGTGTGTTTTGAGGAAATTGCGAAAGAATTGAAGTTCCTACTGATTTCGAATGTTGCGTTGAATTTTTGGAGAATTATATCGTAGCAAATTTTGGTGCAAAGCTGTTTATAGCACGCTACTGTAGCGGAGTCAACGCTGGTCAAAGTTACTGTAGCACCTGCTGGTGGAATTGGAATCAGCAGATATGGTGACATCAGCGTGACGCATGAAGATCTGCTGGCTTTGGTGCGAATTGAAGTTGCTGCTGGCAGACATCACGCGTAGCGTGAGATTGAGCGAGGAAGTGACACGTGTTAGTCAACATGTTTGGAGCGTTGACTACTAGATTCAGCAGATGCGCTTGTGAACAATGATCAGCTGATGGTTTGTGGAATCAGTCGCAAGAGCTATCGATAGATATGGTGACGTAGGCGTGACGTCTTCCTTGCTGCTGGTAGTATTTGCGTTGCGATGGTTGCTGCTGATCAGCAGGCGCGCTTGTGCGAAAGCGTTGAGAGGCGGCGTCGTTTGAATTAGTGGAAACGCTGCGTTTTGAGCTTTTCGTTTGAGAGATCAGCTGTTAGCAGATTTGCTTACGTATGTAAAATGACGTCGTTTGGATTAGTAGATGCGTCGTCGTTTTGAGTGTTTTCTCGCGACCAGCAGATAGATTGCTTTGTAGAGAGAGCTGTTATCAGCTCTTGGTTGTTTTGCTTGCGAGAGCTGTTGTCAGCTGGTATGTGCTACGGCGTCGTTTTGATAAGTTGGAACGGTGTCGTTTTGAAATGTTTTGTGCGATTGCTTTTGTTGGTTGTTGCTGCTGAATTTTACGAAGGGAAAAGAGAGGATTGCTGCTGATAGACTTCTGCTGATTTCTTCGATAGATCTTAGTGAATCAGCAGGCGAGGTTTGAAGAAGTATTTATAGAAGTGTTGATCGACACTTAGAATATTTTGAGCCAGATATCTCTTATCTCTTCTTCCCCAAACCCTCGTCGAGCTACTGTTCACCGTCGTGTTCTATTTCCTTTTTCCCGTTGATTCCAACCTCTGTTTTTGGAAATCTTAGTGGCGCTGAATTCCCCTTGCTTAGCTCTTTAGTTTGCTACCCTTTTTAGACGGTGTATTTGCGCTGGAAGTGGAAACGCGAAGCTACTGGAGTTCGAAGCTTTTGAGATAAGCCTGTGTGAGCGTTCTGCTGCTAGCGTGAGCTTTTGGGTGAGCAATTCTTGTAGTTTGAGCTCGGTTTTAGTAGTTAATGCCTGCGTAGAAGTGTAGGAATTGAATTAGACTTCTGGCCGTAGGTTAGCGTACTTATGATGAGATTGAGCTAAGATATTAGCTATGTTGTAACAGATTTCAGCTTCCAGGAAATTCCTGTTGCGTGATTTGATCCAGGAGAAATCTGTTAGGTAAAGTGAAGAGGAAAGGTTCGAATTGAGCAGCTCTTAGCAGCTTTAGGCATAAACATGCTGTGATTGATGCTGTGAATCTTGCTGCTGTGAATTACGTGAATCAGTATGTTGAATGATTGAGTTACATTCTGTTTTACATATTGTGCATTGTATGCATTGAGCATTGATATTGATTGGCATCATGCATACATATTGAGCCTTTGACAGATTGATTTGATTACCTGATTGGGTGCCACGTTGTGACTGACCGGCTGTTGAGTCGTGCCCGAAAAGTCCAACGCTATCGTCGGAGTGGTGACTACCGGATTCGAGTGTCTACCACCGAGCTGTGATGGGCTGACGGGCCCCGATGATCACGGACCGATGATTTCCCGGTTGATAGACCGTGGTATAGAGGCGATTTGATTTTGACTGCCGGTTGATGCACTGGCCTTGCTTACCGATGTCCTTGACAGCCTCATGCATTCATAGCATTGATTTTAGCATGTTGCATGTTTATCTGTTTTGATAGCTCTTCGTACTGAGGCTTGACCTCGTATTTCTTTCCTGCTTTTGTTGTTTGGGTCTGCGTTACCCATTTGCAGGAGTTTCAGGTAACATAGCTGGGCAGAGTGGAAGTTCAGCTGGTCGATCCCCACATTCCTGAGTCCCAGTTTATTTATGATATGTATTGAACCGGGGGATGCCCCGTGTTATCATGTATTAGGGGATCTGTCTTTTGAATAGATGTTATGTGGTTACTTGTTGTATGAGTTTGAGTTAACTCATATTTTGAGTATTGAATATTTTGAATGTATGATTTGAAGTTCAGGCCCATAGTATTTCGAAAAAATTTTAAGCCCTGATTTTAGCTTCCGTGTTTATGCGCTTATTATGTGTTAATTGTTAGTAATTAGCACGGGGCCTGACATCCTGGCATTTGTAGGTTGTCCAAAAATAACGATAAGTTGCAACTGCTACTCCAAAATTCAGGACCCTGAACAGACGTCCAGACTCCATTCATCCAAAACACTGGCCGTACCCAACAGCTAGAATTTGCTATGGAATAAAAGTGGGCAAGGCGAACATCACCACTGTCAATGTAGTCAATGGCAGGCAGAGAAGATTGTGATTGCACCAGTTCAATGTTGAGCTCCTGTTGTTGTGCTTTGAGTTCTTCAAGAGAGTGAGAATGAGCAACAGACAACAGATTAGCAACTTGGATGGCCATAGCATTCCATGGTAGATCAAGTGTGAGATATCTCTGATAGGATTCCAAAATTGTGCGCAGGAGTAATTCGCGATATTTCGTAAGAAAATATAGTTGCCTCCGTACAGCGATTGCTAGTGTGGTTGTCTCTGCCCATGCCAGCATCAACCTTTCCTTCTCTTTCAGTTCCTTCAATGAGTCCATATCGGGCATAGAGTTGAGACTAAATGAGGCAAAGAAATCAACCACAGCTTGCATCAAGCGATCACGCACTTGGACCAGAACCTCAACGTCTCTACAGATCAAAGCAAAAAGTTTCCTAGCGGCATTGTCTGTAACTTGGTCATCCTCTCCCAATTTAGCTTTACCCTTATCCCCAGAAGAAGAGAATGCACCAAGCCTTAACATGGTAACTTCAGCCGCAGTAACTGGCAACAACAGGTCATCGCATATTTGTATTAAGAGATCATCAATGGACATATTCACCTCCTTGTCAGCCACAGAGTGAATGCTGCCCGCAGCTTGTGCCTCATTATGTGTGCTGCCCAATTCTGGCTCATTGTGTCTTGCAATAAAGTCGTCCAACCATCTAGTAAAGTCTTCCTCAAATAGTGCTTCATCAAAAACCTGACTTTACCGTTCTGTCTCAGTCACCCCCAACGCCAAAGTTTCCTCTAACACCTTAGCTATGTCAGCTTCAACAGTACTTATAGCAACAGCAGCATCAGCCTCTTTAGAAATCTCCTCTGTTCCCACCGATTCATTATCAGAGTCCCTGGATAAAACCAATTTCCTCTTGCGAGATTTTCTTTTGAGCACAAGAGAGGGTACAGTTCCTGCAACATGAGTAGGATCAACAATTTGAATTGGCTCAACATCAGTAGCCACCTGCACAATATCCAGCTTTGCTTGGGAGACTGAGGGCTTGCTCTTCCCCGTGCGCCGCTTCTTTGTAATGATAGGCGTATCAGCCGCAGTAGCTGATCTCTTCTTCGATGCAGTAAATTCAGCAAACATGTCTACTGGCATCGTATCAGCAGAGGAAAGTTTCTTCATCCCCTTTGGTGTTTTAGCCATCCCCGGCTCTTCACTCTCCGTACGAGCATCAATTGTAGTATTGGTCACAATGTATGTGTGAACAGTCCTCATAGATAGAACTTTGGCACTGGGGAATGGAACACCATCACCCATAGGAATAGCAGGAAAGCTCTTTAATAAGACACCAATTTGCGCAGCAAAGCCCTTTGCTTTCCTCTGCGACCTATCCACCATGTCTTTCAAAACATTAAACAACACTTTGCCCCAATTCACGTTCAACCCA